>JAJQZP010000247.1:0-461842 GCA_025403435.1 Artocarpus heterophyllus | reverse complement strand
TTCAATTCCCAAAAATCTAAAGCCTATGCTCTAATACCATTCTATGACGCCCCGACGAGGGATCAGTGAATTTTAGGTAAAGAAGTTGAAATTAAGGTAAATTAGAAGAAGTAAACGAGGTAAATAAAAAAAAGTAAATAAATATTATTCGTGGTCACCACCACGTGAATGAAGGTAGGGCTGAGATCTTATTATCACTCACCATCACGTAGACACTTACCACAAAGGTGGGTAGGCAAATAAAATACAAATAACAAGATAATAACAAGAGAATACTAAAAATCATTTTACCTTCCTTTTATTTATAATACATTTTGTAATCCAATTGATAAACAGACATGAATTATCTGATCCTGATGATTCAACAAGGTTATCTTGATTTAATTTATTCATAAAATTAATTCAACCAATAAACCGACATGAATTATTTGATCCTATCGAATTTCAGCCAATCTGATAATATGACACAAGTCACCAATTATTAAAAAAGCACTCTGTATCGTTACAGGACTTCTTATGAGCTAGCAAAGGGGACCTGATGGACCTATATGGTTCAAGCTTCCGATAACAAAGGTGGGTAGGTAAAGAAAATACAAATAAAAAAGGTGTGTGTCACCCTTTGGTACATCAAAAGACACAAGTCAAGACAACAGGCCCACTATTGCAAAATATATTTCAAAATAAGGTGGGTGTCACCCTTAATCCTGAAATGAATAGTGGGCCCGTTGTCTTTACCTTCCTTTTATTTATAATACATTTTGTAATATATTTTCATATGTTGTTGTGTGCTATTTTAACTTTCTTTTCAAAAATAAAAATTTGGAAACTTATTTTGAAAATTTAAAATGAAGGCTATTAATTAAATTTGTTTAGAATGGTTGAGTTAAGGAGTTAAGTAGTTTTCAATTTTCTCTTGAGACACATTTTGATGAGTTTGATTTTATAAGTACAATTTGTTCAAATTTTCAAATAAATTTTCAACAAAAATGTGTGTTTTGATTTTGCATTTTAGTTTTCCTGAAAAAAATCTTTGAAAATAAATTACTTCATAATTTATTTAAAATGGCTGAGACAAAGGAGGATATCCTCTTGAAATGCGTTTTGAAGAATTTGAAAAGTGATTTTAATTTTCAAAACAAAAAATAAAGTCTTAGGAATCTGACTTTAAAAGACCCAATTTGTAATATATTGTTGTGTGTTTATTTTAGTTTGGTTTGTTAAGTTTTCTACAGATTATCTTTGTAGTTGTGTTGATTTAGATAATATTTTTACTGTTCTCATTATTCTTTTTATACATTGGGGACAATGTATAATTTAGGTTGGGGGAAAGGGTTGTGCTTCATTGTTGTGCGAAATTATGACAATTTTTTCTATTTATGCCTAATTTTTTATTTTGCATCCGATTTTTGTGTGTTTTTCATTTTTGTGTTATTTAAGTTTTTATGAGTCATAAAATTTAATGAAAATTTTTTAAAAAATGTTTTGTAAACATTAGTTTCTTAGTAATTAATGTGTTATTATTTTGCTTTGATTTCTGAAATTCATATTAATGTAGTATCATTTTTCTATTATTTGAATTTTCTAACTTTAAAGACTCTTAAAACTTCGGTTTTATTTGACAGATTTATGTGTTTATTTTTCAAAGTGTTTGTAAGTAATTTCTTTTCACACACATACTATAATTGTGGTGGTAAATCAAAGCTATGAATATGTAAGTTCTGTTATTTTTTGAAGATGAACAATTAAAAGTAGTAACATTTTCAAAAGTAATTAAATAATTAATCAAAAATAAAAAAAGAAAGAAAGAAAGAAAATAAAATAAAAATAAAGAATTGTTAATAAATAAAGTGTAATTATATAAATTAATGAATAAAGATGAATAAGTTTGGTTTTATAGCCTCTTTAGCTCGAGTAAGTAAGTTTTAATAGGTGCTTCAGCACCTGGTACTTTAGGTTAACTGGTTTAGGAGTTACTAATCTAAAGCTCGTTAAATAGGTTATAGAGAAAGCTTAAGGGAACCAAATATTACACTATCCATAGATATAAAGTTTGTTTAATTTTTGTGTATATTTCTTTTTTTTATTTCTGCTCTTTAATTGTTCTAAATAATAAATTTGAAGTATTGCTACCTGTAAAAGTGATTTGAATCAAAATATCATAACAATTTTATTCATCATTTTTTATGAAACTTTATAATTTTGTATTATTCCTTTTTGTACTAAGTCTGGCTTATTCATATTTTGTTAAATAGCATATCAATTCTTCAAATAAGATTTTGTTTTGTTAGTTTATCTAATTAGGTAAGTCAAATTTTAGTTAAACGGTTTGTAGTGTGTGGATATTTTGTAAAACATTTCAAAATTATATTGCTTCAATTGCTAGGAATTAGAAATAAGCTAGTTGGGGTGTGATGAGACCGTAAAAGTGTATATTTTACAAAGCTTAAATCATTTATTTATATTTTTATTTCTCATTAAATCCTTTAGTTAATAGTATTTTTGTGTTGATTGGTATTTTTGTGTCTTATTTTGTAAATATGTTTTCAAATATATTTTTAGTGTGCTTTTATGTTTAATAATATTATTTATAATTTTTAGAATCATTTCGATGTATTAAATATGTGTTTAGTTTGTAAATAATTAAAACTATAAAAATAATAAGTAGTTCTTTTATTTTAAGTCTTAATGTATTTGATAGTGTGTTTAAAGTTTGTAAATATATTATATAACATTTTTAGTAATTTCTAAAAATATTTTCAAGTCTTAAAAATTGTATATATGTTAAACCAAAAGAGATTGGAAATTTTAGAAGTTTACAATTATTTTTGTATGTTTTATTGTAAAATAAATATTTTTAATGATTATTGTAAATATTTTGTTTGCCAAAATAATTAATTTTAGTGTGCTTGTGAATTGGAGATTCAAACTTCGAAGAAAAAAAAAAGAGCAAAACAGAGCAAAAATAGATAAAAACGGACAACAAATGTAAAAATAACTGCATCAGCGCTAGGCAGTACGACTGTTAGACATGTATGCCCTAAGGAGTAAAAATGTAACACGTTTTTGGAGACATTTTTATCAATAAAGAATTTATTCTTTTATATATACCAAAACTTGTCCTCTTTACGTTCATATTTGTTGAATATATGATACGTAAACAGTAGTTTGAGACTGTCAGTCTAAACCTTAAGAATTGGGCATATGATGGACTGATTATGCAGAAGACACGATTCTTAAGGTGACGATCTAAAACATATGATTTGTAATAGAGGGAATAAAGGTGGGCACTTTATTCATGTAGAGATTGTTATGTTGTCTATATCCCTTTTGGGAGATGGTTTGTCTTGACTATTGGAGTTGGACTTCGTGAATAGAAACATTGGCACATTGTCATAGGTGACGATGTGTTGGATCGGGACATAAAGTGAATTGATTTGGATTAATAATTCTATCTTGGCAAATCGATTCACTTTAGGCAGTCATTTGTATTGTATCTTAATCCTGAGATGAATAATGGGCCTGTTGTCTCGACTTGCGTCTTTTGATGTACCAATGGGTGACTCCTACATCTCTATAGTGGTATGCATGCCGGTACGTTGGAGGCATGACTCTTGATAGCGTAGACTTTTTATTCATAGATATGGAATCCATAGCTCCTCTTTAGGAGTAATGATATCCTCTTTTATGCGTTGTCCTGTAATTGAAAAACTGGAGCGCTCAACCATTTGGATACATAGATGTAACCGAATGGTATACTATCTTTGGATGGTAAGTTTTCTAATGGTGAGACAATGGAACGTAAGATAAAAATAATCGGGAAGGTAAGATAGAACTGGTCCTTAAGCCGATTATGGATGATCATATAGGGATGCGATACACTATGATATGTCATGGAGACTTAGCTACACGAGCTTTGTAATTCTATAAAGTTCAAGAGTGTAGCTCCAAGCTTTTAGCGGAGTAGCATTGGAGTTGATAATTGTGAAATGTATATCTGGGATATTGGGTTTCATAATTATCATGAGCTTGAACTTTATAGGTCCATTTTGGTCCCCTTTACTAGCTCACAAAATCCTGTAACGACACGGCATGTTTTTCTAATAATTGATGACTTATGTCAAATTTATCAGATTGATTTAAAATTTGTAAGGATCAAATAATTCATGTCTGTTTATCGGTTGAATTAATTTTGTAAGAAATTAGTTCAAGATAAACTTGTTGAATTATTGCGTTTAGATAATTCTTGTTTGTTTATCGGTTGTTTTAATTTTGGACAAATTAGAACAAGATAAACTTGCAGATTTATTGTGAATTGATTTATTCTCTTAGAGATTATCTTGATAAAGTTTGTTTTGATCAGATATCTTCTCTATTGGGTTATTTGAATCAAAACTGAGACTTTATCCTTTAGAATCTCGAGTGGAAAATAAAAGATTCGCGGAGATTTTTTCTCGAGAGTTTGGCCTGCCAAATGACATGGTCGGCCTGCCGAACTGGTCTGTTCGGCCTGCCGATCAGAATGTTCAGACTGCCGATCAACGGGAGATGAGATTATGCGTTTTCACGTGGATCTTATTAGATATTGATCCGAACTTGATTCTGTTTCGAGTTTTTGAGACCTAATCTGATATGAACTGACCCCAGGACCAATAGCTATAAAAAGGGAGTGAGTCTCATGTTTTACTCAGATCAATTTGAGAGATTAAGAGTGATACTCTTCTAGTGAGCATCTAAAAACTCCCTGAGAGCTTTTGTTTACAAATCACGAGCACTAGCTTTGGGTTCTCTCTATTGGTTGGAAGGAGAGTCACCGGTGGAAGAGCTGTACATGTGAGCCCACACTCACTCTGGTTGTGGATAGAGAATAGCAAAGAAGACCAGTTGGTTGAGGCTCTTCTGGAACGTTACTTCTCTACACAGGTTACGGAGGTTCTTCGACACATTGAGGTTAGTAAGATCTGTCTAATTTTTACATATAACATATCGAACTTGTATTTTAAAAATTACTCTGATGAAAAAAATTTTTAAAATTCCGTTGCACACTTTGTTTCTAACAACTGGTATCAGAGCCGAGGTTTTTACATAAATTTGCAAGTTTGTGATCATGTTATATGCATAAATTTTGTGATCTTAATCTCTCCTATGCTTGAATTGAATTTTATAAAGAGATGGCACTCTAGGTTTTTATATAATATATATGTTGTCATGGATTATGTGGTGAATGTTTATTAATTAATTATGGTTGATTAAATCGTTGTTTAATTATTTATTAATTAATTAATACCAGTTACGGTTCCTTAGAGGTTAGAATGTGTATCTAGGTTTTTCATGTAATTAGATGGCGGACTA
Organism: Artocarpus heterophyllus; assembly: GCA_025403435.1. Taxonomy (NCBI): domain Eukaryota; kingdom Viridiplantae; phylum Streptophyta; class Magnoliopsida; order Rosales; family Moraceae; genus Artocarpus; species Artocarpus heterophyllus. The sequence continues at coordinate 456,493 of JAJQZP010000247.1, read as the reverse complement.
TCATCTCCGTCTAGGAATTGTTATTTAATTTTTAATTTGTAAGAATTTTATAATTAAATAATTATTCGGAGAAGACGGATCGAGAAGTCGGATCTAGAAGATTGATGATGGCGCCTATGGAATTTCCTGAGTCTCTAATTTTATGTTTTTGAATTGTTGAAAATACAATTGATGAATTGTATTAAAATTGTATTTTCTAGAATGAAGGTTTTCTGCTCGGTCGGCATGTCGGACCTCACAGTTCGGCAGGCTGAAGGTCACAGATCGATAGGCTGGACGTGTGGTCCGACAGGCTGACAGTGGGCAGAAATTTTGGTGCTCTATCGGCAGGCCGATCACCCAGATCAGCTTGCCGACCGAGAGCTGTCAAGTGTCCAGAAAAGGTGCAATTTTTTCGGTGCAGTTTTAATTTTATTTTTGGGACAATTCTGAGAAACATTAAATTTGGATATGACCGAAAATATGAAGTATTCGATTCATACGGGATTGAAGACTTGATGATGGATATTACATGAAGAAGGATGCAGCTTGAGGATTCAAGGATGAAGAATCGATAGATGTCTCGATTATTCTCTTGTAATCTTAGTTTTCTATTCTCTAGGGTAGAACCATAATATTACGGTTATTATTATTTTGCTTGTAGCTTTGCTTGATTGCTTTGTTTGTCTGCATTATAATATGATTTACCATGTATATTGATAACATGTCATATAGGATAGGGAGTGCCACTCATATTAAAATTGTTCATGCATAATTTTAAAATAAAACCTTGACTTCAAAAGATTGAGTGGGAGAAGGTTTGTGAAGAGAGGACCTAAGGCCTCCATCGTTGGTCCATAGGAAGAACATGGTGGTCCCGACCCTTAGGAAGGGATTTCTATCATGTACCAGATTGGATCTCTAAAAGGATAAGGTATTTTAGTATGATTTATGGTTGCACACCCCTAGGTGGTGATTATAAATCATGGATAAAATATTGAAACGGTGGTTATACACTCACGTTAATTTTATTATTAACCTCCCCTAGGAGCTCTGTTAATAAAATTAATGGCCAAAGAAACGATTATTAGTATATGTTGGATCATACGGGTCCTGGATGGCATATATTAATCAGGAGGGGATCCGTGTTCCTGATTGAATTTGGCATGACTCCCCTAGGAGCTTGTTGAATTCTGAGTTGGGAATTATCGTTGTAAGGTTGTGATATTTTCAAGGTTTTGACACATAAACACATTTGTATGATTTTACATGATTGTGTTATCTTACTAAATTATTATATATGTTTGCTTATGTTTGGTATATGATTCTTTATTGTAGATTGAAAATGTCTAAAAATGCTTTATCATCGATACTTGACAAAAACCAATTAACCGGTGAGAATTATAACGATTGGAAACAAAACTTGGACATCGTCCTATCCTTTGAGAAACTGAAAAATGTACTAAGAACTCCTTGTCCTCCCGAGCCAACGGGAGACTCAAGTAATGAGCAATTCCAAGCGTACGATCGCTGGAAAGATGCTAATGATCAGGCCCGCTGCTATGTTATGGCTAGCATGAACAACGTGCTGTAGGCTCAACATCAGGATTATGAGACTACGAAGCAGACCTTGGAAAATCTTGAGGATATGTTTGGAGGCTAGGCCATAACAAAGCGACAAGGGGCACTTCAGAAACTTTTAAACTGTAGATAGAGACCGGGGACATCTGTAAAGGAGCACATGATGTTGGTCATGGGTTTCCTCGCTGAGGCTCAAACCAATAGAGCCGACATCGATGCTGAAACTCAGATGACTATGGTCTTTGAGACTCTATCTAAAGAATTTATTCCGCTTAGAGCTACTTTTAATTTAAGCAATAGACGGGATATGACCTTGAGAGAACTGATGAAACAGTTACAGGAGTTTGAACTGCTGATCAGGGAGTCTCCTGCTGGTGGTGAGGCCAATATGGTAGCTGCTTCTGGTTCCAATCCTAACTCTGGGAATGGAAAGAAGCAACGGGCCAAGAGTGGGAAGTCTTCTATTCCTGCTGCTACCAAGAGCAAGAAGAAGAAGAAGAAGAACCCAAAGAAGCTTAAGTGCTTCTTCTATGGTAAGGTCGGGCATATAAAGAAGCATTGCAAGGACTTCCTTTCCAAGGGAGGTAGGTGTGATCTTCTATATTTAGAAACTTGTTTGGTTGAGGAATCTAGTGACATCTGGGTCATAGATTCCGGTGCAACTAATCATGTTTGTGTTTCTCTGCAGGGATTAAAAGAAACAAGAAGTCTACTACGTGAAGACTTAACGCTTCGGATGGGCGATGGATCCTTGGTCTCAGCGGAAGCAGTGGGAGATGTCCATCTTTACTTTGATGATTATAGGAATTTAATTTTGCGAGATTGTTTTTATGTTCCTAAATTTAAAAGGAATTTAATTTTTGTATCTTCTTTATTTAAAGACTCCTACGTGGTATCTTTTAATGAAAAAGTGGTGATTCGTAAAAACAAATCTTTTATCTGTTCTGGATGGATGCAAAATAATCTATATTTTATCAAACCTAAGATGGACTTATTGCTTAATGCTGAGATAAATGATAATAACTCAAAAAGACTTAAAACTTCTCACTCTAATAAGACTTATCTTTAGCATTTGCGCCTTGGCCATATTAACCTGAATAGGATACAAAGGTTTGTAAGGGATGGACCTTTAAGTCACTTAAAGGTGGAATCTATACCTCAATGTAATTCTTGTTTTTTGGAGGGTAAAATGACCAAAAGACCATACGGGTCTAAGGGCAATAGGGCCGAAGGGGTTATAGGGCCAAAGGGTGTGCATAGTGATGTTTACGGGCCGATGAACATCCGGGCACGAGGAGGGTATGAGTACTTCGTCACTTTTATTGACGATTACTCAAGATATGGGTACGTGTACCTAATGCACCACAAAAGCGAAACTTATGATAAGTTCAGGAAGTTTCAGGTTGAAGTAAAAAAGCAATTGGGTAGACCCATAAAGACACTTCAATCTGATCAAGGTAGGGAATACCTTTCTGATGAGTTCTTGGGACACTTGTTAGAAAATGGGATTTTATCCCATTTGACTGCGCCGGGCACTCCGCAACAGAATGGCGTAGCGGAGAGAAGGAATAGGACTTTGTTGGACATGATTAGGTCCATGATGAGTTATTCATCATTGCCTTTATCCTTTTGGGGATATGCACTACAAACCGCATGTTATCTTTTGGATAACCAAAAGGGACTAAAGGGGATTATTTTTATAACCCAAAGGAAAATAAAGTCGTGGTTTCAACTAATGCAACTTTCCTTGAGGAGAGTTACATGGACAACTTTAAACCTCGAAGCAAAGTGGTGCTTGAGAAGTTAAGGGGTGATCTGTTTACTCTGGAGGTTCCGAATGAAACCATTCCGATTGGTGTAGAAAAACCAAACAAACCTAAACAACAATCTTAGGGGCTTCGGCGTAGTGGGAGGATCGGACGTCAACCTGAGAGGTATATGTTCAATGGGAAGGTCTTTTTGGCTGAACCAGATGAACATGACAAGGATCCTTATACTTAAGTGGAAGCTATGGAGGAAGTTGATTCAAGACTCTGGACAGAGGCCATGAACATAGAGATGAAGTCTATGGAGACTAATTAGGTCTGGGAGCTTGTGGATCTTCCTGAAGGAGTAAAACCCATAGGGTGTAAGTGGATCTACAAGAGGCAAAGAGGAGTGGATGGAAAGGTCGAAACCTTTAAGGCTAGACCGGTAGCTAAGGGTTATACGCAAAAGGAAGAAATCGATTATGAGGAAACCTTTTCATCTGTAGCCATGCTTAAGTCCATCCGGATTCTCTTGTCCATAGCTGCTGCTCTCGACTACGAGATTTGGCAGATGGATGTCAAGACAGCTTTCCTGAATGGCTATCTTGATGAGTCCATTTATATGGAACAACCAGATGGGTTCAAGGTCGCGCGTCAAGAGGGTAAGGTTTGTAAGCTGCTAAAGTCAATTTATGGACTTAAGCAGGCCTCCCGTTCTTGGAACATAAGATTTGATCAAGTGATCAAGACTTATGGGTTCTCACAAAATGCAGATGAACCATGTGTTTACAAACGCATAAAGGATGGGAAGGTGGTTTTCTACTACTCTATGTAGATGACATTCTATTAATTGGCAATGACGTTGGGGCGTTGTCATCGGTCAAATTATGGTTGACCAAGCAGTTTGACATGAAGGACTTGTGTGAGGCTAATTTTGTTCTCGGTATCTAGATCTTTCGGGATAGGAAGAACAAAATGATAGCTTTGTCTCAGGCCGGCTACATAGATAAAATTCTCAGGAGGTTTGCAATGCAGGATTCCAAGAAAGGTGGGCAACCATCTAGGTATGGAATTACTCTTTCTAAGAAAGACTCTCCAAAGTCTTATGAAGAAAGAGAATACATGAAGAAGGTGCCTTATGCTTCAGCAGTGGGTAGTCTCATGTATGCCATGCTTTGCACACGACCGGATATTAGCTATGCAGTCGGGATTGTAAGTCGATTTCAGGTGGATCTAGGACCGAACCATTGGGTTGCAGTGAAGCATATTTTCAAGTACCTGAGAAGGACTCGAGGGTATATGCTTATGTATTTGGGTGAGGATTTAACTCATTTAGGATACACTGATTTGGATTTTCAATCCTGTCTAGATTCTAGGAAATCGACTTCGGGGTTTGTGTTTACTCTGGGTGGCGGTGCCATCAGTTGGAGAAGTGCAAAGCAAGATTGCACTTCAGATTCAACGATAGAGGCCGAGTATGTGGCGGCTAGTGATGCTTCGAAAGAAGCAGTGTGGCTCCGCAAGTTCCATGGGGATCTTGAGGTAGTTCCTGGTATGATAAAGCGGTATCACTATACTGTGATAACAGTGCAGCGGTAGCTAATGCTAAGGAACCAAGATTTCACAAGAAGAGTAAGCATATTGATCGGAAGTATCATGTGATGAAGGACTTCGTTGAGGGCGGGCATGTCACAGTGTGCAAGATCGCATCAGAGGACAATTTAGCTGATCCATTTACGAAGACACTTACTGGGAGAGTCTTCGAGAGGCATGTGGAAGCTATGGGGATGCAAAATTTGCTGTATTTACCCACTTAGTACAAGTGGGAGATTGTTAGACATGTATGCCCTAAGGAGTAAAAATGTAATACGTTTTTTGAGACATTTTTATCAATAAAGAATTTATTCTTTTATATATACCAAAACTTGTCCTCTTTACCTTCATATTTGTTGAATATATGATAAGCAAACAATAGTTTGAGACTGTCAGTCTAAACCTTAAGAATTGGGCATATGATGGACTGATTATGCGGAAGACACGATTCTTAAGATGACGGTCTAAAACATATGATCTGCAATCGAGAGAATAAAGGTGGGCACTTTATTCATGTAAAGATTGTTATGTTGTCTATATCCCTTTTGGGAGATGGTTTGTCTTGACCATCGGAGTTGGACTCCGTGAATAGAAACATTGGCACATTGTCATAGGTGACGATGTGTTGGATCAGGACATAAAGTGAATTGATTTGGATTAATAATTCTGTCTTGGTAAATCGATTCACTTTAGGCAGTCATTTGTATTGTATCTTAATCCTGAGATGAATATTGGGCCCGTTGTCTCGACTTGTGTCTTTTGATGTACCAATGGGTGACTCCCACATCTCTATAGTGGTATGCATGCCAGTATGTTGGAGGCATGACTCTTGATAGTGTAGACTTGTTATTCATAGATATGGAATCCATAGCTCCTCTTTAGGAGTAATGATATCCTCTTATATGCGTTGTCCTGTAATTAAAAAACTAGAGCGCTCAACCATTTGGATACATAGATGTAACCGAATGGTATACTATCTTTGGATGGTAAGTTTTCTAATGGTGAGACAATGGAACGTAAGATAAAAATAATCGGGAAGGTAAGACAGAACTTGTCCTTAAGCCGATTATGGATGATCATATGGGGATGCGATACACTATGATATGTCATGGAGACTTAGCTACACGAGCTTTGTAATTCTATAAAGTTCAAGAGTGTAGTTCCAAGCTTTTAGTGGAGTAGCGTTGGAGTTGATAATTGTGAAATGTATATCTAGGATATTGGGTTTCATAATTATCATGAGCTTGAACTTTATAGGTCAATTTTGGTCCCCTTTACTAGCTCACAAAATCCTGTAACGACACGGCGTGTTTTTCTAATAATTGATGACTTATGTCAAATTTATCAGATTGATTTAAAATTTGTAAGGATCAAATAATTCATGTCTGTTTATCGGTTGAATTAATTTTGTAAGAAATTAGTTCAAGATAAACTTGTTGAATTATTGCGATCAGATAATTCTTGTCTGTTTATCAGTTGTTTTAATTTTGGACAAATTAGAACAAGATAGACTTGTAGAATTATTGTGAATTGATTTATTCTCTTAGAGATTATCTTGATAAAGTTTGTTTTGATCAGATATCTTCTCTATTGGGTTATTTGAATCAAAACTGAGACTTTATCCTTTAGAATCTCGGGTGAAAAATAAAAGATTCGCGGAGATTTTTTCTCGGGAGTTCGGCCTGCCGAATGACGTGGTCGGCCTGCCGAACTGGCCTACTCGGCCTGCCGATCAGAATGTTCAGACTGCCGATCAGCAGGAGATGAGATTACACGTTTTCACGCAGATCTTATCAGATATTGATCTGAACTTGATTTTGTTTCAAGTTTTTGAGACCTAATCTGATATGGACTGATCCTAGGACCAATAGCTATAAAAAAAGGAGTGAGTCTCATGATTTACTCAGATCAATTTGAGAGATTAAGAGTGATACTCTTCTAGTGAGCATCTAAAAACTCCCTGAGAGCTTTTGTTCACAAATCACGAGCACTAGCTTTGGGTTCTCTCTATTGGTTGGAAGGAGAGTCACCGGTGGAAGAGCTGTACGTGTGAGCCCACACTCACTCCGGTTGTGGATAGGGAATAGCAAAGAAGACCAGTTGGTTGAGGCTCTTCTGGAACGTTACTTCTCTACACAGGTTACAGAGGTTCTTCGACACATTGAGGTTAGTAAGATCTATCTAATTTATGCATATAACATGTCGAACTTGTGTTTTGGAAATTACTCTGATGATTTTTTTTTTTAAAATTCCGATGCGCACTTTGTTTCCAACAACGACATCATCAAAAAAATTAAATAAAAATAAAATAAAAAAGAACTCAATGATCACCAAGATTCATGGGCTGCCTTATCATGATTAAATAAAAGTAATAAAATAATATAATATAATAATACATAAAAATAAAATAATAATAATAATAATAAATACAAATAGTGCAAATTTTTGCACTATAAAAGGGGGACTTCCCCCCTCTATCTTGACACATCTCCATGGTGCTATTGGCTCTTTCCCTTCTTCGTCAATGTAGTTTTTCAACTACTGAGCGTCAAGCTTAATAGTACCCCTTTAGCGAGAAATGCTATTAGAGTACTCCCTCGACCCTACTAAAAATAATAAAATAATGCTTAAATTAGTGTAGAGAGTCTAGTAAAGTAGAGAGCTGATCTTGTATGCATAATACTCTAGTGTAGATTTTGACTTTATTTCTGTATTGTAATGCTTATATTTTTATGGAATAAATTATATTTTCTATATTTTTAATAATTATTGTTAATATTGTTATGCTATCTAATTCTTCAATAAATTCATTTATGCATTCTTTATGAAATTTAATTATGTTGCATAATTAATATTAATAATATTGAAATCATACTCGTTTATTAAGTTGAGTTTCGACTGTATTATAGACATGGACTGGCACAGTAAATGTTTGGTAATGCTTGATTTATTGTCGATAGAGGATGGCATAGTGTATTCTTAAACCATTAAATAAGACGAGTTGCTGCCAGAATTAACATAAAATTTATTCTATTTAAATATATAAAATTTGTTTTGTTATTATCTTTTCTATCTTAAAAGTATGTTAATTATAATTGTAGTGATAGCGGTTATAATTTTCATAATTAGTACATCTAATCATTAGTGAGAAATGATTATTTTGCTACTTTTGATATGAAGACCCTTATTGCATTATGGCTTCTACATTGTCGCTCTCAATTGACTTATAAAATTAGTAAAAGTGCTTGTAATTAATGAGAAAAGATATAATAAATCAAATGCATTTGAAAAATATTTATTTATAGTTGAAATTCTATATTAGTTACAAAACATACAAAAGGATTCTCAAAGCTTCACCATTTTAATTTTATGTTTTAAATTTTCAATTAAAAAAATCACAAAAGTATTTCTTTTATTTTAAACTTTATTTTGAAAAAACCATTTGCCTTTTTGACTGTTTATATTTATCAATTTCCTAAGTAACAAATTTTCTAACTCCTTGTGGATACAACAACCTTTCATACTATAAATGTTTGCAGTTTAAGAAAAACATTTTGGGTGACATGAATAGGACTTTCACTTTAATAGGTAGCTTTAGCCCTTGGTTTGAGTAGATGAATGCCATTAGATGCCTCCATAAGTGTAACGCCCTGAAATTAATTAAATGAAATTAGAATGTTAAATGGTGGATTAGTGTGCCATAATGAATATTTTAAACTTAGTTTGATCGTTTGATGAGATTTTTAAGTTTAAAGTTGTTTTCATTATTTTAATGATTTCTAGTGGTTTTAAATTATTTTAATTGTCATTTTGAATAATTGGGACACAACAGTTTGTCAAATGTCAAGTATGTTTTGTTTTATAAAACTGTGGAAGGCACATGGTTTTTGCACAGTAAAACCACACACTTTTCTCTCTATTTATATCTCTTCCCCTTCCTCTCTCTTCACTCTCAGCTCTCACTCTCTCTCTCCGTCTCAAGCTCCTCTCTCTCTCTCTTTCTCCACTCTGCCTCTCTCTTTCTCTCTCACTTCCTCTCAAAAATTTTGAGATTTAATCAAGTCCCAAGCTTCGGTTTAGTGGATTGGGGGCTCAGGAACGTGTTTGAGCAACTGAAAACGTGATTTAAAGCTTCGATTCGAGGTTAGTTTTCAACATTTTGAAATTTAAGCTTGATTGAGCTTACGAAACCCTTGATTTTAGTTAAAGGAACTTAGAACAACTAGAATCTAAACTTTGTTTGAAAAAAAAAACGGATTTGAATCAAGATTTTTCATTTTTCTCTATTTTTAGATTTTCTTGGATTTTGAGTGTAAATATTGTTTAAATGAGTTTAAAAGTATCTTACTTTGTTTTTCTATCATTTATGATTGTTTTTCGTGCCTGAGAATTGAGAAAAATAGGTTGAAATCAAGATTTGTGGTTTGGGAGACCCAAAACCCGTGGCTGGAAAATTCTAGGATTTTCTAGTTTGCTAGGCCAAACTTCGTGTTCAACAGGCCGGATTCAAAGGATCGACAGACTAGATTCATCTGTCCGGCTGGGCAAACCTAAAAATGTTCAACCGACCAAACCTGTTCTCCGACAGGCTGAACTACACAGTTCGGCCGGCCGAACCAGGGGATTGGTAGGCCAACCAAACAAGGAAAAAACTTGTGATTTTCATCCGTTTTCACTATTTTGAACCCCAATTGAAATCTCAACTTTATAAAATGATTTCAAAGGTACAAATGGCATACTAGTTCATCATGAAATAATTTAGCAGCATAGAATATCTTAAATTAGATACTGATAGACCTAGTTTTATTTAGGGTCATTAGTGGTTCCGCGGAGCTAACGTATAGAGGATTAGGATTACGATGTGGGACACCGACGTGAGTATCGAGGTAGGACTTCTACCTTTTCTTTGCTAACCCAGATTCAAATGATTTAGCCCTCAAAAAGGGTTTTTACCAAAATGTTTTCAATAGTTGATTAAAAAAAAGAATTTTATCGGTTATTTTTATAAACCGGGGACTGAAATGAACTTTATAATAAATGTAAATAAAAATACCTGGTAAATGGGCTTTGAATAATGATAAAAATGAATAAATGGGCATGATGCCATAACAGAGATCGGGTTGTGTAGCGTGCGACCTTGGGTGCAGGTCTCGAAACCCAACTAGGCCACTATGGTGGTGTTGTTCATATAGTTTGCCCAGGAAAAGAAATTGATGATCTTTCTGGTCGATCAATAAACTGTTTGGGTAAGAATGGTTTTGTTTAAACTTATTTATTCAAGTTTTCTCTTAAGTAATTTCTAGAATAATGATATTTCCTTTTGAATTTAATAAATTTCTTATAAAATAGTCCTATTGTGCCTTTCGCTCACATTTTATTTGTTTGCAAATATTTCTCCCTCCAGGTGGACTTCCGTTTAGATTCAGAGAGGATTCAACGGACAGAACTCAGAAGCAGTAGAAGAACTTAGTAGGTTATTTCTATTATTCAATCAAGGCATGTAACGTTTTAATTTTCCCTTTTACTTGGACTGTGGTTGTATTATTATATTGTCAGTGCTATGTGTGTGTACAAGTTGTGGGTCAGTGGGACCCATACTCGCATCTTTTTATTGTTTTGTTTCTTACTTAATGTTTGCCTAAAAGTTGCTATCTGTTTTAATGATTATGTATGTTTTTCTTGTAAAAAATTTAAAAATTTCCACAATTTCATAATTACTTTAAAACTTAAACTCATGCTTTATTTAAAAATTTTCATTAATTATCTTCATTAATCTGTCACGTCATCTCCCATACTGTAAGGCGTGACAATAAGTGTTTCATACCTAACAGTAGGCTCAAAATTCTTCCCAAATATGTCTAATGAAGCTACAGGTAATCCATCATTGGGAATTCCTAGTGCTAGAATTAGTCTGTAAATTTAAATTATGGTTTTGCCTTTTAATTCATAGGAAATGGTAAAAGGTTGCCGTCTATTTGGGCATAGAAGGTTTTTACTAGCCTAAGGTACACCCAAGCTCTAATTTCTACCAAATTCAACCATCCTCACTTTTCAAATAAACTTCTAAGGTTCAATGATTGCATTTCCTCAAACATAATAACTTTTCCGATAAGTATATCTTTCGTAACTAAGGTTGCATATGATTTCCAACTACTGGTACTCAAAATGGTAGGATCATGAATTACCTTAGTATAACATTCATTATCATCGTTGGTTGCTTAGTCGCTTTTGACACCTCCTTGATGATTCTTCATACCTCACCATTGATAGAACACTTAAAGAAAAGTTTGAAAATCCCAAGAGTCTTAGAGACACAAATTTGGAGAGAGATGGTTAGATTTTGTACAAACAAAGGTGTTTTTGGAGGATTTTCGAGAATGATTAGGAAATAAACAAGGAAGAAAACTTGTTTGAGATCAAATAAACTACAATGGGAGGATTAGATGATGTTTTTTGCTCTGTTAGGGCAAGAATTTGAATAAAAAATGAGAGAGAAATAAGAGTTTTCTCTCTTTAAATGCTATCTCAGGTTGGATTCAAGCCTATAAATAGCCTCATTAATGAGTCATTTGACATCCAAGAACACCAGAAAAACATCTTTGTATTAATTTCTAAACGTTTAACAAGTCTTTCAATCATTCTTGAGCCAAACTTGTCAAAAATCTTCTTTGTGTGCTTAATCATCTCCAAGGATACTTTATATTGCATATCAAGCCTTTCTACGAGTTGTGAGAAGTGAGCTTAAACTTTCAAATACTTGTAAAACCAAGTGAATTGGGTTTCCAAAGCCTTTGTAAAATTCATGGTTATTTTGATTAGCCAATCCCTGTAAAATTAGTAGATTGTAAGAGGTCATGGTGAGCCTCGAGTAGACAAGTCACTAGATTGTAATTAGAGTGATCGTGTCAAAAAGACAGTCTAAATAAATAGTGGAAGAGGTTGAGTAAAGGTCTTGCTCGGCGACAGTGGACGTAAGCATTTTGCCTAACCACTATAAATAGTGTTTGTATCTAGTTTCCCTTATCTTTCTAATTTTACGCATTTATAGTTGTTTGTGCATTTGTTGCTTGAGTAATCCTCTAGAAAATTCCAATAATTGTAAAAAGTTTTAATTCACCCTCCTCTTGGATAGTTATTCTTAAGCTAACAATTTGGTCTTGCTAGTCCTTTCACCTCATTTAGGCATCCAATTTGTTGGGCTTGTGTTTTTCACACTCAGGATTGCATTGTTCTAGTTCCTTCTGCCGCACCATGCTAGATTACAATCTAAGATTCGCACTAGGGGTGAACATAGGGTAGGTTAGATGGACTTTTGGGATTTTTCAACCCACCTAAGGAAAGTTCAGATAGTTTAATTTTAAATTTAATCCACCTAATGAACCCAAACTTTAAAAGCAACCCACTCAATTAAAGTTTAGATGGATTGGATGGGTTGATCGGATTGAGCATTATAAAGAAGCAAAAAAAAAAAAAAAAACTTACAACTTACTAAAATAAAAAAATATATGAAGAAAAACTAAAATGCATCACATATTGGATGTCTAAAAATGCCCAAATACATAAGACATATCCAATAAACAAACCACTATAAAAACTAAGAAAACAAATTCCTTTTTAGTCAATAAACATCAACTACAACTAACATGTTACACAATTGCCAATCTCTAATTGTAAACATCTCCACTCAAATATTCTTTATATCCATAATGCAAAATCCATCACCTCGTATGAAACAAAATAACTTTTCAAATAATTAATATAAAATAAATGCTTTATAAAACAAGATATGATCAATGTATTACTTGGTACAACTTCTTCAGACTTGTCCAAGGTTTGCACCTCATCAATGTATTCCTTAAGCAATATAGGCTCTTCCTCCTCAGATATCAACCAATCCTTTGAACAAATCAAACTCTCAACCATCTTTGGTGACAAAGAACTCCAAAATGGATCAAGAATCTAAGCTTCAATTGAAAATATAGACTTAGAAGCAACCGTAGAGACTTGTACAACCCATACATTTCTTTCGCAATTTATGAGACAATTTTATATTTGTGTCCCATTGGATTTCCACCATCCTTATATGTTAAAGCAGTCTTTAGACAATCTTTTGAGCATACTAGTACGAAAATGCAAAATGGTGGTGACGAGGAAGGACAATGCCAGTAAGAAGAAGATTAGGTGGTTGGTAGCGATCAAAAGCAACAAAAGAGAGGGTTTTTTTTTTTTTTTTGGACATCGAGGTGAAGAAATAGATAGGTAATAGGGTTGTGAACAAACTACACACGAGATGTGTATATTGGAATAGAAAATGATCAAGTCTTTTCTTTTTTAAGGGATTGTGTAGTGCAGTATAGCATGTAGTATGTGTTAGAAAGTAGAAGTAAAAAAATAAAAGTTTGGAACTAAAGAAAAGAAGTCTTTATAAACTATATTACTATAAGCAAAAGTTTTTTTAAGTATAAGATTGCATTAAAATTACAATAAATATAATAAATATTTATAGATATTTGATATTGAGTGAGTTTGGATTATCTTAGATTTTGAAAAACTCAACCCAAACCCACCCAATGAAAAATCAGATTGGGTAGGTCAATGAAAATTCTAATTTGGATTCGTCGGATTCAGATTATCTCATATTTCATTGGGTGGATTAAATTAGATTCATCGGATTATCAAATTTTTTTGTTCACCCCTAATTCGCACAATAAAGAGCTAGAACCCGCGTAGAGAAAAGGAGAAAAAAACAAATAAAAAATGTTCAACTTGCATTGGTGCAAAAAAATTCAACAAAAGAAACAGCAAAAAAATTGTAAAATATTTGTAATAGTGCAATTTTGAGGCTTATAAGTACGGGGGCTCTTTCGCAGTTGTGGGCACCCCTCCTTGGAAAAAAAAAATACTATTTAAATTATATTTTAGTTTTTAGTTTAGTTCTTAAATTTTAGTTTTTAGTTTAAGTTTTTGTATAATAATTCCCAGTTTATGTTGTAAAATTGTGTTTAATAATATTTCTAGTATTTTTATTTTAAATATGCCTTTTTAAATTTCCTTTTTAGCTAAGGATAAAGGTTGTAATTCTAGCAAAATTACCGTAAATATTTTTGTTTTTTTTAGTTTTTAAGCAGTTATAATGCCAAAAGTATTTTTTTTAGAAAACTCAAGTTTTTAGTATTTTCTTAACTAGAATTCTTAGAAAATTAAGTTTTGATTTATCATCGACATATGCTGGCACGCATAATGCTTAGGAGGACTTTGATTAGTCGTAAATAAAAAATAGCACTGTAAATGCATAACTTATTATGTTGTTTGTTATTTTAGTTAAATAATGTTGAAATCATGCTTGTTTTTTAAGTTGAGTTTTTGCTATATTATAGGCATAAACTGACATAATAAATGCTTGGTAATGCTTGATTTATTATCGACAAAAGATAACATTGTGTATTCTTAAACCAATTAATAAATAATTAGAAAAACTAAAATATATTTAAGATAATTGTCAGGACGGAACCCTCAACGTTCTTACTATTATTGTTGTTACTCTATTAAATTAATCGCACCTATTATTAAAGTTCTATTATTAATTATCCGTATTTCTTGTTGCTAAAATTCTAAAAATTCATAAAAATCTGAAAATGAAAAATGCTATAAATATTATAAACATATAGTTTAATAAATATATTGAACTTTGCATTACTTTTTTCCTGCAGGATCGATCTCGGATCCATCGAGTTTTATTATGTGTGACAACCTTATACTTGAGGTTATATTGGATTGCAACTTTTATGACCAAAGAGCATGGAGTGTAATTTTCTCTATTTTATGGTTATTTATACTTCTTGTTTCTCTATTTCCTTATCTTTTGTGGTTATGGCCTGATGATGACAATTTCAAGTCTAACCGTTTGTCAGCTCTCATATTTATTCGTATAAAGTTCCTTAAATTGTCATTTTTACTAATCCCTAACAATTTTCTTGGATATGTTCTAACATGTTTATCGTGCAAGTTTTTGCTGAAATGTTTATTGGCAGGGATGGTTGCTTTTCTCCTACCATTTCAACATGATGAACACTGCAAAAAAGTACATCATTAGATTTTTCTCCATAAAAAAGGTCGTTTCTTCCCAGTTCACTCGGCGCTTAACCATTTGGTGGCCAAGACAGAACATAACGAGTCACGCAGGTCAAGAGCAAGCAATTGCACAACAGCCTATACATTGTTTGAAATTGGAAATAGTTGAAATTTGCAATTTGGGAATTGGATCGATCGGAAAACTGGCCCAAAGAAAATCCTGGAGACCTCAACAGTTGTTGTCGTTGCTGTTGTTGTTATTGTTTTTTTTTTTTAATAAAACACTAGGAGAGAAAAAACAGAATTTAATATAACACTAGAAGACAACCCCTTCAGAATTTTTATAGTTTAATATAAAGTCAGAAGCTTTTTGACATGTTTCAGAAGATTTTTGACATGGTCAAAGTGATAATTTTACACTCATTTCTAATAATGAGATTACAAGGCCAATCCTCTCCTTAAAGGAAAATGACTGATGCTAATTTTACACTAAAACCTTACTATGCATTTGTGTATTTCAACGTCCTAGTTGACGAATAAGTAAAAGGAGAAGCAAAATCAGTTGATAAGAGCGAAGTTCTAAGACTGGTCCAATGTCCTTTTTTCTCATTTACAAAATTGATCGTCTAGCAGCAAAGTTAGGCCCAAGTGAATTTAAGTTTGTAACTTTGGAGTTGTGAGCACAAAGTCTAAAGTTTAAATCCTAACACCTATTAAAAAAAAAAAAGAAAATAAGTGTAACAGCTAAATACACGTGTTGTGGTTATTTATGTGTCAAGCATCTTTAATATTTAAATTTCATTAGTGTTAAAGAAAAATAAAAAAAATAATTTTTTCCTAAAAATAGATAAGAATACAACAAAAAATGATGTGCATTTTATAGGATGATGTTTATCTTTTAACAACATTTGTCTAGTGGTAATTTTACTCTAAACTTTATCAAAAGTGTGGAGTTAGAATTCTCCATCCTAAATTAATTGAAAAAGTGCATTTGACATTATTTGTTGTTGATTATAATTTGTTATCCTAAGCTCCAGCTCAAAAAAAAAAAAAAAAAATCTTAAGCTGATAAACGACATGACACAAATAACTGCTTTGTCTGTTCTCTTAAAATGATTGTTGGTTGCAGTTAGGGCTGGTAATTCATGTTCACGTGTCGTGTTCGTGCCAACACGTTTATAACACAACACGGTTAGACTAACCAAGAACACTACATGATTAATAAACGTGCCTAAAATCACAATTAATAAATATGTAACAAGACATGACACGATTAAATAAATTTACTATATAATTTTTACGACACAATTAATAAACAAATTTACTGTATAATTTTTACGACATAATTAATAAACATGTAGCACGACACGGTTAAACAAATTTACTATATAATTTTTTTAAATTTCCTATACTATATAATTTTTTTTTAAATTTTTACTAACAAAATTTTAAAAATAAAACGAAACCAAAATTAAAGCCAAAATAAATTAAAAAACCTTAAACATTAGTGAAAAAAATATAATTATATTTAATTATTAGATATTTTTAACTGGATTTTTTTCCTCAACGGCCATACAGTGCTTCACTGCCGCTGCATGGACAAGAAGAGAACTTGTTGAAGCTGATGCTTATATAGAGGGCGGTTGAGAGAAGGGCAGCGTTACGTTGAGAAGCTAATAAAGAAAAACCTATAAATAAATTAGAAGCTGTTTTTTCAAATTAACATTTGGTGAGCTGGTGGTGGCCTGTGGTCGAGCGTGACTTGAGATGCCCAGGTGCAAGGTTTGATTCATCTACTTGTAAAAGCATAATTTTTTTTTAAGTTTAAATGTGCTATAAATATGTTAAACGTGCTAGCACGAATCCAATCTATTTATTTTTGTATTATTCATGTAAATTCATTTATGACCTAATTAATATACGTGCATTCTAAACTTATTTATCTTGTGTTGTTTTCGTATCATGTGCTGTGTCTGAAATTGCTAAGCATGTTAAACATACTAACATGAATCCAACCAATTTATTTTTGTGTTATTCGTGTCAACCCATTTTAACCCATTTATTTTCGTGTTATTTGTGTCAATCCATTTATGGCTCAATTAATATACATGTATTCTTAATCTATTTATCTCGTGTCATTTTCGTATCGTACGTTGTGTTTGAAATTGCTAGCCCTAGTTGCAGTAGATGATCAACAACACTTTTTTTTTTCCAAAAGAAAAAAAAAAAGAAGGAAAAGAAACTATACGTGTATTCTTAATCTAAACCCAATTAATATACGTGCATTCTAAACCCATATATCTCGTGTCGTTTTCGTATCATGTGCTGTGTCTGAAATTGCCAAGCATGTTAAACGTACTAGCACGAATCCAACCAATTTATTTTCGTATTATTTGTGTCAACCCATTTATGACCCAATTAATATACGTATATTATTAATCTATTTATCTCGTGTCATTTTTGTATTGTATGTTGTGTTTGAAATTGCTAGCCTAGTTGCAATAGATGATCAACAACACTTTTTTTTTTCCAAAAAAAAAAAAAAAAAGAAAAGAAGGAAAAGAAACGATACGACAAATCCAATTCCAAACTCAATCCCACAGATTTTTGGTTGGAGCAGTGTCGTTTTGTTGTTTGAGAAAAGCCATTTTGCCCATCCCGAAGAACACCAGAAAAGCCCAAACCCGTGACCTTTTCTTCTCCGCTCCATGGGAAGAAGACAAATACTAAAAATGACCCAGAAATAATCTCCATTTCTATTTCTAACGATCATGATCCCCTTTCCCAAAATCCCACAAACAGGAAGAAAAAACACATCACCCCAAATGCACAATCCTTGACTTGAATTGGATTCTCCAAAATCAAAATCAATGGCGGGATCTTCTCTAATGGACACTCTGTTCCAACGCACCCTTGAGGACCTGATCAAGGGCCTCCGCTTGAGCCTCATCGGCGAGACCGCCTTCATCTCCAAAGCCATGGACGAGATTCGCCGCGAGATCAAGTCCACCGACCCTCACACCAAGGCCGTCGCTCTCCAAAAGCTGTCGTATCTCAGCTCCCTCCACTTCTACGACATGTCGTTCGCCGCCTTCCACGTCGTCGAGCTCCTCTCCTCCACCCGTTTCTCCCACAAGAGAATCGCCTACCACTGCGCTTCCCAATCTTTCAACGACTCAACTCCCGTTCTCGTTCTCATCACAAACCAGCTCCGGAAGGACCTGTCGAGCACGAACGAGTACGAGGTAAGCCTTGCCCTCGAATGCCTCTCTAGAATTGCCACTGTTGATTTGGCTAGAGACTTGACTCCTGAAATTTTCACTCTTCTCTCGAGTAGTAAAGTTTTCGTTAGAAAGAAGGCGATTGGTGTGATCTTGAGGGTTTTTGAGAAATACCCAGATGCTGCTAGGGTTTGTTTTAAGCGTTTGGCTGAGAATTTAGAAACTTCTAATACTCAGATTTTGTCTGCGGCTATTGGGGTCTTTTGTGAGCTCACTTCCAAAGACCCCAGATCGTATCTTCCCTTAGCGCCTGAGTTTTATAAGATTTTGGTTGATTCGAAGAACAATTGGGTATTAATTAAGGTGCTTAAGATATTCGCCAAGTTGGCGCCTCTCGAGCCAAGGCTGGCTAAGAGGGTCGTTGAGCCTATTTGCGATCTTATGAGGAGGACCGGAGCGAAATCGTTGGTGTTTGAGTGTGTTAGAACTGTGGTGACTAGCTTTGGCGATTATGAATCTGCTGTGACGCTTGCGGTTGCCAAGGTTCGGGAGTTTTTGGTTGATGATGATCCGAATCTTAAGTATCTTGCATTGCAGGCGCTTTCGTCTGCCGTGCAGAAACACTTGTGGGCAGTTTTGGGGAACAAGGAGGTTGTTATTAAGTCTTTGAGTGATCTTGATCTGAATATTAAGCTCGAGTCCTTGCATCTGGTGATGGCAATGGTGTCTGACAGTAATGTGGCTGAAATTTCCAGGGTTTTGCTCAACTATGCCCTTAAATCTGACCCCGATTTCTGCAATGAGATTCTGGGATCGATTTTATCAACTTGTTGTAGGAATGTGTACGAGATTATCGTTGATTTTGATTGGTATGTTATTACTTTGGGGGAAATGTCGCGGATCCCACATTGCCAAAAGGGAGATGAGATTGAGAGGCAGCTTATTGATATTGGTATGAGGGTGAAGGATGTAAGGCCAGAGCTTGTTCGGGTTGGTCGTGATTTGCTGATTGATCCTTCATTACTTGGCAACCCTTGCTTGCACAGAATATTATCTGCTGCTGCTTGGGTGTCAGGGGAATATGTTGAGTTCTCAAGAAATCCATTAGAACTAATGGAGGCACTTTTACAACCTCGTACAAATCTTTTGCCGCCATCTGTAAGAGCAGTATATATACAGTCTGCCTTTAAAGTGTTGGTTTTTAGTCTACATTCTTACTTCTTGCAAACGGAGATGATTTCTTCCACCTCGTGTCCTGATAGTTTGGCACCACCTGCGTTACCATTGGTACCTGGAAGAGATTGTCAGGATGGTTCTGATTTGGCAACAAATAGTGCTTCTGCACAGTATGATCAGGAGGAAGTTTTCAATCCAAGGGTTTTGAATCAATCATCTTATGATGTCTCTGGAGATGATGACGAAGAGATTGTTGCTTCTTCTGCTCAGACATCTCGTCTGGCTTCATTGGAGACGAATGTTTTGACTGATGAATCTGTTATGAACATGTTAAATAGAATTGAATTGGCGGTTGGTCCACTATCAGGGAGTCATGATGTCGAAATACTAGAAAGAGCACAAAATTTTCTTTCCTTCATTGAGTTGATTAGGCAAGATATGACCAATTGTTTTAGTCAGAAGGAAGAAAGTTTGCCAAGGGAAGAAACAAAAGCTTACAAAATCATTAAAATGATGCAAGGTGCCTTTTCGGATGAGCTTGGTCCTGTCTCAGTAACAGCACAGGAAAGAGTTTCTCTACCGGATGGTTTAATACTCAAGGAGAATCTTGAGGACTTGCAGACAATCCTTCCCAATGTCCAACTACCTTCGATAATTTCATTCTCTCTCGGAAGTCCTCTTCAAGATGAGACAGCTGGCGTTCCTTTCCCAACAGTTCAGAACAAAGAAGATTCAGAACCATCAAATGAATCTACTTTTCTGCTTGCGGAACACCGCAAGCGTCATGGATTGTACTATCTTCCTTCTGAGAAGAATGATGTATCAAATGATTATCCACCAGCCAATGACCTAAAATCACAGGGCAGTGCTGAAGTTCTGGTTAAGCTTACCGAGCAATCACTTGCTCTGAAGAAAAAGCCAAACCATGCAAAGCCTAGGCCCGTTGTGGTGAGATTAGATGGAGATGTGGTGCCTGTTGCAGCCAAGCGACAGCCAAAGGACGATTCACTCTCTGATGCCGTACGTGAAGTTCTTTTAGGTTGCGACACCAATGCCAGTTCATTACAAAATAAACCATCGGATAGTTTTTTCATTAAAAGTAAAGGGAAGGAGAAAGTAAATGTTGACACTCCTGAATCGAAAGAAGATTCAAGCATAGACAAAGTGGATAATAGAAGCCAAAGTTCAAAAAAAGGCAGGCACCAATCTAATGGGAATGATAGAAAACACAGAAGTTCGAGGAATGCAGGTGATGAAAAGGATGAAAATGGTCAGGAGGGGAAGAAAAAGAGTAGTCATCGTCAAAGCAAGCATCGAGCTCAACAAAGAACAGACGCACCGTCAACTGGGATTCCACAGACACAACTGATTCCAGATTTCCTTTTGTGACATTGAAAAAGGTTTGGATTTGTCGTTTGTTTTCATTTCCCTTGAGAACTTTGGCTGCTCCCCTTTTTGCCATCATGATTGCTAAGGTTAATTTTACTGTACATTTTTTCCCCTATACGTTTTGCTTCTATTGGTCTTGTGGTTACCTTGCACTCTTGAGTTTGTTTTTTTATGTAACACAATTTCATTCGAGATATAAAATTAAATTTGTTGTATGTCCAATTCCTTGTTATCACTGCTTTCATTTGTTTTAAAAAATAGTTAGTTGTTTAGTCATTCTTCTACAGTATTATTACACTTGTATGTGATTTTAATGCCGCTTTCTGTTTTCAAGTAACTTGGCTCTTTTATTGTTCGAGGTTGGTAACGGAAAAAAGTTTTTCACTGTGCTAATCTGAAACTCTATCCCCTGTTTAGTTTGTCGGTTCGAATTATGTTAATTTGAAATTTTATAGTTTAAATAGAAAAATTCGAATTGTGTATTGGTGTTTGGATGCATAGTTAAAGTATTAATTTGAATAGAATATCCAATCTGACTTTGTATTTGGGTGAGTATTGATAACTCTAGTTTGATGCATGAAAAAATTATTAATTAAATAATAACATGAAATATATAAAAAGAAGTTATTTAACTAAAAATAATATAAATTAATAGTATTAAATTATTAATACAAATACGTGGAGGTGAAATCACTATTCAACATTGGTTCAAAATGTTGAAATGGAAAGGGGGTTTGAATTCTAAATTAGGCAGTTTAACCTAGTTTGAACTGTCAGTTTAGTTTGAATTAAATGTTTTATTAAGTACTAATTTAAATTGTGATGGCTGTTCGAACTGAGTCGAATTGGGCTGAACCAGTAAAACAAACATGGTTTATGTTTAGTATATTAGACTTACCAGCTTCTTATGGCTGTGAGAGAGAGAATCTACTCCCTAATCTTTCCTCATAATCTACTAAGGCCCTGTCTGGTTTGATGGTTTGAATAGTGTTAGTTTGAACTTTTTAAATTTGAACAGAAAAATCCAAACTGTGCGATTTAAGCAGTAGTCCAAATTGGTGCTCGGATGTTAGTTTAAGTTTTAATCCTAACAGAAAATTTGAACAAAATTTGTGTTTGGTTGAGTGCTAAAACTTGTAGTTGAACTTAATTGGGGTTGGATAATAAAAGCTTGCACTATAAAATTAAATTACATAAAAAAATTTTAAAAAGGAAAAAAAGGGAAAAGTCACAAAAATGAATTAAAATTCCTCTATTTAAAATTCATTAAAGTAAAATTCCTCTTTTTTTCCTAATACGATTATTAGAACAATATTTTTTAGGAGGAATTATACATTAGAACAAACGAGTTTTTTCTTGTTTGACACATAATATCAGAACAAGTTTTATAACAACACTTTTTATGTTCTTCTTGCGATCTCATTATCATCAACATGCATATAAAAAACATCCCTCACAATCTTTGCCCCCGTACTTTCCAATTCCTATCTTCCTATGTTTTACACCACTCTTCTCTCTCCACCCTTTGCAGATCTTTCTCTCTCTACATCATAAGCTCCAGATCAGTTCCCAAGTTTCGCATGATATTGATTAATATTTGTTTTGGAAGTCTTTATTGGGATTTAGAGCTCCGAATATTTGCAATTTGAGATTAAATATTGTTTTCCATGATTTCGTATCTGGATTTGCTGCTTCTTTTTTTTTTTTCCTACTCCAGCCCTAAGCATGGAGTTACGCTTTACTTACAATCTTTTTTTCTTTTTTCTGGTAATAAAAAATTTGTTATTCTTCTCTGTTGACCATTTCTAGTAATAATTGTGGAGAGCAACAAATTTGTGGAAGGGGAAGGAGAGGCGTGGGAGAGAGCAACTGTCAAATGTGGATGAGAGGACAAATGAGCGAATTTGAATTTTGGAGCTCCTTTTACTGTGTAAAATTGGCCTGACTTTTGGAAATTAAGGGGGAGCTCTTTTCAGAGTTGGGCTGTTCAAACCAACCCTGTCAGCTCAAAAAACTCAAAATAAATGAGGCACCAAACACTATTTCAGATAGTGAGTTTGTCACGCCCCGGAGTACGGGAGGTGACGTGGCGGAATATTTAGATTAATTAAAAGAGAGTTTAATTGAAATTAAGGGTTTAAAAATCCAATTAAGTAAGAAATAAAGAAAAATTTCCACCACATTTTATAAAGAATTTAAAATCATTAAACAAATAACAACAATTGAATAAAAACCGTGAATATGGGTTCCACAACCCACAACTTGTGCACACACATGGATCTGACAATATCACAAATACAATTACAGTCCAAGTACAAATAAAGTTAAGTCTTACATGCCTTGATTAACAAATACAGAATGTAAACAAATTCTCCTATTGCTCCTGAGTTCGGTCCGAAGAATCTTCTCCAAACCTAAATGGGAAACCACCTAGAAGGGGGGGAATTTAAAACAGATAAAACGTGAGCGAAAGGCTCAGTAGGACTAAGTTTTATAAAATAATTTAATGCAAAGAAACATAACATTATCAGGAGTTATACAGAAAGAAACTTGAATAAATAAATAAATAAATTGAGTAGAACCGTTCTGACACAGAACAGTCTACTCGTCAAATCAAAACACCAGTTTACATTACCTAGGCAAACCATGATATCACCACCGTAGTGGCCCAGCTGGGTTTCGGGACCTGCCCCCAAGGTCGATCACGACCCGATCTCTGATATGGCATCATGCCCATGTGGTTATTATCATTATCATTCAAAACCCAATTACCGAGTGTTGTCAATTACATTCATTATGAAATTCATTTCATGTCACGGTATATAAAAATATAACCGGTAAAATCATTTTCAAACAACCGTTGAAAACATTTTGATAGAAATCATTTTCAAGGCCAAATCATTTCAAAACCAGGCTACCAAAGAAATAGGATAGAAGTCCTACCTCAGTACTCGTGCCGGTACCCCACACCGTAATCCCGATCCGCTATACGTTAGCTCCACGGAACCACGAACAGTCCTAGATACAAACTAAGTCGATCAATATCTAGTTCGAAACATTCTATGTTACCAAATCATTTCATGATGTCCTAGTGTGCCATTTGTATCATTAAAATCATCCTATAAGGTTGGGATTTAAATCAGGGTTCAAAACAATGAAATCGGGTAAAAATCACAAAATTTTTCCATGCCTCGGTCGGCCTGCCGGACGCCCTGCTTCGGCCTGCCGAACTGTACAGTTCGGCCTGCCGGAAACAAGGTTCGGCCTGCCGAACATTTCCCCAGATTCGGCCTGCCGGTCGGAAGAACACCGGCCTGCCGATCATCACTCTGGCCTGCCGAACATGAACTTCGGCCTGCCGAACTGGGAAAATCCAGAAATCCCAGCCACGGGTTTCTCGATCCCCAAAATCCAAATCTGAATTCCAACCTGTTTTTCTCAGTTCCCAGGCATGAAAAATAACTATAGTTGATAGAAAAACATTCTAAAACATGTTTGGAATCATTTAAACAACATTTGAACTCAAAATCTTCAAAAATCCGAAAATGAGAAAAAGAGGAGAAAAATGAAAATCTTGAATCCAATCCGTTTTCTTCAATCTAGGTTTAGATTCTAGTTGTTCTAAGCTCATTTAACACAAATCCACGGTTTTCTAAGCTTAAACAAACTTAGATTTCAAAAACACACAAAATTAAAAATTTTGAAAAAGTTTAGAAATTTCGAATCTAACCTCGAATCGAAGCTTCAATCCGCGTTCTCGGTCGCCGAATCACGTCCCCGAGCTTCCTCCTTGCTGTCCCGAAGCTTGGATTCGAATGCGGTTTTCAAAAATTTGAGAGAGAGATTGAGAGAGAGTGAGCTGCCGAGAGAGAGAGGGAAGAGAGAGAGAGATGGGCGTGGAAGTGAGGAGAGAGAGAGAGGAAAGGAAAATAAATAGAGAAAATCGGTGGGCGGTTTTACTGTGCGAAAACCATGTGCCGCCCACAGTTTTGTAAAACGGAGTATTTTTAACATTTTACAAATTGTTGTGTTTTAAAACTCAAAACATCATTTTAAATCAACAAGGAATCTTTTGAACACATCAATTTAACAAAACAATCAAAAACTAAAAATCCAACCAAATAATCTAATTAAAGTTAAAACTTTAATTATGGCACACTAATTCATCATTTACATTGCATTAATATTAAATAAATTTCGGGACGTTACAGCTCTCCACCCCTAAAAGAAATTTCGTCCTCGAAATTTACAACTCATCTCAAAAACAAAACAAATGCGGATATAACTCCCGCATACCAGACTCTCGTTCCCAAGTGGCTTCATCAACACCGTGATGCTGCCACACGACCTTTACCAACGGTATCTCACGACGACGCAAGCTAATCACTTTCCGGTCGATGATCTGAATCGGCACTTCTTCGTACGTCGCATCCTCCTGAACCTGCACATCGCGAAACGATACTATCTTACCCTGCTCAGGTGGACACTTCCTAAGCATAGACACATGAAACACATCGTGCACATGAGAAAGTTCGGGCGGAAGATCAAGCCGATAAGCGACCACACCAACACGCTTAGTGATCTCGAACGGCCCAATGTACCTCGGCGCGAGCTTCCCACTCACTCCGAACCGCATAGTTCCCTTACGAGGTGACACCCTCAAGAGAACAAAATCTCCAACCGCGAACTCTAAAGGGTCTACGTCTCCTATCCGCGTAGCTCTTCTGCCGACTCTGAGCTGCTCTTAATCGATCCCGAATCACCGCGACTTTCTCGTTGCTGTCACGAATCTCATCTGGCCCAAGAATAACTCTATCTTCCGGCTCGGCCCAACACACAGGTGACCGACACGGTCGCCCATACAATGCCTCAAATGGTGCCATACCGATACTCGCTTGATAACTGTTGTTGTACGAGAACTCCGCCAAATGCAAATATTGCTTCCAATTCCCGCCGAAGTCCAACGCACAAGCACGCAACATATCCTCGAGAACCTGAATAACCCGCTCAGACTGCCCATCAGTCTGAGGATGAAACGCCGTACTGAAGTTCAAATCCGTACCCAAAGCCTCCTGCAAACTCCTCCAGTACTTAGCATTAAACCTGGTATCTCGATCAGAGGTGATGGACAAAGGAACTCCATGCAACCTCACAATGTTCTGCATATACAACTCTCCGAGAATCTTCCTGGAACACGTCGACCTAAACGGAATGAAATGCGTCGATTTCGTCAATCTGTCGACCACAACCCAAACTGCATCGTGCCGCTGCTCCGTCCTCGGCAAACCTGTGAGAAAATCCATCGTCACATGCTCCCATTTCCACCCTGGAATAGGAAGCGGCTGAAGCTGACCTGCAGGCTTCTGATGCTCAGCTTTCACCTGAAGACACGTCGAACACTTGGCCACGTACTCGCGAACATCTTTCTTCATGCCTCTCCACCAATAGTGCCTCTTCAAATCACGATACATCTTGGTGCTCCCCGGATGAATAGCAAACTGAGACCTATGAGCTTCATCTAGAACGGCTTTCGTCACCTCGGCGATAACTGGAACTGCAAGACGCTCCCGGAAGTACAACGATCCATCTGCATGCACGCTCCATTCTTCAAACTGCTCCCCGTTCTGAATCCGCGACCAAATCCCCTGCAAATGTCGATCCTGCCACTGACCTTGCTTCACCATCCGAACAAGAGCTGGAGTCGCTTCCACATGATACAACAAAACTCGATCACCGTCTTCATGATACTGTAGCCGATACTCACTCACTGTCGCATCCCTGCTCCAGTCCTCAAAAATCAAACAAGCGAGAATCCCTGAAGACTTCCTGCTAAGCGCGTCCGCGACCACATTAGCTTTTCCGGGATGATACTGCAACGCGAAATCATAATCCTCCATGTACTCTACCCATCTGCGCTGCCTCAAGTTGAGATCCCTCTGAGTGAACAAATGCCTCAAACTCTTATGATCGGAGAAGACCTGAAACGATGCTCCATACAAGTAACATCTCCAAATCTTCAGCGCGTAGATCACCGCTGCAAGCTCTAAATCGTGAGTAGGATAATTTCGCTCGTGAGGTCGTAGCTGTCTCGATCCGTACGCAACCACACGTCCAT
Organism: Artocarpus heterophyllus; assembly: GCA_025403435.1. NCBI lineage: Eukaryota > Viridiplantae > Streptophyta > Magnoliopsida > Rosales > Moraceae > Artocarpus > Artocarpus heterophyllus. The sequence continues at coordinate 429,620 of JAJQZP010000247.1, read as the reverse complement.
GCTGCATCAACACGCATCCAAGTCCGCGCCCTGAAGCATCAGCATAAACCTCATATGGCTCGTCACTGCTAGGAATAATCAACACTGGAGCTGAAGTCAACCGGTTTTTCAATTCCTGAAAAGCAGACTCACAGTCTTCATCCCACTCAAACCTGACGTTTTTCCTGATCAACCTCGTCAACGGAGCTGCAATCTTCGAAAAGTCCTTTACAAATTTCCTATAATATCCAGCAAGACCTAAGAAGCTGCGAATCTCCGCTACATTCCTTGGTCGTTCCCACTCCAATATAGCTTCAATCTTGGACGGATCCACTGAAATACCATGCTCCGAAATGACATGACCCAGAAATTTGACCTCAGTCAACCAGAACTCACACTTTTCCCTCTTAGCATACAACTGGTGCTCCCGCAGAGTCTGAAGCACGATCCGAAGTTGCTGCTCATGCTCCTCCCATGTCTTAGAATACACAAGAATGTCATCGATGAACACGATCACAAACTGATCCAGATATGGCCGAAATATCCTGTTCATCAAATCCATAAAAGCTGCTGGAGCATTCGTCAACCCGAAAGACATAACCAGAAACTCGAAGTGCCCATACCGAGTCCTAAAAGTTGTCTTGGGAATATCCTCTTCCTTGATTCTGAGCTGATGATAACCTGACCGCAAATCAATCTTCGAGAAGTATCGCGAACCTCCCAACTGATCAAATAGCTCATCAATCCTAGGCAAAGGATACTTGTTCTTCACCGTAACACGATTCAGCTGCCGATAATCCACACATAACCTGAGAGTCCCATCGTGCTTCTTAGCGAACAAAACTGGTGCTCCCCACGGAGATGTGCTATTTCGAATATATCCTTTATCAGCAAGCTCCTGAAGTTGCTTCCTCAATTCCTTCATTTCTGCCGGCGCCATCCGATAAGGTGCTATAGAAATCGGTGATGTCCCTGGAAACAACTCGATACCAAACTCAATCTCCCGATTCGGTGGTAACCCTGATAACTCATCGGAGAAGACATCCTCGAACTCATCAACCACCGGAATCGCTACACTACTACTGGAAACATAGGGCTCGCAATCTAGATTGGCAAGAAAAGCAAAACAATCTAGATTCCTTCGCCCTCCTAAACATGACTTCATGAGACGCTCACTCATTAGCCAATCACCACCACCCTGGTAAGTGATTACCGTCCCACTTTCAGACACTAGGGTCACTTTTCTAAGTTGGCAGTCCACAACTGCACTATACCTGGACAACCAGTCCATCCCTAAAATCACATCATAGGAACTCATGGGGAGTACAATCAAATCACTTTTCAAAATCTCATCCCCAATCTTTATTTTACAAGATTTACACATACAATTCACACACACCCGCCCTAAGGGAGAAGTTATAACTAGGGGTTCCTTAAACTCTTCTACTTCTAATCCCAAGGCATGTACAAAGGAACTCGAAATGAGAGAATGAGAGGCACCGGTATCAAATAAAACGCGAGCTAAAGATCTAGAAACCAAAACCATACCATCGACAACCGCGTTGCCAATCTGAGAATCTGACCCTCCAGATGCCATTGCATGAACCTGCACTGGCGCCTTCCCTTTTCCTCTACCGACATTGCTGGGTCCTGCATTACTCGGCCGATACTGCTGAGATGGAGATGACTGCACACTACCTGTACTCGGAGCTCTATATTGAGGAACACTGCGCTGAAAATACTGCGGCTGCTGTCCCCGTGCCGGATATGAGAATTGCTGAGGAGAAAACTGCGGATACTGCAACTGCGGGTACTGCGGAGGCGGAGGTAGGGTCTGAGGCTGAGGCTGAGACGAACGACTGGCATCCTCCCCGGTCTGCGATCCAAGACGAGCACTCCTGATCGGGCAATTCCTCTTGATGTGTCCAGGCTGCTGACAGAAATGACAATGAAAGCTGTAGGGGTTGCTGCGCCCGCTGCCAGACGAACTGCTACTGCCACTGGTCGCACCGCCTTGCTTGCCTTTCCCCGGAGCTGGACGACTACTAATGCTCTTCCTGCCACTCCTCTACGGTCCTCCTGAAGCCTTGGCTCGGTCCTCACAATACTGCACGTAATCATTCTCCACGGAGATCACCGACGACACAAGCTCTTCGAAACTCCTAAGCCGTAGAGCAACCAACTGCCGTCGAATAGGAGCCTTGAGTCCTTCCTGGAACTTGATGCATTTCTCGCGCTCCGATGCCACAGCTGATGGAGCAAACCTAGCCAATTCGCTAAACTTTGCCTCGTACTCCCGAACTGACATATCACCCTGCTGCAATCTATAAAACTCAGCTGCTTTCTGATCTCTATATCCCTGCGGAAAATACCGATCATAGAACAGATCCTCGAACTTGTCCCAACCGATATCGCCACCGCGCTCCAGACGCTTAGTTTGTTTCCACCAGGTGTTAGCGCCACCCTCGAGCTTATACGCCGCGAATTCCACACGATACTCCTCAGGCACACCAAGAGTATCAAGATGCTTCAAGATCGAATCCAACCAATACTCTGCTATCTGCGGATCCCCATTGCCATCAAAAGTCGAAATAGACGCCCGCCGAAATTCCTTAAAGTAAGCATGCCGACTACCAACACTGGAGTCTTCTGGTCTAGTCCTGGCTACCATCTGCCGGAAAGCCGCAATCATAGACCTCATCAGGCCCTCATCATTTCCGAACTCGGCGTCAGCTGTCGAACGACGTCTAGGTGCCATTCTCTCACTTCTGAAAACAAAATTTGGACTGTCAGAGGTATTTCATTGTCAAACCTATGTGTGCACAATTCCCAAGGTTCATAACCTTGAGCTCTGATACCATTCTGTCACGCCCCGGAGTACGGGAGGTGACGTGACGGAATATTTAGATTAATTAAAAGAGAGTTTAATTGAAATTAAGGGTTTAAAAATCCAATTAAGTAAGAAATAAAGAAAAATTTCCACCACATTTTATAAAGAATTTAAAATCATTAAACAAATAACAACAATTGAATAAAAACCGCGAATATGGGTTCCACAACCCACAACTTGTGCACACACATGGATCTGACAATATCACAAATACAATTACAGTCCAAGTACAAATAAAGTTAAGTCTTACATGCCTTGATTAACAAATACAGAATGTAAACAAATTCTCCTATTGCTCCTGAGTTCGGTCCGAAGAATCTTCTCCAAACCTAAATGGGAAACCACCTAGAAGGGGGGGAATTTAAAACAGATAAAACGTGAGCGAAAGGCTCAGTAGGACTAAGTTTTATAAAATAATTTAATGCAAAGAAACATAACATTATCAGGAGTTATACAGAAAGAAACTTGAATAAATAAATAAATAAATTGAGTAGAACCGTTCTGACACAGAACAGTCTACTCGTCAAATCAAAACACCAGTTTACATTACCTAGGCAAACCATGATATCACCACCGTAGTGGCCCAGCTGGGTTTCGGGACCTGCCCCCAAGGTCGATCACGACCCGATCTCTGATATGGCATCATGCCCATGTGGTTATTATCATTATCATTCAAAACCCAATTACCGAGTGTTGTCAATTACATTCATTATGAAATTCATTTCATGTCACGGTATATAAAAATATAACCGGTAAAATCATTTTCAAACAACCGTTGAAAACATTTTGATAGAAATCATTTTCAAGGCCAAATCATTTCAAAACCAGGCTACCAAAGAAATAGGATAGAAGTCCTACCTCAGTACTCGTGCCGGTACCCCACACCGTAATCCCGATCCGCTATACGTTAGCTCCACGGAACCACGAACAGTCCTAGATACAAACTAAGTCGATCAATATCTAGTTCGAAACATTCTATGTTACCAAATCATTTCATGATGTCCTAGTGTGCCATTTGTATCATTAAAATCATCCTATAAGGTTGGGATTTAAATCAGGGTTCAAAACAATGAAATCGGGTAAAAATCACAAAATTTTTCCATGCCTCGGTCGGCCTGCCGGACGCCCTGCTTCGGCCTGCCGAACTGTACAGTTCGGCCTGCCGGAAACAAGGTTCGGCCTGCCGAACATTTCCCCAGATTCGGCCTGCCGGTCGGAAGAACACCGGCCTGCCGATCATCACTCCGGCCTGCCGAACATGAACTTCGGCCTGCCGAACTGGGAAAATCCAGAAATCCCAGCCACGGGTTTCTCGATCCCCAAAATCCAAATCTGAATTCCAACCTGTTTTTCTCAGTTCCCAGGCATGAAAAATAACTATAGTTGATAGAAAAACATTCTAAAACATGTTTGGAATCATTTAAACAACATTTGAACTCAAAATCTTCAAAAATCCGAAAATGAGAAAAAGAGGAGAAAAATAAAAATCTTGAATCCAATCCGTTTTCTTCAATCTAGGTTTAGATTCTAGTTGTTCTAAGCTCATTTAACACAAATCCACGGTTTTCTAAGCTTAAACAAACTTAGATTTCAAAAACACACAAAATTAAAAATTTTGAAAAAGTTTAGAAATTTCGAATCTAACCTCGAATCGAAGCTTCAATCCGCGTTCTCGGTCGCCGAATCACGTCCCCGAGCTTCCTCCTTGCTGTCCCGAAGCTTGGATTCGAATGCGGTTTTCAAAAATTTGAGAGAGAGATTGAGAGAGAGTGAGCTGCCGAGAGAGAGAGGGAAGAGAGAGAGAGATGGGCGTGGAAGTGAGGAGAGAGAGAGAGGAAAGGAAAATAAATAGAGAAAATCGGTGGGCGGTTTTACTGTGCGAAAACCATGTGCCGCCCACAGTTTTGTAAAACGGAGTATTTTTAACATTTTACAAATTGTTGTGTTTTAAAACTCAAAACATCATTTTAAATCAACAAGGAATCTTTTGAACACATCAATTTAACAAAACAATCAAAAACTAAAAATCCAACCAAATAATCTAATTAAAGTTAAAACTTTAATTATGGCACACTAATTCATCATTTACATTGCATTAATATTAAATAAATTTCGGGACGTTACAGAGTTCATTCCGGAATGGCGCCGAAACCGGTGAAACAAGGACGGGGTAATTCATTGAAATAGAATGAAGCTGACTAGCTGATTGGTCAAATTCTGTATCTGCATGTTAAATGTTAAATGGTGTTTCCTCAATCTGTTTCGAGCCCAATTTCACTATGTGGCCCGGAGAGTTTCCGGGTCATTGGTTGCTTTTCGATGTACATGTTTAATTCTTTCTGCTTTTCTATTTCTTATTTGTTAGGACATAGATCTTCCATCAACTGCTCCAAGTTTGATGAAAATTTTTTTATGACTGGCATTATCCCACACTCTGTTAATCCGTTAGGTTTAGCGGTTTTGCTATGCTTTGTGATCCAAAGCTTCTCAGTTCTCTATTGTTCCATTTTGCCAAACATGTGAAGAACTATTTAGTCTTTAAAGAATTTCATTTTCATTTTAAAATTGTAAGTAAAGAGGTTAGTGGTTCATCAATTGATTGCACTGGAGAAAGAAATGGGGGTATGGGCTTTGCTGACTTTTCCTTCACCATTCAAACTTTATAATTCTTTTTTTTTTGGGTGGAAATTCTTACTTTATAATTCTTAAGCCCAAAGGAAAGCAGTGTTACTAGGACTGTTGGGTGGGTCGGTTTCTAGATATTGTAACTTGCATAAAAAATGGTCATTAGAAGGTAAAAATATAAAATGTGCTTTGAGTAATGAAGGATCAAGGGACAAAGTCGAAGAGGGCGACATGTCGTTGAGCTTAGACTATCTTTAATATAAATGCTAATATAAATATTATATTTGCTGCAAAAATATAAAAATAGTATATTTAATATGTTATTTTATTTTATGTTTCAATACATATTGCGATTTAAAATGCTATATTAAAGCAAAAAAGTCAATCTACTAACCAATGGGGATCAAATGTCAAACTTGCAATATACTAAACTTTGTAGCAATTTGCCACAAAGTTTAGTATATAGTATTAAAAATGACGTTGTATTGGAGAGTATTTTTCTACATTCAAATGTTAAATTTGTCATTGACATATTAATTTAGCATTGCATTATGAAGCTCTTAGAGGGGCATTTAGAAACATAGTTCTAACCAAATATTTAAATTAAAAATACTATAATAATTCATTTTATAAGAGGAATCATGATAGCAAAACTGTTTTGAACTAAAACTTTTTGTTTGATCTGGCATTAGTCTTAATCTATTCGGCTTATAACCTCACCGACTAAAACTAATGTTCAATAACTTTTAATCATCTGATATTTGAATTAACACCGTAGCAATTCAAATTTTCTTTGAGAAGATGCTATAATAATATATGTTTGAATCAAACCTTTTGAGTTAATCCGATGCTTTTTTTTTTGAAGGGATAATCCGATGCTTTCAAATGCACTCGTAACCCAGCCGACTAAGGCTATGTTCAATAACTTCCAATCATCCAAGATTCGCTCTGATGGATTCATTTGTTACATCGGAGTGCCTAAAAAGGGCCTTAGGCCAGAAGATGTTAAAAAAAAAGAAAAGAAAAGAAATGCTGGTTTTATTCTTCTAGCATGAGAGAAGTCCTATTATGATGTAATAAAAAAACATTGTCACTGCTAGGACACCTAATTAACTAAAACTTGTGAAGAAGATACACCTTTTTTTTTTTTGGACAACATGAATACTAGGATGCACTGTATATTATATACTTTATATAAAATATCATTTTCATTCTATGAATTATCACTTTATTATTTACAAAATTGTAAATCTTAATATAATATATAATATACTGTTTAGATGAATTTTATTATTTTATTAGTAACATGTTATAAACCACAGCTATAACAGGATTGCTTCTTTTATATTGGGCAAGCATTGTGAATAAAAAACAAAAAATGACCTGTTACCATCGCCATTAAGTGACAAATGTCTCGCAATTTGGAATAGTTTATGTGGATCTACGTACTTGGCAAGCACCCACGATTTCAGGGATTAATGATTTGATTTAAGTTGTATAATTTGAATTAATGATTTGAATTGTTTTTTAAATTAATGTTTGGATGTAAATTTAAGTTTTAATCTGAGTATGGAATAAAATTAAAATTGGTATTTGAAGAGATAGTAAAAATAGTTTTTGATTTATTAAAAGATCTAATAAAATCTTAATGTTAATGATTCTAAAAAATATACGATATGAATTTTAATTTATTCATCTCTTCATTAGGAACACAATAAAAAAAAAATCATCTCAATTGGATATCAAATGAAGTAATTATGATTTTTTTCCCTCAAATATAGGAGAGAGACTTTCAGATTTTACTCTAGCAAAGATATCTGAGTATCAATAGTATAGGGAGAGTTAGAACTCTGAAAACTTGTATTCTTGATACTTATTTGATTTGCATTTTTGTGAAAACAAATACGTATACAAAAAATTCTTGATATTCGAATCCATATTTGAGTCTTTTAAGTTCAATGAATACACAAAACAAATATGCCCTATGTGTTTAGAAGTTAAGCAGAGATAGCAAGACATCTTTTCTCATTTTACGTAACAAAATAAAACATACAAATCTAGTTTGTGCAAAACACGACTTTGGAAATTTTGATGTTGATACAATATTGAAAGAAAAAAATCCTTTGATAAAGACTAGAGGAAGATCAGTAGCATTCCTTGTTGAAGAATATGTGAGGTTTTAAGGGCTAGCAGACAAAATTAAATTTTTTTTTTGGGGTTATCTATATCTCTTGAGATTGAGGGCCTGTTCTCAAAGCTCTTAAAGAAAAAATTATTTTTGAAAATGTTTAGATGATATGTCAAAAGAGTTTTAGTCTTGTAGGAAAATTTTAAATTATTTTGACATATTAAGATGTTCTAAAAATTCGGTTTCATGGAGTTACTTAAAGTCAAAATTTTTACTTATCTTCTTCAATTGACTCACAATAAAAGCAAAAAGCAGTCGCATTTGATGCTTTATGTGATAGAAAATAAGAGAAATTCATTGAAATGTGGGGTATGAGTGATTAAAACGTGAGATTTTGGGAACCAATGGTATGACCAAAATTACACATGCACGCCATCCTAACTTTCGCTGAAAGTTTTTCTGAAATGTCGTTATTAGCTAGCTTTGAGTAGTCAAGGTCTCACACTAACCAATAGCCCCTTATCCATGCACTAGGCAAATTTTGAGAATTTAGCATAGAATTTTTCAACGTTCCGTTTCAAATTAGGCCATGTTTTCCATTTGGTATTTTTTGTCGCTGGTTTATCAATTGCTATCTCGATCAGTTTCCACTTCAAAAGCTTTTGTTCTTATTACAAACCAGTACTCCATCAAACTCATCGCTTCAAACACCTATGTTGCTACACTCACCTTCACTACCTCCGCCAACTCTAGCGCAGCCACCGCCCTCGTTATCTGACAATAGTGGCATTGAATCTCAACTTGAGCTAAATCTCCATTACATGAGTGACAACGAGATGTTCTCTCCGGCTCTAACGCCTCCAAACAGAAGAAAATTGCCCCATAATTGCATCCCTAAAGTGCCCTACATGTTTTTTGTTGGAAAAATAGTACGCAGTGGAATTTTAAAATTTTTATACTGGAGTATTTTTCAAAACACAAGTTTAATACATTATATGCATAAATTAACCAGATCTTACTAACATCGTAAATACAAATAAGCTCCTGCAATCCGTGAAGAGTATAACGTTCCAGAAGAGCCTCAACCAACGGTCTTCTTTGCTATTCTCTATCCACGATCGAAGTGCGTATGGGCACACGTTTTTTAGCCTTTCCCAATGACTTTTCTTTCAACCAATTGAAAAAAACCTAAAGCTATGGTTCGTGATGTGTGAACAATAGCTCTTAGGGAGTTACAGAGTCTCACTGGTAGAGTCTCACTTTAGATTTCTTAACTGATCTAAACAACAATAAGTCTTACTTCCCTTTCTATAGAGGTTGGGCCCAGGAGTTAGTCCTTATCAGTTAAGGTCTTGAAAATTTGAATCAAAATCAAATCAAGATCAATATTTGATAAAATCTATGTGAATATGCATGATTTATTTAAAGCTCAGTTGGCAGGCTGAACTACCAGATTGGCTGCCGAACTTGCTCTATAGGCCGAACTTGCTCTATCGGCAAACTGAACTTTCGATAAATGATCCCTATGAATCTTTATCTCCCAGCCAAGATTCTTAGAATAGAGCCTCAGTTTTAATTTAAATAACCCAATAAAGAAGTTATCTGATTAAAACAATCATATCTAGATAATCTCTAGGAAAATAATATTCTCGATAATTCAACAAGTTTGTCTTGAATTAGTTTATTCAAAATTAATCCAACCGATAAACAGACATGAATTATTTGATCCCAATGATTCAACAAGTTTATCTTAAATTAATTTATTCACAAAATTAATTCAACCGAAAAACAGACATAAATTATTTGATCCTATTGAATTTCAGCCAATCTGATAATATGACACAAGTCACCAATTATTGGAAAAGCGCGCCATATCGTTACAGGACTTTTTATGAGCTAGCAAAGGGGACCTGATGGACCTATATGGTTCAAGCTTCCGATAATTATGAAACCCAATATTCCAGATATACATTTCATAATTATCAACTCTAACGCTACTCCACTAAAAGCTTAGTATTACACTCTCGAACTATATAGAATTACGAAGCTTGTATAGCTAAGTCTCCATGACACATCATAATGCATCGTATCCCCATAGGATTATCCATAATCAGCTTAAGGACTAGTTCTGTCTTACCTTCTCGATTATTTTTCTTTTACGTTCCATTATCTCACCATCAGAAAACTTACGATCTAAAGATGGTATACCATTCGGTTACACCTATGTATCCAAATGGTTGAGCGCTCCAGTTTTCCAATTACAGCATAATGCATATAAGAGGATGTCACTACACCTAAAGAGGAGCTATGGATTCTACATCTATGAATTATAGGTCTACGCCATCAAGAGTCATGCCTTCAACGTACCGGCATGCATACCACTATTAAAATGTAGATGTCACCCTTTGGTACATCAAAAGACACAAGTCAAGACAATGGGCCCATAATTCATCTCAAGATTAAGATACAATACATATGATTGTCTAAAGTGAATTGATTTGCCAAGACAAAATTATTAATCCAAATCAATTCACTTTATGTCCTGATCCAACACATCATCATATATGACAATGTGCCAATGTTTCTATTCATGGAGTCCACCTCTGATGGTCAAGACAAACCATCTCCCGTTAGGGATATAGACAATATAACAATCTTCGCATGAATAAAGCGCCCAACTTTATTCCCTCGACTGTGGATCTTATGATTTAGACCATCATCTTAAGAATCGTGTCTTCCGTATAATTTGTCCATCATATGCCCAATTCTTAAAGGTTTAGACCGACAGTCTCAGACTTTTGTTTGTTTAACATACATTCAACAAATATGAACGTAAAGAGGACTAAATTTGGTATAAAAATAATAAATAAATTCTTTATTGATAAAAATATTTCCAAAAACATATTACATTTTTACTCCTTAGGGCATACATGTCTAACAATCTCCCACTTGCACTAAGTGAGTAAATTTGACAAATCTCGCATCCCCATAGCTTCCACATGCCTCTCAAGACTCTCCTAGTAAGTGTCTTCATGAATGGATTAGTTAAATTGTCCTTTGACGTGATTTTGCACACCGTGACATGCCCGCCCTCGATGAAGTCCTTTATCACATGATACTTCCAATCAATATGCTTACTCTTTTTGTGAAATCTTGATTCCTTGGCATTAGCTACTGCCGCACTGTTATCACTGTACAGTGATACTGCTTTATCTATACTAGGAACTACCTCAAGATCCACAAGGAACATTCGGAGCCACACTGCTTCTTTCGAAGCACCACTAGCTACCACATACGTGGCCTCCATCGTTGAATCTGAAGTACAATATTGCTCACACTTCTCCAACTGATGGCATCGCTGCCTAGAGTAAACACATAACCATAAGTCAATCTCTTTGAATCTAGACAAGATTGGAAATCTAAATTAGTGTATCCTAAAGGAGTTAAGTCCTTACTCGAATGCACAAGCATATACCCTCGAGTCCTTCTAAGGTACTTGAAATAATGCTTGATTGCAACCTAGTGGTTCAGTCTTGGATCCGTCTAAAATCGAATTACAATCCTGACCGCATAACAAATATCTAGTCATGTGTAAAGCATGGCATACATAAGACTACCTAGTGCCGAAGCATAAGACACCTTCTTCATATTTTCTCTTTCTTCCTCAAACTTTGGAGAGTCCTTCTTAGAAAGAGTAATTCCAGAACTAGATGGTTGCCCACCTTTCTTGGAATCTTGCATTTGAAAACCTCGTAAGAATCTTATCTATGTAGTCGGCCTGGGACAAAGCTATCATTTTGTCCATCCTATCCTGAAAGATCTAGATACCAAGAACAAAATTAGCCTCATCCAAGTCCTTCATGTGAAACTGCTTGGTCAACATAATTTGACCGATGACAAAGGCCCAACGTCATTGCCAATTAGCAGAGTGTCATCTATATAGAGCAGTAGAAAATGACTTTCCCATCCCTAATGTGTTTGTACACATATGGTTCGTTCACATTTTGTGTGAACCCATGAGTCTTGATCACTTGATCAAATCTTATGTTCCAAGAACAAGAAGGCTACTTAAGTCCATATATTAACTGTAGCAGCTTACAAACCTTACCTTTCTGACCTTTGACCTTGAACCCATCTGGTCGTTCGATATAAATGGACTCATCAAGATAGCCATTTAGAAAGGCCGTCTTGACATCCACCTGCTAAATCTCGTAGTTGAGTCAGGCAGCCATGGACAAGAGAATCTAGATAGACTTAAGCATGGCTACAAGTGAAAAGGTTTCCTCGTAATCGATTTCTTCCTTTTGCGTGTATCCTATAGCTACCAGACTAGCCTTAAAGGTTTCGACCTTTCCGTCCACTCCTCTCTTCCTCTTGTAGATCCATTTACACCCTATGGGTTTTACCTCTTCGGGAAGAGCCACAAGCTCCTAGACCCGATTAGTCTCCATAGACTTCATCTCTATGTTCATGGCCTCTGTCCAGAGTTTGGAATCAACATCCTCCATAGCCTCTGCATAAGTGTAAGGATCCCTATTATGTTCAACTGGTTCAGCCAAGAAGGCCTCACCATTGAACATATATCACTCGGGTTGACGCTCGATCCTCCCATTGCACCGAAGCCCCTTAGGTTGTTGCTTAGGTTCGTTTGGTTTTTCTACACCAATTGAGTGGTTTCTATTAAAACCTCTAGAGTGATCGGATCACTCCTTAACTCCTTGAACACCACTTTGTTTCGAGGCTTAAAGTCATCCATGTAACTCTCCTCAAGGAAAGTTGCATTACTTGAAACCACAACTTTATTTTCCTTTGGGTTTTAAAAATAACCCCCTTTATTCTCTTTTGGATATCCTACAAACACGTAAACTCCGAACGTGTTTCCAACTTATTTGCATCCCTAAACAGGATATGAGCCAGACATCCCCATATGTGAATATGGTTTAAGGATGTCTTCCTGCCCATTCATAACTCGTGAGGAGTTTTAGGAACCGATTTTGAAGGCATATTGTTCAAAAGATAACATGTGGTTTGTAGTGCATATCTCCATAAGGACAAAGGCAATGATGAATAACTCATCATGGACCTAACCATGTCCAACAAAGTCCTATTTCTTCTCTCAGTTATGTCATTCTACTGTAGAGTGTCCGACATAGTCAAATGTGATACAATCTCATTCTATAATAAGTGTCCTAAGAACTGATTAGAAAGGTATTCACTACCTCGATCAGATTGAAGTGCTTTTATAGGTCTACCCAATTGCTTTTTCACTTCAGCCTGAAACTCTCTAAACTTGGCATAAGTTTTGCTTTTGTGGTGATATAGGTACACATACCCATACCTTGAGTGATCATCAATAAAAGAGACAAAGCATGCATACCCTCCTCATGCCTGGATGTCCATCGATCCCCAAACATCACTATGCATAAGTTCTAGAATCCCTTCGGCTCTATTGCCCTTAGACCTGAATAGTCTTTTGGTCATTTTACCCTCCAAAGAAGATTCACATCTTGGTATAGATTCCACTTTTAAGGGACTTAAAGGTCCATCTCTTACTAACCATTGAATCCTATTCAAGTTAATATGGCCAAGTCACAAATGCCAAAGATAAGTCTTATTAGAGTGAGAAGTTTTAAGTCTTTTAGAGTTGTTATCATGCATCTCAGAGTTAAGCAATAAGTCCATCTTAGGTTTGATAAAATATAGATTATTTTACATCCATCTAGAACATATAAAAGATTTGTTTTTACAAATCATCACTTTATTATTGAAAGAAACCAAATAGAAGTCTTTAAATAAACAAGCTATAGAGTTAAATTCCTTTTAAATTTAGGAATATAAAAACAATCTTGTAAAATTAAATTCATATAATTATCAAAATACAGATGGACGTCTCCCATTGCTTTAGCTAAGACCAAGGATCCATCACCCTTCCGAAGCATGAATTCTTCATGTAGCAGACTTTTTGTTTCTTTAAGCCCCTATAGAGAAACACAAACACGATTAGTTGCTTCGGAATCTATCACCTAAATGTCACTAGATTCCTCAACCAAACAAATTTCTAGATATAGAAGATCACACCTACCTCCTCAGGGAAGGAAGTTTTTGTACTTCTTTTTTATGTGCCTAACCTTCCCACAGAAAAAGTGTTGGAAACAAAGTGCACAGCAGAATTTTAAAAATTTTTCATCAGAGTAATTTCCAAAAGACAAGTTTGACATGTTATATGTATAAATTAGATAGATCTTACTAACCTCAGTGTGTCGAAGAACCTCCGTAATCCGTGTAGAGAATTAACGTTCCAGAAGAGCCTCAACCAACCAGTCTTCTTTGCTATTCTCTATCCACAATCGGAGTGAGTGTGGGCTCACATGTACAGCTCTTCCACCGGTGACTCTCCTTCCAACCAATAGAGAGAACCCAAAGCTAGTGTTCGTGATTTGTGAACAAAAGCTCTCAGGGAGTTTTTAGATGCTCACTAGAAGAGTATCACTCTTAATCTCTCAAATTGATCTCTATTGATCTAAGTAAATCATGAGACTCACTCCCTTTATATAACTATTGGTCCTGGAGTCAATCCATATCAGATTAGGTCACAAAAACTCGAAACAGAATCAAATCCGGCTCAGTATCTGATAAGATCTGCGTGAAAACGCGTAATCTTATCTCCGCTAATCGGCAGGCCGAACACTCTGATCGGCAGGTCGAATAGGCCAGTTTGGCAGGTCGAACAGGCCAGTTCGGCAGGCCGAACACGTCATCTGGCAGGCCAAACTCCTGAGAAAAAATCTCCACGAATCTTTTATTTTCCACCTAAGATTCTAAAAGATAAAGTCTCAGTTTTGATTCAAATAACCCAATAGAGAAGTTATCTGATCAAAACAAACTTTATCAAGATAATCTCTAAGAAAATAAATCAATTCACAATAATTCTACAAGTTTATCTTGTTCTAATTTTGTCCAAAATTAAGACAACCGAGAAACAGACAAGAATTATCTGATCGCAATAATTCAACAAGTTTATCTTGAACTAATTTCTTACAAAATTAATTCAACCGATAAACAGACATGAATTAATTGATTCTTACAAATTTTAAACCAATCTGATAAATCCGACATAAGTCACCAATTATTGGAAAAGCACGCCGTGTCGCTACAGGATTTTGTGAGCTAGCAAAGGGGACCAAAATGGACCTATAAAGTTCAAGCTCATGATAATTATGAAACCCAATATCCCAGATATACATTTCACAATTATCAACTCCAACGCTACTCCACTAAAAGCTTGGAGCTCGTGTAGCGAAGTCTCCATGACATATCATAGTGTATCGTATCCCCATATGATAACCCATAATCGGCTTAAGGACAAGTTCTGTCTTACCTTCCCGATTATTTTTATCTTACGTTCCATTGTCTCACCATTAGAAAACTTACCATCCAAAGATAGTATACCATTCGGTTACACCTATGTATCCAAATGGTTGAGCGCTCCAGTTTTCCAATTACAGGACACGCATATAAGAGGATATCATTACTCCTAAAGAGGAGCTATGGATTCCATATCTATGAATAACAAGTCTACGCTATCAAGAGTCATGCCTCCAACGTACCGGCATGCATACCATTATAGAGATGTGGGAGTCACCCATTGGTACATCAAAAGACACAAGTCGAGACAACGGGCCCACTATTCATCTTAGGATTAAGATACAATACAAATGACTGTCTAAAGTGAATCGATTTGCCAAGACAGAATTATTAATCCAAATCAATTCACTTTATGTCCCGATCCAACACATCATCACCTATGACAACGTGCCAATGTTTCTATTCACGGAGTCCAACTCCAATGGTCTAGACAAACCATCTCCCAAAAGGGATATAGACAACATAACAATCTTTACATGAATCAAGCGCCCAACTTTATTCTCGCGATTGCAGATCATATGTTTTAGACCATCACCATAAGAATTGTGTCTACCGTATAATCATCCCATCATATGCCCAATTCTTAAGGTTTAGGCTAACAGTCTCAGACTACTGTTTGCTTATCATACATTCAAAAAATATGAACGTAAAGAGGAAAATATTTGGTATATACAAATGAATAAATTCTTTATTGATAAAAATGTCTCCAAAAATGAATTACATTTTTACTCCTTAGGGCATACATGTCTAACAATCTCCCACTCGCACTAAGTGAGTAAATACAGCAAATTTCACATCCCCATAGCTTCCACATGCCTCTCGAAGACTCTCCCAGTAAGTGTCTTCGTAAATGGGTCAGCTAAATTGTCCTCTGACGCGATCTTGCACATTGTGACATGCCCGCCCTCAACGAAGTCCTTTATCACATGATACTTCCAATCAATATGCTTACTCTTCTTGTGAAATCTTGGTTCCTTAGCATTAGCTACCGCCGCACTGTTATCACAGTATAGTGACACCGCCTTATCCATACCAGGAACTACCTCAAGATCCTCAAGGTACTTGCGGTGCCACACTGCTTCTTTCGAAGCATCACAAGCTGCCACATACTCGGCCTCCATCGTTGAATCCGAAGTGCAATCTTGCTTCGCACTTCTCCAACTGATGGCACCGCCACCCAGAGTAAACACAAACCCCGAAGTCGATTTCCTAGAATCCAAACTGGATTGAAAATCTGAATCAGTGTATCCTAGAGGAGTCAAGTCCCCACCCGAATACACAAGCATATACCTTCAAGTCCTTCTTTGGTACTTGAAAATATGCTTTACCGCAACCCAATGGTTCGGTCCTGGATCCGCCTGAAATCAACATACAATCCCGACCGCATAGCTAATATCCGGTCATGTGCAAAGCATGGCATACATGAGACTACCCACTGCCAAAGCATAAGGCACCTTCTTCATGTATTCTCTTTCTTCATAAGACTTTGGAGAGTCTTTCTTAGAAAGAGTAATTTCGAACCTAGATGGATGCCCACCTTTCTTGGAATCCTGCAATGCAAACCTCTTGAGAATTTTATATATGTAGCCGGCCTGTGACAAAGCTATCATTTTGTTCTTCCTATCCCGAATGATCTGGATACCGAGAACAAAATTAGCCTCACCTAAGTCCTTCATGTCAAACTGCTTGGTCAACCATAATATGACCGATGACAACGCCCCAACGTCATTGCCAATTAGCAGAATGTCATCTACATAGAGCAGTAGAAAAACCACCTTCCCATCCTTTATGTGTTTGTAAACACATGGTTCATCCACATTTTGCGAGAATCCATAAGTCTTGATCACTTGATCAAATCTTATGTTCCAAGAACGGGATGCCTGCTTAAGTCCATAAATTGACTTTAGCAGCTTACAAACCTTTCCCTCTTGACCCGCGACCTTGAACCTGTCTGGTTGTTCCATATAAATGGACTCATCAAGATAGCCATTTAGAAAAGCCGTCTTGACATCCATCTGCCAAATCTCGTAATCGAGAGCAGCAGCTATGGACAAGAGAATCCGGATGGACTTCAGCATGGCAACAGGAGAAAAGGTTTCCTCATAATCGATTCCTTCCTTTTGCGTATAACCCTTAGCTACCAGTCTAGCCTTAAAGGTTTCGACCATTCCATCCACTCCTCATTTCCTCTTGTAGATCCACTTACACCCTATGGGTTTTACCCCTTCGGGAAGATCCACAAGCTCCCAGACCCGATTAGTCTCCATAGACTTCATCTCTATGTTCATGGCCTCTGTCTAGAGTCTTGAATCAACATCCTCCATAGCTTCTGTGTAAGTATAAGGATCCCTGTCATGTTCATCCGGTTCAGCCAAAAAGACCTCCCCATTGAACATATACCTTTTAGGTTGACGCCCGATCCTCCCACTACGCCGAAGGCCCTTAGGTTGTTGTTCAGGCTTGTTTGGTTTTTCTACACCGATCAGAACGGTTTCGTTTGGAACCTCCGGAGTGAATGAATCACCCCTTAACTCCTCAAGCACCACTTTGCTTTGAGGTTTAAAGTCGTCCATGTAACTCTCCTCAAGGAAAGTTGCATTAGTTGAAACCACGACTTTATTTTCCATTGGGTTATAAAAATAACCCCCATTAGTCCCTTTTGGATATCCTGCTAACACACAAACTTCCGAACGTGCGTCCAACTTATTCGGATCCTTAAACAGGACATGAGCCAGACATCCCCATATGCAAATATGGTTTAAGGATGTCTTCCGTCTTGTCCACAACTCGTGAGGAGTTTTAAGGACCGATTTTGAAGGCACATTGTTCAAAAGATAACATGCGGTTTGTAGTGCATATCCCCAAAAGGATAAAGGCAATGATGAATAACTCATCATGGACCTAATCATGTCCTATTCCTTCTCTCAGCTATGCCATTCTACTGCGGAGTGCCCGGCGCAGTCAAATGGGATAAAATCCCATTCTCTAACAAGTGTCCCAAGAACTCATCAGAAAGGTATTCCCCACCTCGATCAGATCGAAGTGCCTTTATGGGTCTACCCAATTGCTTTTCCACTTCAGCCCGAAACTCCCTGAACTTATCATAAGTTTCGCTTTTGTGGTGCATTAGGTACACGTACCCATATCTTGAGTAATCGTCAATAAAAGTGACGAAGTACTCATACCCTCCTCGTGCCCGGATGTTCATCGGTCCACAAACATCACTATGCACAAGTTCTAGAACCCCTTCGGCCCTATTGCCCTTAGACCCGTATGGTCTTTTGGTCATTTTACCCACCAAACAAGATTAACATTGAGGTATAGATTCCACCTTTAAATGACTTAAAGGTCCATCCCTTACCAACCTTTGAATCCTATTCAGGTTAATATGGCCAAGGCACAAATGCCAAAGATAAGTCTTATTAGAGTGAGAAGTTTTAAGTCTTTTTGAGTTATTATCATTTATCTCAGCATTAAGCAATAAGTCCATCTTAGGTTTGATAAAATATAGATTATTTTGCATCCATCCAGAACAGATAAAAGATTTCTTTTTACGAATCACCACTTTTTCATTAAAAGATACCATGTAGGAGTCTTTAAATAAAGAAGACACAGAAATTAAATTCCTTTTAAATTTAGGAACATAGAAACAATCTCGCAAAATTAAATTCCTATAGTTATCAAAATAAAGATGGACATCTTGTTGGAAACAAAGTGCGCAACGGAATTTTAAAAATTTTCGTCAGAGTATTTTCCAAAACACAAGTTTGACATGTTATATGTATAAATTAAACAGATCTTACTAACCTCAGTGTGCCGAAGAAGCTCCGCGACCTGTGTAGAGAAGTAACGTTCCAGAAGAGCCTCAACCAACTGGTCTTCTTTGCTATTCTCTATCCACAACCGGAGTGAGTGTGGGCTCACACGTACAGCTCTTCCACCGGTGACTCTCCTTCCAACCAACAGATAGAACCCAAAGCTAGTGTTCGTGATTTGTGAACAAAAGCTCTCAGGGAGTTTTCAGATGCTCACTCGAAGAGTATCACTCTTAATCTCTCAAATTGATCTTAGTAAATCATTAGACTCACTCCCTTTTTATACCTATTGGTCCTAGGGTCAGTCCATATCAGATTAGGTCTCAAAAAATCGAAACAGAATCAAGTTCGGATCAATAACTGATAAGATCCGCGTGAAAACGCGTAATCTTAACTATCGTCGGTCGGCAGGCTGAACTTTCTGATAGGCAGGCTGAACACGTCATCCAGCAGACCAAACTGCCGGGAAAAAATCTCTGTGAATCTTTTATTTTCCACCCGAGATTCTAAAGGATAAAGTCTCAGTTTTGATTCAAATAGCCCAATAGAAAAGATATCTGATCAAAACAAACTTTATCAAGATAATCTCTAAGAAAATAAATCAATTCACAATAATTCTACAAGTTTATCTTGTTCTAATTGTCCAAAATGGACCTATAAAGTTCAAGCTCATGATAATTATGAAACCCAATATCCCAGATATACATTTCACAATTATCAACTCCAACGCTACTCCACTAAAAGCTTGGAGCTACACTCTCGAACTTTATAGAATTACGAAGCTCGTGTAGCTAAGTCTCCATAACATATCATAGTGTATCGCATCCCCATATGATCATCCATAATCGGCTTAAGGACAAATTCTGTCTTACCTTCTCGATTATTTTTATCTTACGTTCCATTGTCTCACCATTAGAAAACTTACCATCCAAAGATAGTATACCATTCGGTTACACCTATGTATCCAAATGGTTGAGCGCTCTAGTTTTCCAATTACAAACAGCGCATATAAAAGGATATCATTACTCCTAAAGAGGAGCTATGGATTCCATATCTATGAATAACAAGTCTACGCTATCAAGAGTCATGCCTCCAACGTACCGGCATGCATGCCACTACAGAAATGTCGGAGTCACCCATTGGTACATCAAAAGACACAAGTCGAGACAACGGGCCCATTATTCATCTCAGGATTAAGATACAATACAAATGATTGTCTAAAGTGAATCGATTTGCCAAGACAAAATTATTAATCCAAATCAATTCACTTTATGTCCTGATCCAACACATCGTCACCTTTGAAACGTGCCAATGTTTCTATTCATGGAGTCCAACTCCGATGGTCAAGAAAAACCATCTCCCAAAAGGGATATAGACAACATAACAATCTTTACATGAATAAAGTGCCCAACTTTATTCCCTCGATTGCGGATCATATGTTTTAGACCATCACCTTAAGAATTGTGTCTACTGCATAATCATCCCATCATATGCCCAATTCTTAAGGTTTAGACTGACAGTCTCAGACTACTGTTTGCTTATCATACATTCAACAAATATGAACGTAAAGAGGACAATATTTGGTATATATAAATGAATAAATTCTTTATTGATAAAAATGTCTCCAAAAACGTATTACATTTTTACTCCTTAGAGCATACATGTCTAACAATCTCCCACTTGCACTAAGTGAGTAAATACTGCAAATTTTGCATCCCCATAGCTTCCACATGCCTCTTGAAGACTCTCCCAGTAAGTGTCTTCGTAAATGGATCAACAAAATTGTCCTCTGACGCGATCTTGCACACCGTGACATGCCCGCTCTCAACGAAGTCCTTTATCACATGATACTTCCAATCAATATGCTTACTCTTCTTGTGAAATCTTGGTTCCTTAGCATTAGCTACCGCCGCACTGTTATCACAGTATAGTGATACCGCCTTATCCATACCAGGAACTATCTCAAGATCCCCAAGGAACTTACAGAGCCACACTGCTTCTTTCGAAGCATCACTAGCCGCCACATACTCGGCCTCCATCGTTGAATCCGAAGTGCAATCTTGCTTCGCACTTCTCCAACTGATGGCACCGCCACCTAGAGTAAACACAAACCCCAAAGCCGATTTCCTAGAATCCAGGCAGGATTGAAAATCTGAATCAGTGTATCCTAGAGGAGTTAAATCCTCACCCGAATACACAAGCATATACCCTCGAGTCCTTCTCAGGTACTTGAAAATATGCCTTACCGCAACCCAATGGTTCGATCCTGGATCCGCCTAAAATCGACTCACAATACCGACCGCATAGCTAATATCCGGTCGAGTGCAAAGCATGGCATACATGAGACTACCCACTGCAGAAGCATAAGGTACCTTCTTCATGTATTCTCTTTCTTCATAAGACTTTGGAGAGTCTTTCTTAGAAAGAGTAATTCCAGACCTAGATGGTTGCCCACCTTTCTTGGAATCCTGCATTGCAAACCTCCTGAGAATTTTATCTATGTAGCCGGCCTGTGACAAAGCTATCATTTTGTTCTTCCTATCCCGAAAGATCTAGATACCGAGAACAAAATTAGCCTCACCTAAGTCCTTCATGTCAAACTGCTTGGTCAACCATAATTTGACCGATGATAATGCCCCAACGTCATTGCCAATTAGCAGAATGTCATCTACATAGAGTAGTAGAAAAACCACCTTCTCATTCTTAATGTGTTTGTAAACACATGGTTCATCCACATTTTGTGAGAACCCATAAGTCTTGATCACTTGATCAAATCTTATGTTCCAAGAACGAGAAGCCTGCTTAAGTCCATAAATTGACTTTAGCAGCTTACAAACCTTACCTTGTTGACCCGCAACCTTGAACCCGTCTGGTTGTTCCATATAAATGGACTCATCAAGATAGCCATTCAGAAAAGCCGTCTTGACATCCATCTGCCAAATCTCGTAGTCGAGAGCGGCAGCTATGGACAAGAGAATCCGGATGGACTTAAGCATGGCTACAGGCGAATAGGTTTCCTCATAATTGATTCCTTCCTTTTGCGTATAACCCTTAGCTACCAGTCTAGCCTTAAAGGTTTTGACCTTTCCATCCACTCCTCTTTTCCTCTTGTAGATCCACTTACATCCTATGGGTTTTACCCCTTCGGGAAGATCCACAAGCTCCCAGACCCGATTAGTCTCCATAGACTTCATCTCTATGTTCATTGCCTCTGTCCAGAGTCTTGAATCAACATCCTCCATGGCTTCTGTGTAAGTATAAGGATCCCTATCTTGTTCATCCGGTTCAGCCAAAAAGACTTCCCCATTGAACATATACCTTTCAGGTTGACGCCCGATCCTCCCACTACGCCGAAGCCCCGGAGGTTGTTGTTCAGGATTGTTTGGTTTTTCCACACTGATTGGAATGGTTTCATTCGGAACCTCCGGAGTAAACGGATCACCCCTCAACTCCTCAAGCACCACTTTGCTATGAGGTTTAAAATCGTTTATGTAACTCTCCTCAAGGAAAGTTGCATTAGTTAAAACCACGACTTTATTTTCCTTTGGGTTATAAAAATAACCCCCTTTAGTCCCTTTTGGATATCCTACAAACACGCAAACTTCTGAACGTGCTTCCAACCTATTCGGATCCTTAAACAGGACATGAGCTGGACATCCCCATTTGCGAATATGGTTTAAGGATGTCTTCCGTCTTGTCCACAACTCGTGAGGAGTTTTAGGGACCGATTTTGAAGGCACATTGTTCAAAAGATAACATGCGGTTTGTAGTGCATATCCCCAAAAGGATAAAGGCAATGATGAATAACTCATCGTGGACCGAATCATGTCCAACAAAGTCCTATTTCTTCTTTCCGCTACGCCATTCTGCTGCGGAGTGCTTGGCGCAGTCAAATGGGATAAAATCCCATTCTCTAACAAGTGTCCTAAGAACTCTTTAGAAAGGTATTCCCCACCTCGATCAGATCGAAGTGCCTTTATGGGTTTACCCAATTGCTTTTCCACTTCAGCCCAAAACTCCTTGAACTTATCATAAGTTTCGGTTTTGTGGTGCATCAGGTTCACATACCCATATCTTGAGTAATCGTCAATAAAAGTGACGAAGTACTCATACCCTCCTCGTGCCCGGATGTTCATCGGTCTGCAAACATCACTATGCAGAAGTTCTAGAACCCCTTTGGCCCTATTGCCCTTAGACCCGTATGGTCTTTTGGTCATTTTACCCTCCAAACAAGACTCACATTGAGGTATAGATTCTACCTTTAAGTGACTTAAAGGTCCATCCCTTACCAACCTTTGAATCCTATTCAGGTTAATATGGCCAAGGCGCAAATGCCAAAGATAAGTCTTATTAGAGTGAGACGTTTTAAGTCTTTTTGAGTCATTATCATTTATCTTAGCATTAAGCAATAGGTCCATCTTAGCTTTAATAAAATATAGATTATTTTGCATCCATCCAGAACAAATAAAAGATTTGTTTTTACGAATCACCACTTTTTCATTAAAAGATACCACGTAGGAGTCTTTAAATAAAGAAGATACAGATATTAAATTCCTTTTAAATTTAGGAACATAAAAACAGTCTCGCAAAATTAAACTCCTATAATTATCAAAATAAAGATGGACATATCCCACTGCTTCCGCTAAGACCAAGGATCCATCGCCCATCCAAAGCGTGAAGTCTTCACGAAGTAGACTTCTCGTTTCTTTGAATCCCTGTAGAGAAACACAAACATGATTAGTTGCACCAGAATCTATGACCCAGATGTCACTGGATTCCTCAACCAAACAAGTTTCTAAATATAGAAGATCACACCTACCACCCCTGGAAAGGAAGTCCTTGCAATGCTTTTTTATATGCCCGACCTTACCACAGAAGAAGCACTTAAGCTTCTTTGGGTTCTTCTTCTTCTTCTTCTTGCTCTTGGTAGCAGCAGGAATAGAAGACTTCCCACTCTTGGCCCGTTGCTTCTTTCCATTCCCAGAGTTAGGATTGGAACCAGAAGCAGCTACCATATTAGCCTCACCACCAGCAGGAGACTCCCTGATCAGCAGTTCAAACTCCTGTAACTGTTTCATCAGTTTTGTCAAAGTCATATCCCATCTATTCCTTAAATTAAAAGTACCTCTAAATGGAATAAATTCCTTAGACAGAGTCTCAAAGACCATAGTCATCTGAGTTTCAGCATTGATGTCGGCTCCATTGGTTTGAGCCTCAGCGAGGTAACCTATGACCAACAGCATGTGCTCCTTTACAGATGTCCCCGGTCTCTGTCTACAGTTTAAGAGTTTCCAAAGCGCCCCTCGCTGCTTCGTTATGGCCTGGCCTCCGAACATATCCTCAAGATTATCCAAGATCTGCTTCGCAGTCTCATAATCCTAATGTTGAGCCTGCAACACGTTGTTCATGCTGGCCATAACATAGCAGCGGGCCTGATCATTGACATCTTTCCAGCGGTCGTACGCTTGGAATTGCTCATTACTTGAGTCTCCCGTAGGCTTGGGAGGACAAGGAGTTGTCAGAACATATTTTAGTTTCTCAAAGGAAAGGACGATGTCCAGGTTCTGTTTCCAATCATTATAGTTCTCACCGGTTAATTGGTTTTTGTCAAGTATCGATGATAAAGTGTTTTTAGACATTTTCAATCTACAATAAAGAATCATATACCAAACATAAGCAAACATATATAATAATTTAGTAAGATAACACAATCATGTAAAATAATACAAATGTGTTTATGTGTCAAAACCTTGAAAATATCACAACCTTACAACGATAATTCCCAACTCAGAATTCAACAAGCTCCTAGGGGAGTCATGCCAAATTCAATCAAGAACATGGATCCCCTCCTGATTAATATATGCCATCCAGGACCCGTATGATCCAGTATATACTAATAATCATTTCTTTGGCCATTAATTTTATTAACAGAGCTCCTAGGGGAGGTTAATAATAAAATCAATGTGAGTGTATAACCATCGTTTCAATATTTTATCCATGATTTATAATCACCACCTAGGGGTGTGCAACCATAAATCATACTAAAATACCTTATCCTTTCAGAGATCCAATCTGGTACATGATAGAAATCCCTTCCTAGGGGTCGGCACCACCATGTTCTTCCTATGGACCAATGATGGAGGCCTTAGGTCCTCTCTTCGAAAACCTTCTCCCACACAATCTTTTGAAGTCAAGGTTTTATTTTAAAAATTATGCATGAACAATTTTAATATGAGCGGCACTCCCTATTTTATATGACATGTTATCAATATACATGGTAAATCATATTATAATGCAGACAAGCAAAGCAATCAAGCAAAGCTACAAGCAAAATAATAATAATCGCAATATTATGGTTCCACCCTAGAGAATAGAAAAATAAGATTACAAGAGAATAATCGAGACATTTATCGATTCTTCATCCTTGAATCCTCAAGCTGTATCCTTCTTTATGTAATTTCCATCTTCAAGTCTTCAATCCCGTATGAATCGAATACTTCATATTTCTGGTCATATGCAAATTTAATGTTTCTCAGAATCGTCCCAAAAATAAAATTAAAACTGTACTGGAAAAATTGCACCTTTACTGGACACTCGGCAGCTCTCGGTCGGCAAGCAGGTCTGGGTGATCAGCCTGTCGAACATGAAGGTTCGGCATGCCGGCAGAGCACCAAATTTTCTGCCCCACTATCGGCCTGCCAGACCACACGTCGGGCCTGCCGATCTGTGACCTTCGGCCTGCCGAACTATGAGGTCTAGCATGCCGACCGAGCAGAAAACCCTCAATCCAGAAAATACAATTTTAATGCAATTCATCAATTTTATTTTCAACAATTCAAAAACATAAAATTAGAGACTTAGGAAATACCTGGAGGCGCCATCATCAATCTTCAAGATCCGACTTCTCGTTTCGTCTTCTCTGAATAATTATTTAATTACAAAATTCTTACAAATTAAAAATTAAATAACAATTCCTAGATGGAGATGATAGTCTGCCAACTAATTACATGAAAAACCTAGATACACATTCTAACCTCTAAGGAACCATAACCGGTATTAATTAATTAATAAATAATTAAACAAGGATTCAATCAACCATAATTAATTAATAAACATTCACCACATAATCCATGACAACATATATATTATATAGAAACCTAGAGTGCCATCTCTCTATAAAATTCAATTCAAGCATAGGAGAGATTAAGATCACAAAACTTATGCATATAACATGATCACAAACTTGCAAATTTATGTAAAAACCTCGGCTCTGATACCAATTGTTGGAAACAAAGTGCGTAGCGGAATTTTAAAAATTTTTCATTAGAGTAATTTCTAAAACACAAGTTTGACATGTTATATGTATAAATTAGACAGATCTTACTAACCTCAGTGTGCCGAAGAACCCCCGCAATCTGTGTAGAGAAGTAACGTTCCAGAAGAGCCTCAACCAACTGGTCTTCTTTGCTATTCTCTATCCACAACTGGAGTGAGTGTGGGATCACACGTACAGCTCTTCCACCGGTGACTCCCCTTCCAACCAATAAAGAGAACACAAAGCTAGTGCTCGTGATGTGTGAACAAAAGCTGTTAGGGAGTTTTCAGATGCTCACTAGAAGAGTATCACTCTTAATCTCTCAAATTGATCTCTATTAATCTAAGTAAATCATGAGACTCAGTTCCTTTATATAGCTATTGGTCCTGGAGTCAGTCCATATCAGATTAGGCCTCAAAAACTCGAAACAGAATCAAATTCGAATCAGTATCTGATAAGATCCGCGTGAAAATGCGTAATCTTTTCTCCGCTGATCGGCAGGCCGAACACTCTGATCGGCAGGCCGAATAGGCCAGTTCGACAGGCCGAACACGTCATCCGGCAGGCCAAACTCTCGAGAAAAAATCTTCACGAATCTTTTATTTTCCACCCGAGATTCTAAAGGATAAAGTCTCAGTTTTGATTCAAATAACCCAATAGAGAAGTTATCTAATCAAAAAAAACTCTATCAGGATAATCTCTAAGAAAATAAATCAATTCACAATAATTCTACAAGTTTATCTTGTTCTAATTTTGTCCAAAATTAAGACAACCGATAAACAGACAAGAATTATCTGATCGCAATAATTCAACAAGTTTATCTTGAACTAATTTCTTACAAAATTAATTCAACTGATAAACAGACATGAATTAATTGATTCTTACAAATTTTAAACCAATCTGATAAATCTGACATAAGTCACCAATTATTGGAAAAGCATGCCGTGTCGTTACAGGATTTTGTGAGCTAGCAAAGGGGACCAAAATGGACCTATAAAGTTCAAGCTCATGATAATTATGAAACCCAATATCCCAGATATACATTTCACAATTATCAACTCCAACGCTACTCCACTAAAAGCTTGGAGCTGCACTCTCAAACTTTATAGAATAACGAAGCTCGTGTAGCTAAGTCTCGATGACATATCATAGTGTATCGTATCCCCATATGATAATCCATAATCGACTTAAGGACAAGTTCTGTCTTACCTTCTCGATTATTTTTATCTTACGTTCCATTGTCTCACCATTAGAAAACTTACCATCGAAAGATAGTATACCATTCGGTTACACCTATGTATCCAAATGGTTGAGCGCTCTAGTTTTCCAATTACAGGACAACGCATATAAAAGGATATCATTACTCCTAAAGAGGAGCTATGGATTCCATATCTATGAATAACAAGTCTACGCTATCAAGAGTCATGCCTCCAACGTACCGGCATGCATACCACTATAAAGATGTGGGAGTCACCCATTGGTACATCAAAAGACACAAGTCGAGACAACGGGCCCACTATTCATCTCAGGATTAAGATACAATACAAATGACTGTCTAAAGTGAATCGATTTGCCAAGACAGAATTATTAACCCAAATCAATTCACTTTATGTCCCGATCCAACACATCGTCACCTATGACAACGTGCCAATGTTTCTATTCACGGAGTCCAACTCCAATGGTCAAGACAAACCATCTCCCAAAAGGGATATAGACAACATAACAATCTTTACATGAATAAAGCGCCCAACTTTATTCTCTCGATTGCGGATCATATGTTTTAGACCATCACCTTAAGAATCGTGTCTACCGCATAATCATCCCATCATATGCCCAATTCTTAAGGTTTGGACTGACAGTCTCAGACTACTGTTTGCTTATCATACATTCAACAAATATGAACATAAAGAGGACAAGATTTGGCATATATAAATGAATAAATTCTTTATTGATAAAAATGTCTCAGAAAATGAATTACATTTTTACTCTTTAGGGCATACATGTCTAACAAAAAGCACTTAAGCTTCTTTGGGTTTTTTTTCTTTTTTTTTTTCTTGTTCTTGCTGTTTATAGGAATAGAAGACTTCCAATTCTTGGCCTGTTGTTTCTTTCAATTCTAAAGGTTGGGATTGAAACCAGAAGTAGCTGCCAAGTTGGCGTCGCCACTAGCAAGAGACTCCTTGATCAGTAGTTCAAACTCCTGTAACTGTTTCATCAACTCTATTAAGGTCATATCCCGTCTATTACTTAAATTAAATGTAGCTCTAAATGGAATGAATTCCTTAGATAGAGTCTCAAAGACCATAGTCATCTGAGTTTTAGCATCAATGTCGGCTCCATTGGTTTATGCCTCAGCAAGGTAACCCATGACTAACATCATATGTGTTAGACATGTATGCCCTAAGGAGTAAAAATGTAATACATTTTTGGAGACATTTTTATCAATAAAGAATTTATTCATTTATATATACCAAATATTGTCTTCTTTACATTCATATTTGTTGAATGCATGATAAGCAAATAGTAGTCTGAGACTGTCAGTCTAAACCTTAGAATTGGGCATATGATAGACTGATTATGCGGAAGACACGATTCTTGAGGTAACGGTCTATTACATATGATCCGCAATCGAGGGAATAAAGTTGGGCACTTTATTCAGGTAAAGATTGTTATGTTGTCTATATCCCTTATAAGAGATGGTTTATCTTGACCATTAGAGTTAGACTCCGTGAATAGAAACATTGGCACATTGTCATAGGTGACGATGTGTTGGATCAGGACATAAAGTGAATTGATTCGGATTAATAATTCTGTCTTGACAAATCGATTCACTTTAGACAATCATTTGTATTGCATCTTAATCCTGAGATGAATAGTGGGCCTGTTATCTCGACTTATGTCTTTTGATGTACCAAAGGGTGACACCCACATCTCAATAGGGGTATGCATGCCGGTACATTGAAGGCATGACTCTTGATAGCGTAGACTTGTTATTCGTAGAAATGGAATCCATAGCTCCTCTTTAGGAGTAATGATATCCTCTTATATGCGTTGTCCATAAATTGGAAAACTGGAGCGCTCAACCATTTGGATACAAAGGTGTAACCGAATGGTATACTATCTTTGGATGGTAAGTTTTCTAATGGTGAGACAATGAAGCGTAAGATAAAAATAATCGAGAAGGTAAGACAAAACTTGTCCTTAAGCCGATTATGGATTATTATATGGGGATACGATACACTATGATATGTCGTGGAGCCTTAGCTATACAAGCTTCGTAATTCTATAAAGTTCGAGAGTGTAGCTCCAAGCTTTTAGTGGAGTAGCAATGGAGTTGATAATTGTGAAATGTATATCTGGGATATTGGGTTTCAAAATTATCATGAGCTTGAACTTTATAGGTCCATTTTGGTCCCCTTTGCTAGCTCACAAAATCCTATAACGACACGGCGTGCTTTTCCAATAATTGGTGACTTATGTCAGATTTATCAGATTGGTTTAAAATTTGGAAGAATTAAATAATTCATGTCTGTTTATCAGTTGAATTAATTTTGTAAGAAATTAGTTCAAGATAAACTTGTTGAATTATTGCAATCAGATAATTCTTGTCTGTTTATCGGTTGTTTTAATTTTGGACAAATTAGATCAAGATAAACTTGTAGAATTATTGTGGATTGATTTATTTTCTTAGAGATTATTTTGATAAAGTTTGTTTTGATCAGATAACTTCTCTATTGGGTTATTTGAATCAAAATTGAGACTTTATCCTTTAGAATCTCGGGTGGAAAATAAAAGATTTGCAGAGATTTTTTCTCGGCAGTTCGGCCTGTCGGATGACGTGTTCGGCCTGTCGATGGGGCCTGTTTGGCTTGCCGATCAGGCTGTTTGGCCTGTCGATCAACGAGAGATAAGATTACGCATTTTCACATAGATCTTATCAGATATTGATCCAAACTTGATTCTGTTTCGAGTTTTTGAGACCTAATCTGATAAGGACTGACCCCAGGACCAATTGCTATTTAAAGGGAGTGAGTCTCATGATTTACTCAGATCAATTGAAGATTAAGAGTGATACTCTTCTAGTGAGCATCTGAAAACTCCCTGAGAGCTTTTGTTCACAAATCACGAACCCTAGCTTTGGGTTCTCTCTCTTCATTGGAAGGAGAGTCACCGGTAGAAGAGCTGTATGTGTGAGCCCACACTCACTCCGGTTGTGGATAGAGAATAGCAAAGAAGACCATTTGGTTGAGGCTCTTCTGAAACGTTACTTCTCTTCATAGGCTGCGAAGGGTCTTCACACAAAGGTTAGTAAGATCTGTCTAATTTATACATATAACATGTCAAACTTGTGTTTTGGAAATTACTCTGATGAAAATTTTTGAAATTCTGCTGTCACTGTGTTTCCAACAATTGGTATCAGAGACATGGTTTTTATATAAATTTACGAGTTTGTGATCATGTTATATGCATAAATTTTGTGATCTTCATCTTTCCTATGCTTCAATTGAATTTTATAGAGAGATGGCACTCTAGGTTTCTATATAATATATATGTTGTCATGGATTATGTGGTGAATGTTTATTAATTAATTATGGTTGATTAAATCGTAGTTTAATTAATACCAGTTATGGTTCCTTAGAGGTTAGAATATGTATCTAGGTTTTTCATGTAATTAGATGGCGGACTATCATCTCCGTCTAGGAATTGTTATTTAATTTTAAATTTATAAGAATTTTGTAATTAAATAATTATTCGGAGAAGACAGAACGAGAAGTCAGATCTTAAAGATTGATGATGGCGGCCCCAGGTATTTGCTGAGTCTCTAATTTTATGTTTTTGAATTGTTGAAAATAAAATTGATGAATTGCTTTAAAATTGTATTTTCTGGAAACAAGGATTACTGCTCGGTCGGCATGCCAAACGTCATAGTTTGATAGGCCGATGGTCACAGATCGACAGGCCGGACGTGTGGTCCGGTAGGCCGACAGTGGGGCAGAAAATGGGGTGCTCTGCCAGTAGGCTGAACCTTTATGGGTCGGCAGGCCGATGTACCAGATCGGCAGGCCGATGAAGCATGACCGGCAGGCCGATCACCCAAATCGGCCTGCCGACCGAGAGCTGCCAAGTGTCCAGAACAGGTGCAATTTTTTTGGTGTAGTTTTAATTTTATTTTTGAGACGATTCTGAGAAACATTAAATTTGGATATGATTGGAAATATGAAGTATTTGATTCATACGAGATTGAAGACTTGAAGATGGGTAGTAACTGAAGAAGGATACAGCTTGAGGATTCAAGGATGAAGAATCGATAAATGTCTCGATTATTCTCTTGTAATCTTGGTTTTCTATTCTCTAGGGTGGAATCATAATATTACGGTTATTATTATTATTTTGCTTGTAGCTTTGCTTGATTGCTTTGCTTGTCTACATTATAATATGATTTACCATGTATATTGATAACATGTCATATAGGATAGGAAGTGCCACACATATTAAAATTGTTCATGCATAATTTTAAAATAAAACCTTGATTTCAAAAGATTGAGTGGGAGAAGGTTTTCGAAGAGAGGACCTAAGGCCTCCATCGTTGGTCCATAGGAAGAACATGGTAGTCCCGACCCCTAGGAAGGGATTTCTACCATGTACCAGATTAGATCTCTAAAAGGATAAGGTATTTTAGTATGATTTATGATTGCACACCCCTAGGTGGTGATTATAAATCATGGATAAAATATTGAAACAGTGGTTATACACTCACGTTAATTTTATTATTAACCTCCCCTAGGAGCTCTATTAATAAAATTAATGGCCAAAGAAACGATTATTAGTATATGCTGGATCATACAGGCCCTGGATGGCATATATTAATAAGGAGGGGATCCATGTTCCTGATTGAATTTTTCATGACTCCTCTAGGAGCTTGTTGAATTATGAGTTGGGAATTATCGTTGTAAGGTTGTGATATTTTCAAGGTTTTGACACATAAACACATTTGTATGATTTTACATGATTGTGTTATCTTACTAAATTATTATTATATGTTTACTTATGTTTGGTATATGATTCTTTATTGTAGATTGAAAATGTCTAAAAATGCTTTATCATTGATACTTGACAAAAACCAATTAACCGGTGAGAATTATAACGATTGAAAACGAAACCTGGACATCGTCCTATCCTTTGAGAAACTGAAATATGTACTGACGACCCCTTGTCCTCCCGAGCCTATGGGAGACTCAAGTAATGAGCAATTCCAAGCGTACGATAGTTGGAAATATGCTAATGATCAGGCCCGCTGCTATGTTATGGAAAGCATGAACGACGTGCTGTAGGCTCAACATCAGGATTATGAGACTGCAAAGCAGATCTTGGATAATATTGAGGACATGTTTGGAGGCCAAGCCATAACAAAGCGGCAAGGGGTGCTTTAGAAACTCTTAAACTGTAGACAGAGACCGGGGACATCTGTAATGGAGCATATGATGTTGGTCATGGGTTACCTCGCTGAGGCTCAAACCAATGGAACCGACATCAATGCTGAAACTCAGATGACTATGGTCTTTGAAACTCTGTCTAAGGAATTTATTCTGTTTAGAGCTACTTTTAATTTAAGTAATAGACGGGATATGACCTTGATAGAAGTGATGAAACAGTTACAGGAGTTCGAACTACTGATCAAGGAGTCTCCTGCTAGCGGTGAGGCCAACGTGGTAGCTGCTTCTGGTTCCAATCCAAACTCAGGAAATGAAAAGAAGCAACGGGCCAAGAACGGGAAGTTATCTATTCCTGCGGCTACCAAGAGTAAGAAGAAGAAGAAGAAGAACCAAAAAAACCTTAAGTGCTTCTTCTATGGTAAGGTCGGGCGTATAAAGAAGCATTGCAAGGACTTCCTTAACAAGGGAGGTAGGTGTGATCTTCTATATTTAGAAACTTGTTTGGTTGAGGAATCCAGTGACATCTGGGTCATAGATTCTGGTGCAACTAATCATGTTTGTGTTTCTCTGCAGGGATTCAAAGAAACGAGAAGTTTACTACGTGAAGACTTAACGCTTCAGATGGGTGATGGATCCTTGGTCTCAGCGGAAGTAGTGGGTGTTAGACATGTATGCCCTAAGGAGTAAAAATGTAATACGTTTTTGGAGACATTTTTATCAATAAAGAATTTATTCATTTATATACACCAAATCTTGTCCTCTTTATGTTCATATTTGTTGAATGTATGATAAGCAAACAGAAGTCTGAGACTGTCAGTCTAAACCTTAAGAATTGGCCATATGATGGACTGATTATGCGAAAGACACGATTCTTAAGGTGACGGTCTAAAACATATGATACGCAATCGAGGGAATAAAGTTGGGCGCTTACTCAGGTAAAGATTGTTATGTTGTCTATATACCTTATGGGAGATGGTTTGTCTTGACCATCGGAGTTGGACTCCGTGAATAGAAACATTGACACGTTGTCATAGGTGACGATATGTTGGATCGGGACATAAAGTGAATTCATTTGGATTAATAATTTTGTCTTGGCAAATCGATTCACTTTAGACAGTCATTTGTATTGTATCTTAATCCTGAGATGAATAGTGGGCCCGTTGTCTCGACTTGTGTCTTTTGATATGCCAAAGGGTGACACCCACATCTCAATAGGGGTATGCATGCCGGTATGTTGGAGGCATGACTCTTGATAGCGTAGACTTGTTATTCATAGATATGGAATCCATAGCTCCTCTTTAGGAGTAATGATATCCTCTTATATACGTTGTCCTGTAATTGGAAAACTTGAGCGCTCAACCATTTGGGTACATAGGTGTAACCGAATGGTATACTATCTTTGGATGGTAAGTTTTCTAATGGTGAGACAATGAAACGTAAGATAAAAATAATTAGGAAGGTAAGACAAAACTTGTCCTTAAGCTGATTATCGATGATCATATGGGGATACGATACACTATGATATGTCATGGAGACTTAGCTACACGAGCTTCGTAATTCTATAAAGTTTGAGAGTACAGCTCCAAGCTTTTAGTGGAGTAGCGTTGGAGTTGATAATTGTGAAATGTATATCTGGGATATTGGGTTTCAAAATTATCATGAGCTTGAACTTTATAGGTCCATTTTGGTCCCCTTTGCTAGCTCACAAAATCCTGTAACGACACGACGTGCTTTTTCAATAATTGGTGACTTATGTCAGATTTATCAGATTGGTTTAAAATTTGTAAGAATCAAATAATTCATGTCTGTTTATCGGTTGAATTAATTTTGTAAGAAAATAGTTCAAGATAAACTTGTTGAATTATTGCGATCAGATAATTCTTGTTTGTTTATCGGTTGTTTTAATTTTGGACAAATTAGAACAAGATAAACTTGTAGAATTATTGTGAATTGATTTATTTTCTTAGAGATTATCTTGATAAAGTTTGTTTTGATCAGATAACTTCTCTATTGGGTTATTTGAATCAAAATTGAGAATTTATCCTTTAGAATCTCGGGTGAAAAATAAAAGATTCACGAAGATTTTTTCTTCAAAGTTTAGCCTGTCGAATGACGTGTTCGGCCTATCGATCAGCGAGAGATAAGATTACGTGTTTTCACGCGGATCTTATCAGATATTGATGCAAACTTGATTCTGTTTTGAATTTTTGAGACCTATTCTGATAAGGACTGACCCCTGGACCAATAGCTATATAAAAAGGGAGTGAGTCTCATGATTTAAAAAGATCAATAGAGATCAGTCGAGAGATTAAGAGTGATACTCTTCTAGTGAGCATCTGAAAACTCCCTAAGAGCTTTTGTTCACAAATCACGAACACTAGCTTTGGGTTCTCTCTATTGGTTGGAAGGAGAGTCACTGGTGGAAGAGCTGTACGTGTGAGCCCACACTCACTCCGGTTGTGGATAGAGAATAGCAAAGAAGACCAGTTGGTTGAGGCTCTTCTGGAGCGTTACTTCTCTACACAGGCTACGAAGGTTCTTCGGCGCACTGAGGTTAGTAAGATCTGTCTAATTTATCCATATACCATATCAAACTTGTGTTTTGGAAAATACTCTGATGAAAAATTTTTAAAATTCCGCTGCGCACTTTGTTTCCAACAATTGGTATCAGTGCCATGGTTTTTACATAAATTTACAAGTTTGTGATCATGTTATATGCATAAATTTTGTGATCTTAATCTCTCCTATGCTTGAATTGAATTTTATAGAGAGATGGCAGTCTAGGTTTCTATATAATATATATGTTTTCATGGATTATGTGGTGAATGTTTATTAATTAATTATGGTTGATTAAATCGTTGTTTAATTATTTATTAATTAATTAATACCGGTTATGGTTCCTTAGAGGTTAGAATATGTATCTAGGTTTTTCATGTAATTAGATGGCGGACTATCATCTCTGTCTAGGAATTGTTATTTAATTTTTAATTTGTAAGAATTTTGTAATTAAATGATTATTCAGAGAAGACGGATCGAGAAGTCAAATCTTAAAGATTGATGATGGTGCCTTTAGGTATTTCCTAAGTCTCTAATTTTATGTTTTTGAGTTGTTGAAAATAAAATTGATGAATTGCATTAAAGTTGTATTTTCTAGAACAAGTTTTTTCTGCTCGGTCGGCATGCCGAACATCACAGTTCGGCAGGCCGAAGGTCACAGATCGGTAGGCCGGACTTGTGGTCCAGCAGGCCGATAGTGGGGTAGAAATTTGGGTGCTCTGTTGGCAGGCTGAACCTTCATGGATCGGCAGGCCGATGTACCAGATCGGCAGGCCGATGAAGCATGACCGAAAGGTCGATCACCCAGATTGGCCTGCCGACCGAGAGCTGCCAAGTGTCCAGAAAAGGTGCAATTTTTCCGATGCAGTTTTAATTTTATTTTTGGGACGATTCTGAGAAACATTAAGTTTGGATATGACCGGAAATATGAAGTATTCGATTCATACGGGATTGAAGACTTGAAGATGGATATTACATGAAGAAGGATACAGTTTGAGGTTTCAAAGATGAAGAATCGAAAAATGTCTCGATTATTCTCTTGTAATCTTAGTTTTCTATTCTCTAGGGTGGAACCATAATATTACGGTTATTATTATTTTGCTCGTAGCTTTGCTTGATTGCTTTGCTTGTCTGCATTATAATATGATTTACCATGTATATTGATAACATGTCATATAGAATAGGGAGCGCCGCTCATATTAAAATTCTTCATGCATAATTTTAAACTAAAACCTTGACTTCAAAAGATTGAGTGGGAGAAGGTTTTTGAAGAGAGAACCTAAGGCCTCCATCGTTGGTCCATAGGAAGAACATGGTGGTCCCGACCTCTAGGAAGGGATTTCTATCATGTACCAGATTGGATCTCTGAAAGGATAAGGTATTTTAGTATGATTTATGGTTGCACACCCCTAGGTGGTGATTATAAATCATGGATAAATATTGAAACGGTGGTTATACACTCACGTTAATTTTATTATTAACCTCCCCTAGGAGCTCTGTTAATAAAATTAATGGCCAAAGAAACGATTATTAGTATATGCTGGATCATGCGGGTCTTGGATGGCATATATTAATCAGGCGGGGATCCGTGTTCCTGATTGAATTTGGCATGACTCCCCTAGGAGCTTGTTGAATTCTGAGTTGGGAATTATCGTTGTAAGGTTGTGATATTTTCAAGGTTTTGACACATAAACACATTTGTATAATCTTACATGATTGTGTTATCTTACTAAATTATTATATATGTTTGCTTATGTTTGGTATATGATTCTTTATTGTAGATTGAAAATGTCTAAAAATACTTTATCTTTGATACTTGACAAAAACCAATTAACCGGTGAGAATTATAACGATTGGAAACGGAACCTGGACATCGTCCTATCCTTTGAGAAACTGAAATATGTACTGACAACCCCATGTCCTCCCGAGCCTACGGGAGACTCAAGTAATGAGCAATTCCAAGCGTACGACCGTTGGAAAGATGCTAATGATCAGGCCTGCTGCTATGTTATGGCTAGCATGAACAACGTGCTGCAGGCTCAACATCAGGATTATGAGACTACGAAGCAGATCTTGGATAATCTTGAGGACATGTTTGGAGGCCAGGCCATAACAAAGCGGCAAGGGGCGCTTCAGAAACTCTTAAACTGTAGACAGAGACCGGGGATATCTGTAAAGGAGCACATGATGTTGGTCATGGGTTACCTCGCTAAGGCTCAAACCAATGGAGCCGACATCGATGCTGAAACTCAGATGACTATGGTCTTTAAGACTCTGTCTAAGGAATTTATTCCATTTAGAGCTGCTTTTAATCTAAGTAATAGATAGGATATGACCTTGACAGAACTAATGAAATAGTTACAGGAGTTCGAACTGCTGATCAGGGAGTCTCCTGCTGGTGGTGAGGCCAACATGGTAGCTGCTTTTGGTTCCAATCCTAGCTCTGGGAATGGAAAGAAGCAACGGCCAAAAATGGGAAGTCTTCTATTCTTGCTACTACCAAGAGCAAGAAAAAGAAGAAGAAGAACCCAAAGAAGCTTAAGTGCTTCTTCTATGGTAAGGTCGGGCATATAAAGAAGCATTGCAAGGACTTCCTTTCCAAGGGAGGTAGGTGTGATCTTCTATTTTTTGAAACTTGTTTGGTTGAGGAATCCAGTGACATTTAGGTCATAAATTCAGGTGCAACTAATCATGTTTGTGTTTCTCTGAAGGGATTCAAAGAAACGAGAAGTCTGCTGTGTGAAGACTTAACGCTTTTGATGGACGATGGATCCTCGGTCTCAACGGAAGCAGTAGGAGATGTCCATCTTTACTTTGATAATTATAGGAATTTAATTTTGCGAGATTGTTTTAATGTTTCTAAATTTAAAAGGAATTTAATTTCTGTATCTTCTTTATTTAAAGACTCCTACGTGGTATCTTTTAATGAAAAAGTGGTGATTCGTAAAAGTAAATCTTTTATCTGTTCTAGATGGATGCAAAATAATCTATATTTTATCAAACCTAAGATGGACTTATTGCTTAATGCTGAGATAAATGATAATGACTCAAAAAGACTTAAAACTTCTCACTCTAATAAGACTTATCTTTGGCATTTGTGCCTTGGCCATATTAACCTAAATAGGATTCAAAGGTTGGTAAGGGATGGACCTTTAAGTCACTTAAAGGTGGAATCTATACCTCAATGTGAATCTTGTTTGGAGGGTAAAATGACCAAAAGCCCATACGGGTCTAAGGGCAATAGGGCCGAAGGGGTTCTAGAACTTGTGCATAGTGATGTTTGCGGACCGATGAAATCCAGGCACGAGGAGGGTATGAGTACTTCGTCACTTTTATTGACGATTACTCAAGATATGGGTATGTGTACCTGATGCACCACAAAAGCGAAACTTATGATAAGTTCAGGGAGTTTCAGGCTGAAGTGGAAAAGCAATTGGGAAGACCCATAAAGACACTTCGATCTGATTGAGGTGGAGAATACCTTTCTGATGAGTTCTTGGGACACTTGTTAAAGAATGAGATTTTATCCCATTTGACTACGCCGAGCACTCCGTAGCAGAATGGCATAGCGGAGAGAAGGAATAGGAATTTGTTATACATGATTAGGTCCATGATGAGTTATTCATCATTACCTTTATCCTTTTGGGGATATGCACTACAAACCGCATGTTATCTTTTGAACAATGTGCCTTCAAAATCGATCCCTAAAACTCCTCACGAGTTGTGGACAAGAAGAAAGACATCCTTAAACCATATTCGCATATGGGGATGTCCAGCTCATGTCTTGTTTAAGGATTTGAATAAGTTGGAAGCACGTTCGGAAGTTTACGTGTTTGAATCAACTTTCCTTGAGGAGAGTTACATGGACGACTTTAAACCTCGAAGCAAAGTGGTGCTTGAGGAGTTAAGGGGTGATTCGTTCACTCCGGAGGTTCCGAACGAAACCATTCCGATCGATGTAGAAAAAGCAAACAAACCTGAACAACAACCTCAGGGGCTTCGGCGTAGTGGGAGGATCGGGCGTCAACCTGAGAGGTATATGTTCAATGGGGAGCTCTTCTTGGCTGAACCAGATGAACATGACAGGGATCCTTATACTTACAAAGAAGCTATGGAGGATGTTGATTCAAGACTCTGGACAGAGGCCACGAACATAGAGATGAAGTCTATGGAGACTAATCGGGTATGGGAGCTTGTAGATCTTCCCGAAGGGGTAAAACCCATAGGGTGTAAGTGGATCTACAAGAGAAAAAGAGGAGTGGATAGGAAGGTCAAAACCTTTAAGGCTAGACTGGTAGCTAAGGGTTATACATAAAAGGAAGGAATCGATTATGAGGAAACCTTTTCGCCTATAGCCATGCTTAAGTCCATTCGGATTCTCTTGTCCATAGCTGCCGCTCTCGACTACGAGATTTGGCAGATGGATGACAAGATGACTTTTTCTAAATGGCTATCTTGATGAGTCCAATTATATGGAACAACCAAACGGGTTTAAGGTTGCGGGTCAAGAGGGTAAGGTTTGTATGCTGCTAAAGTCTATTTTTGGACTTAAGTAGGCTTCTCGTTCTTGGAACATAAGATTT
Organism: Artocarpus heterophyllus; assembly: GCA_025403435.1. Classification (NCBI taxonomy): domain Eukaryota; kingdom Viridiplantae; phylum Streptophyta; class Magnoliopsida; order Rosales; family Moraceae; genus Artocarpus; species Artocarpus heterophyllus. The sequence continues at coordinate 389,870 of JAJQZP010000247.1, read as the reverse complement.
GATCAAGTGATCAAGACTTATGTGTTCTGACAAAACGTGGATGAACCATGTGTTTACAAACACATCAAGGATGGGAAGGTGGTTTTTCTACAACTCTATGTTGATGACATTCTGCTTATTAGCAATGACGTTGGGGCATTGTCATCGGTCAAGTTATGGTTGACCAAGCAGTTTGACATGAAGGACTTAGGTGAGGCTAATTTTTTGCTCCGTATCCAGATCTTTCAGGATAGGAAGAACAAAATGATAGCTTTGTCTCAGGCTGGCTACATAGATAAAATTCTCAGGAGGTTTGCAATGCAAGATTCCAAGAAAGGTGGGTAACCATCTAGGTCTGGAATTACTCTTTCTAAGAAAGTCTCTCCAAAGTCTTATGAAGAAAAAGAATACATGAAGAAGGTGCCTTATGCTTTGGCAATGGGTAGTCTCATGTATGCCATGCTTTGCACATGACCTGATATTAGCTATGCGGTCAGGATTGTAAGTCGATTTCAGGCGGATCCAGGACCGAACCATTGGGTTACGATAAAGCATATTTTCAAGTACCTGAGAAGGACTCGAGGGTATATGCTTGTGTATTTGGGTGAGGATTTAACTCCGCTAGGATACACTGATTCAGATTTTCAATCCTGTCTGGATTCTAGGAAATCGACTTCGGGGTTTGTGCTTACTTTGGGTGGCGGTGCCATCAGTTGGAGAAGTGTGAAGCAAGATTGCACTTCGGATTCAACAATGGAGGCCGAGTATGTGGGGGCTAGTGATGCTTCGAAAAAAGCAGTGTGGCTCCGCAAGTTCCTTAGGGATCTTGAGGTAGTTCCTGGTATGGATAAAGCGGTATCACTGTACTATGATAACAGTGCGGCGGTAGCTAATGCTAAGGAACCAAGATTTCACAAGAAGAGTAAGCATATTGATCGAAAGTATCATGTGATAAAGGACTTCATTGAGGGCGGGCATGTCACGGTGTGCAAGATCGCGTTAGAGGACAATTTAGCTGATCCATTTCTGAAGACACTTATTGGTAGAGTCTTCGAGAGGCATGTGGAAGCTATGGGGATGCGAAATTTGCTATATTTACTCACTTAGTGCAAGTGGGAGATTGTTAGACATGTATGCCCTAAGGAGTAAAAATGTAATACATTTTTGGTGACATTTTTATCAATAAAGAATTTATTGATTTATATATACCAAATCTTGCCCTCTTTACGTTCATATTTGTTGAATGTATGATAAGCAAACAGTAGTCTGAGACTGTCAGTCTAAACTTTAAGAATTGGGCATATGATGGACTGATTATACGGAAGACACGATTCTTAAGTTGATGGTCTAAAACATATGATCCGCAATCGAGGGAATAAAGTTGGGCGCTTTATTCATGTAAAGATTGTTATGTTGTCTATATCCCTTATGGGAGATGGTTTGTCTTGACCATTGGAGTTGGACTCTGTGAATAGAAACATTGGCACGTTGTCATAGGTGACGATGTATTGGATTGGGACATAAAGTGAATTGATTTGGATTAATAATTCTGTCTTGGCAAATCGATTCACTTTAGACAATCATTTGTATTGTATCTTAATCTTGAGATGAATAGGCCCGTTGTCTCGACTTGTGTCTTTTGAAGTGCCAAAGGGTGACACCCATATCTCAATAGTGGTATGCATGCCGGTACATTAGAGGCATGACTCTTGATAGCGTAGACTTGTTATTCATAGATATGGAATCCATAGCTCCTCTTTAGGAGTAATGATATCCTCTTGTATGCGTTGTCCTGTAATTGGAAAACTAGAGCGCTCAACCATTTGGATACATAGGTGTAACCGAATGGTATACTATCTTTGGATGGTAAGTTTTCTAATGGTGAGACAATGGAACATAAGATAAAAGTAATTGGGAAGGAAAGACAAAACTTGTACTTAAGCCGATTATGGATGATCATATGGGGATACGATACACTATGATATGTCATGGAGACTTAGCTACACAAGCTTCGTAATTCTATAAAGTTCGAGAGTGCAGCTCCAAGCTTTTAGTGGAGTAGTGTTGGAGTTGATAATTATGAAATGTATATCTGGGATATTGGGTTTCATAATTATCATGAGCTTGAACTTTATAGGTCCATTTTGGTCCCCTTTACTACCTCACAAAATCCTGTAACGACACGGCGTGCTTTTCTAATAATTGGTGACTTATGTCAGATTTATCAGATTGGTTTAAAATTTGTCAGAATCAAATAATTCATGTCTGTTTATCGGTTGAATTAATTTTGTAAGAAATTAGTTCAAGATAAACTTGTTGAATTATTGCGATCAGATAATTCTTGTCTGTTTATCAGTTGTTTTAATTTTGGACAAATTAGATCAAGATAAACTTGTAGAATTATTATGGATTGATTTATTTTCTTAGAGATTATTTTGATAAAGTTTGTTTTGATCAGATAACTTCTCTATTGGGTTATTTGAGTCAAAACTGAGACTTTATCCTTTAGAATCTCGGGTGGAAAATAAAAGATTCGCGGAGATTTTTTCTCAGGAGTTCGGCCTATCGGATGACGTGTTCGGCCTGCCGATCAGCGAGAGATAAGATTAAGCATTTTCACACGGATCTTATCAGATATTGATTCGAACTTAATTCTGTTTCGAGTTTTTGAGACCTAATCTGATAAGGACTGACCCCAAGACCAATAGCTATATAAAGGAAGTGAGTCTCATGATTTACGTAGATCAATTGAGAGATTAAGGGTGATACTCTTCTAGTGAGCATCTGAAAACTCCCTAAGAGCTTTTGTTCACAAATCATGAACACTAGCTTTGGGTTCTCTCTCTTGGTTGGAAGGAGAGTCACCGGTGGAAGAGCTGTATGTGTGAGCCCACACTCACTTCGGTTGTGGATAGAGAATAGCAAAGAAGACCAGTTGGTTCAGGCTCTTCTGGAATGTTACTTCTCTTCATAGGCTGCAGAGGTTCTTTACACAAAGGTTAGTAAGATCTGTCTAATTTATACATATAACATGTCAAACTTGTGTTTTGGAAATTACTCTGATGAAAATTTTTAAAATTTCGCTGCGCACCGTGTTTCCAACAATATGCTCCTTTACAGACATCCTCGATCTTTACTTACAGTTCAAGAGTTTCCGAAGCATCCCTTGCCACTTTGTTAAGGCCTGGCCTCCAAATATGTCTTCCAGATTATCCAAGATTTTCCTAGTAGTCTCATAATCCTCATGTTGAGCCTGCAGCACGTTATTCATGCTGGCCATAACATAGTAGCGGGCCTGATCATTACCATCTTTCCAGCGATCGTATGCTTGGGTTTGCTCATTAGTGGAATCTCCCATAGACTCGGGAGGACAAGGTGTCATCAACACAAATTTCAGTTTCTCAAAGGAGAGGATGATGTTTAGGTTCCCTTTTCAATCATTATGATTCTCTCCGATTAATTGGTTTTTGTTCAGTATCGATGACAAAACATTTTTAGATATTTTTAATCTACATTAAAGAATCATATACCAAACATAAGCAAACATATCATAATAATTTAGTAAGATAAAACAATCATGTTAGCATACAAAAGTGTTTATATGTCAAAACCTTGAAAATATCACAACCTTACAACGATAATTCTTAACTCAGGATTCCACAAGCTCCTATGGGGTCTTGCCAAATTCAATCAGGAACATAGATCCCCTCCTGATTAATATATGCCATCCAAGACCCCTATTATAACGCCCCCTACGGATGTTACAGATGCCGTTATATTCATCATTGTTCTCGTTAATTAAGATAAACTATTTAAATTAAAAACATAATTTAATGAACATATCCCCAGGATCCATGCATATATTTTTTTTATAACATTTATAAATATACAATCATATATATAATTTTAAATAGTTTACCAATTCCAAAACAATGAGACAATAATTTAAATAAAATTTAAAGCAAACTTTAAAATCTGCTCAAACAGTTCAGTAGGCTAAACTTCGGATACCAGCAGGCTGAACATGATCGATAGTCTAAACTTCAACCATCAACAGGTTGTCCGAGGCAGTACAAAACAAGGGTTTTAAAACACTTAGATTGGCAGGCTGATATAGGGTAATCGGCAGGCCGATCTTTTGTAAAATTAATACAATGTAAAAACAAGCCGTTTTACTTAATAGTGCAGAAATTTAACATACAAAGACAAAATAACATAGTTCAAAAACTTTTTTTTTTTAAATGAAAAATTTCTATCTTGGCGTTCTTTTGTTTCAATCTATCATTCCTTGCTTACATGCTTGTCCTTGCCCTCTAACTATTCCATAGTCCTTTTACCTTTATCTACAACATGATCACAAACTAAGTAAGCAAAAGCTTAGTAAGTACACTTTTCTATCTCATAACTAAAAACATTTTATGGACACCTTTATGAAACATCATAATCATAATCATCATTAACAAAATAGTGCCCTTGGCACAGTTTTATATTAAACATATCTTTCATTATCATTATCCATATTAAAACTTCATTCATTTTATCTTTGGGGGCCCAAGTGTTGCACCATTATCATTATCGTAGGTGCGCCGCCATGAGAGGAGAAGGGTAGCTATAATAATAAGACTCACTCCCTTTTCATAGAGGTTGGGCCCAGGAGTCAGTCCTTATTAGATAATGCCTCAAAATTCGAATCAGAATCAAATTCATATCAATACTTAAGGAAATTCGAGTGAAAACGCTGATCTTTTTATCGCGCGGTCAGTATGTCGATTTGTCTAACCGGTATGCCAAACTTGCCCCTTTGGCAGGCCGAACCTGAGGATTGGCATGCTAAACTATCGATAAGAATCTCAGCGAATCTTCTATTTTTCACCCGAGATTTATAGGATAAAGTCTCAGTTTTAATTCAAACAACCCAATAGAAAAGTTATCTAATTAAAACAACTTTATCTAGATAATCTCTAGGAAAATAAATGAATTTCTAATAATTCAACAAGTTTATCTTAAACTAATTCAAAATTAATCCAACCGATAAATAGACATGAATTCTCTGATCTCGATAATTCAACAAGTTTATCTTGAATCAATTTTGCGACAAAATTAATTCAACCGATAAACAGACATGAATTATTTGATTCTTTCAAATTTTAGCCAATCTAATAAATCTAACATAAGTCACCAATTATTGGAAAAACATGTCGTATCGCTACAAGATTTTATGAGCTAGCAAAGGGGACCGGATGGACCTATATAGTTCAAGCTCCCAATAATTATGAAACCCAATATCCTAGATATACATTTCATAATTACCAACTCCAACGCTACTCCACTAAAAGCTTGGAGTTACACTCTCGAACTATATGGAATTACAAAGCCCATATAGCTAAGTTTCCATGACATATCATAGTGTATCGTATCCCCGTAAGATTATCCATAATCGGCTTAGGGACAAGTTTTGTCTTACCTTCCTGATTATTTTTATCTTACGTTCTATTATCTCACCATCAGAAACCTTACCATCCAAAGACGGTATACCATTTTGTTACACCTATGTATCCAAATGGTTGTGCACTCTGGTTTTTCAATTACAGGATAACGCATATAAGAGGATATCTCTACTCCTAAGGAGGAGCTATGGATTCTATATCTATGAATAACGGGTCTACGCTATCAAGAGTCATGTCTCCAACGTACTGGCATGCGTGCTACTATTAAAATGTGGGTGTCACCCTTTGGTACACCAAAAGACACAAGTCAAGACAACGAGCCCACTATTCATCTCAGTATAAGATACAAGTGAATCGATTTACCAAGACAGAATTATTAATCCAAATCAATTCACTTTATGTCCCGATCCAATACATCATCACCTATGACAACGTGCCAATTTTCTATTCATGGAGTCCACCTTCGGTGGCCAAGACAAACCATCTCCCAATATGGATATAGACAACATAATAATCTTTATATTAATAAAATGCCCAACTTTATTCCCTCCATTGCGGATCTTATGATTTACACCGTTACCTTAAAAATCTTATATTCTGCATAATTTGTCCATCATATGCCCAATTCTTAAAAGTTTAGATCGACAGTCTTAGACTTTTGTTTGCTTAACATACATTCAACAAATATGAACGTAAAGGGGGCAAGATTTGGTATATAAATAATAAATAAATTCTTTATTGATAAAAATGTTTCCAAAAAGTTTCATTTTTGTAGTGCATCAAGTACACATACCTATGTCTTGAGTAATCGTCAATAAAAGTGACGAAGTACTAATACCCTTCTCGCGCCCGGATGTTCATCGGTCCGCAAACATCACTATGCATAAGTTCTAGAACCCCTTCAGCCCTATTGCCCTTAGACCCGAATGGTCTTTTGGTCATTTTACCCTCCAAACAAGATTCACATTAAGGTATAGATTCCACCTTTAAGTGCTTAAAGGTCCATTCCTTAACAACCTTTGAATCCTATTCAGGTTAATATGACCAAGGCGCAAATGCCAAAGATAAGTCTTATTAGAGTGAGAAGTTTTAAGTCTTTTAGAGTTATTATCATTCATCTCAGCGTTAAGTAATAAGTCCATCTTAGGTTTGATAAAATATAGATTATTTTGCATCCATCCAGAACAGATAAAAGATTTGTTTTTACCAATCACCACTTTATTATTAAAAGAAACCAAATAGGAGTCTTTAAATAAACAAGCTATAGAAATTAAATTCCTCTTAAATTTAGGAACATAAAAACAATCTCACAAAATTAAATTCCTATAATTATCAAAATAAAGATGGATGTCTCCCACTGCTTTCACTAAGACCAAGGATCCATCGCCCATCCGAAGTGTGAAGTCTTCACGAAACTGACTTCTCGTTTCTATGGACCCTTGCAGGGAAACACAAACATGATTAGTTGCACCGAAATCTATGGCCCAAATGTCACTAGATTTCTCAACCATACAAGTTTCTAAATACAGAAGATCACACCTACCTCCTTTGGAAAGGAAGTCCTTGAAATGCTTCTTTATGTGCCTGACCTTCCCATAGAAGAAGCACTTAAGCTTCTTTGGGTTCTTCTTCTTCTTCTTTTTACTCTTGTTGTTAGCAGGAATAGAAGACTTCCTATTTTTGGCTCTTTGCTTCTTTCCGTTCCTAGAGTTAGGATTGGAACCAGAAACAACTACCAAATTGGCCTCGTCACCAGCATGAGACTCCCTGATTAGCAGTTCAAACTCCTGTAACTATTTCATTAATTCTGTTAAGGTCATATCCCATCTATTGTTCAATTAAAAGTTGCTCTAACTAGAATAAATTCTTTGACAGAGTCTCAAAGACCAAAGTCATTTGAGTTTTAGCATCAATGTTGGCTCCATTGGTTTGAGCCTCATTGAGGTAACCCATGACCAACATCATGTGCTCTTTTACAGATGTCCCTAGCCTCTGCTTACAGTCAAGAAGTTTTTGAAGTGCCCCTTCTCGCTTAGTTAAGGCTTGGCCTCTAAACATGCCTTTTAGATTATCCAAGATCTGCTTAGTAGTCTCATAATCCTCATGTTGAGCCTGCAACACATTATTCATGCTAGCCATAACATAGCAGCGGGCCTGATCGTTTGCATCTTTCCAGTGATCGTACGCTTAGAATTGCTCATTAGTGGAGTCTCCTGTAGGCTTAGGAGGACAAGGGGTTGTCAACACGAATTTTAGTTTCTCAAAGGAGAGGACGATATCCAAGTTTTGTTTCCAATTTTTGTAATTCTCTCCAGATAATAGGTTTTTGTCAAGTATCAAAGATAAAACATTTTTAGACATTTTTAATCTACAATAAAGAATCTTATACCAAACATAAGCAAACATACCATAATAATTTAGTAAGATAACACAATCATGTAAAAACATACAAATGTGTTTATGTGTCAAAACCTTGAAAATATCACAACCTTATAACGATAATTCCCAATGCATAATTTAACAAGCTCCCAGGGGAGTCGTGCAAATTCAATAAGGAACACTGATCCCCTTCTGATTAATATATGCCATCCAGGACCCGTATGATCCAACATATATTAATACTCGTTTCTTTGGCCATTAATTTTATTAACAAAGCTCCTAGGGGAGGTTAATAATAAAATTAACATAAGTGTATAACCATTATATCAATATTTTATCCATGATTTATAATCACCATTTAGGGGTGTGCAACCATAAAGCATGCTAAAATGCTTTATCCTCTCGGAGATCCAATTTGGTACATGATAAAAATCCCTTCCTAGGGGTCGGGACCACCATGTTCTTTCTATGGACAAAAGATGGAGGCCTTAGGTCCTTTCTTCGAAAACCTTCTCCCACTCAATATTTTGAAATCAAGATTTTATTTTATAAACATGCATGAACAAATTTAAATGAGCGGGACTCCCTATTTTATATGGCATGTTATCAATATACATGGCAAATCATATTATAATGTAGACAAGCAAAGCAATCAAGCAAAGCTACAAGCAAACTAATAATAAATAACCATAATATTATGGTTCTACTCTAGAGAATAGAAAACAAAGATAACAAGAGAATAATCGAAACATATTATCGATTGTTCATTCTTGAATCCTCAAGCTGTATCCTTCTTCATGTAATGCACATCCGCAAGTCTTCAATCCTGTATGAATAGAATACTTCATATTTTCGGTCATATCCAAATTTAGTGTTTCTTAGAATTGACCCAAAAATAAATTAAAACTGCATCAAAAACTGCACATTTTCTAGAAAAATTTCTAGCACTTTCCTGACAAGTCGATCTGGGTGATCGGTCTGCCACTCATGAGCCACCAACCTGCTGATCTTCATAGATAGGCCTGCCATGCATGACTAATCGGTCTACCGAACTAAAAGTTCAGCCTACCGCCAGAGCCACTTGATTTTTGCCCCGTTGACGGCCTGCCAAACCTTACGTACAGCCTGTCGATTTGCGACCATCGGCCTGCCAAACTGGAGAGTTTGGCATGCCGACTGAGCAGAAATCACCCTTTCCATAAAATACAAGTTTTAATGCAATTCATCAATTTTATTTTTCAACAATCCAGAAACATAAAATTAGAGACTCAGGAAATACCTGGGAACGCCATCATCTATCTTCTAGATCCGCCTTCTAGATTCGTCTTCTCCGAATGATTATTTAATTACAAAATTCTTACAAATTTAAAATTAAATAATAATTCCTAGATAGAGATAATAGTTCGCCATTTTATTACATGAAAAACTTAGATACACATTCTAACCTCTAAGGAACCATAATCGGTATGAATTAATCAATTAATAAATAATTGAATAATAATTTAATCAACCATAATTAATTAATAAGCATTCACCATATAATCTAAGACAACATATAATATTAGATAGAAACCTAGAGTGCCAACTCTCTATAAAATTAAATTCAAGCATAGGAGAGATTAAGATCACATAATTTATACATATAGCATGATCACAAACTCATAAATTTATGTAAAAACTATGGCTCCGATACCAATTGTTGGAAAAATAATACACAGTGGAATTTTTAAAATTTTTATATCAGAGTATTTTTCAAAACACAAGTTTGACACACTATATGCATAAATTAACCAGATCTTACTAACCTTTGAATGTCGAAGAACTCCTGCAATCCATGAAGAGAAGTAACATTCTAGAGGAGCCTCAACTAACTGGTCTTTTTTGCTATTCTCTATCCACGATTAGAGTGAGTGTGGGCTCATACGTACAGTTCTTCGTCCAGGCGACTCTCCTTCCAACCAATTGAGAGAACACAAAGCTAGTGTTCGTGATTTGTGAACAAGAGCTCTTAAGGAGTTTCAAAATATCACTATTACAGTTTCAATCTTAATCTCTCAACTGATCTCTATAATAATAAGACTCACTCCCTTTTTATAGGTTGGGCCCAAGAGTCAGTCCTTATCAGATAATGCCTCAAAATTCGAATCAGAATCAAATTCATATCAATACTTAAAGAAATCTGAGTGAAAAAGCTGATCTTTATATCGCACGGTCAGCATGTCGATTTGTCTAACCGGTATGCCAAACTTGCCCCTTTGGCAGGCCGAACCTGAGGATTGGCATGCTAAACTATTGATAAGAATCTTAGCGAATCTTCTATTTTTCACCCGAGATTCTATAAGATAAAGTCTCAGTTTTAATCCAAACAACCCAATAGAAAAGTTATCTAATTAAAATAACTTTATATAGATAATCTATAGAAAAATAAATGAATTCCTAATAATTCAATAAGTTTATCTTGAATTAATTCAAAATTAATCCAACCGATAAACAAATATGAATTATCTGATCTCGATAATTCAACAAGTTTATCTTGAATCAATTTTGTCACAAAATTAATTCAACTGACAAACATACATGAATTATTTGATTCTTTCAAATTTTAGACAATCTGATAAATCTAACATAAGTCACCAATTATTGAAAAAACACGCCGTATCGTTATAGGATTTTGTGAGCTAGCAAAGGGGACCTGATGGACTTATATAGTTCAAGCTCCTGATAATTATGAAACCCAATATCCAAGATATACATTTCATAATTATCAACACCAACATAACTCCACTAAAAGCTTGGAGCTGTACTCTCGAACTATATAGAATTACGAAGCCTGTATAGCAAAGTCTTCATGACATATCATAGTATATCGTATCCCCATAGGATTATCCATAATCAGCTTTAGGACAAGTTCTGTCTTACCTTCTCGATTATTTTTATCTTACGTTCTATTATCTCACCATCGAAAAACTTACCAACCAAAGATGGTATACCATTCAGCTACACCTATGCATCCAAATGGTTGAGCACTCCAGTTTTTCAATTATAGTATAACGCATATAAGAGGATATTTCTACTCCTAAAAAGGAGCTATAGATTTCATATCTATGAATAACGGGTCTACGCTATTAAGAGTCATGTCTCCAACGTAACGGCATGCGTACCACTATTAAATGTAGGTGTCACCCTTTGGTACAGCAAAAGACACAAGTCAAGACAACAAGCTTACTATTCATCTTAGGATTAAGATACAATACAAATGATTGTCTAAAGTGAATTGATTTGCCAAGACAGAGTTATTAATCCAAATCAATTCACTTTATGTCCTGATCCAACACATCGTCACATATGGCAACGTGCCAATGTTTCTATTCATGGAGTCCACCTCCGATGGCCAAGACAAACCATCTCCTAATTGGTATATAGACAACATAATAATCTTTACATGAATAAAGAGCCCAACTTTATTCCCTCGATTGCAGACTTATGATTTAGACCGTCACATTAAGAATCGTGCCTTCCACATAATCTATCCATCATATGCCTAATTCTTAAAGGTTTAGATCGACAGTCTCAGACTTTTGTTTGCTTAACATACATTCAACAAATATAATTGTAAAGAGGACAAGATTTGGAATATAAATAATAAATAAAATCTTTATTGATAAAAATGTCTCCAAAAACATATTATATTTTTACTTCTTAAGGCATACATGTCTAACTTTTCTTACCTCAAAATGATTCTTTTCAAACTTTCCTTGAATTTACCCCAAAGAAAACCCAATATTTAATTCAATTATTTGTAGGAAAAATAAGGGAGAGAAGGGGAAGAAAACGTGGAGAAAGAAGGAGAGGGTGTTGAGAGAATTTTTAAAGAGAGAGAAAGAGAACAATATAGAGGGAGAAATAGAGAGAAAAATTTACATGAAGGATGAAAGTGATGTGAGTAATGCAAAAGATAGCCTTTTCTAATTTGTAGTAGATTTTTTTGAAAAGAATGAGATATCTATGCATGTATGATAGAGAGGGATAAAGAAAAAGTCTAAGATTTGCTCTAACTACCAAATCTTATCTTTTCAAAATAAGAAACCTTATCACAAATTTAAATCATCTTTTTAAAAGTCAAACCTTCCCTAAGTTGGATAAAGATGTTGGAAAAAGAGTGTGGAATGAAATTTTAAAAATTTTGCATCATAGTATTTTCTAAAACACAAGTTTGACATGCTATATGCATAAATTAACCAGATCTTACTAACCTTTGTGTGCCAAAAAACCCTCGCAAAACGTGAAGAGAAGTAACGTTCCAGAAGAGCTCAACCAACTGGTCTTCTTTGCTATTCTTTTTCCACGACTAGAGTGAGTGTGGTCTCACACGTACAGCTCTTCCACTAGGTGACTCTCCTTCCAACCAATCAAGAGAACCCAAAGCAAGTGTTCGTGATTTGTGAACAAAAGCTCTTAGGGAGTTTTTCAGATTCTCACCAATGGAGTATCACTCTTAATCTCTCAATTGATCTGAGTAACTCTTAAGACTTACTCCCTTTTATATAGAGTTGGTCCTAGGGTCAGTCCTTATTAGATTAGGTCTAAAAAACTCGAAATAGAATCAAGTTCAGATCAATATCTGATAAGATCCATGTAGAAACGCGTAATCTTATCCTTTACTGATCGGCAGGCCGAACCACCTGATCGGTAGACCAAACAGGTCCCATCAGTAGGCCGAACACGTCCATCGGCAGGCCAAACTACCGAATAAAATTCTCACAAATCTTTTATTTTCTACCCGAGATTCTATAGGATAAAGTCTCAGTTTTAATTCAAATAACCCAATAGAGAAGTTATTTGATCAAAACAACTTTATCTAGGTAATCTCTAAGAAAATAAATCAATTCCAAATAATTCTACAAGTTTATCTTGATCTAAGTTATCTAAGATTAAATCAACCGATAAACAGACAAGAATTATTCGATCCCTATAATTCAACAAGTTTATCTTGAATTAATTTTTTATCACAAAATTAATTCAACCGATAAATAGACATGAATTATTTGATTCTTCTAAATTTCAACCAATCTAATAAATCTGACATAAGTCTTCAATAATTGGAAAAGCACGCCGTGTCATTATAGGATGTTGAGAGCTAGCAAAGGGGACCAAATGGACCTATATAGTTCAAGCTCTCGATAATTATGAAACCTAATATCTAAGATATATATTTTATAATTATCAACTCCAATGCAACTCCACTAAAAGCTTAGAGCTGCACTCTCGAACTACATAGAATTACGAAGCTCGTATAGCTAAGTCTCCATGACATATCATAGTGTATCGTATCCCTATATGATAATCCATAATCGGCTTAAGACAAGTTCTGTCTTAAGGACAAGTTCCATTATCTCACCATCAGAAAACTTACTATCCAATGGTAGTATACCATTCGGTTACATCTATGTATCCAAATCGTTGAGCGCTCCAGTTTTTTAATTACAGGATAACGCATATAAGAGGATATCATTACCCCTAAAGAGGAGCTATGGATTCTATATCTATGAATAACAGGTCTACGCTACCAAGAGTCATACCTCCAACATATCGGCATGCATACCACTATTAAGATGTGGGTGTCACCCTTTGGTACATCAAAAGACAAAAGGATAACGCAAATAAGAGGATATCATTACCCCTAAAGAGGAGCTATGGATTCTATATCTATGAATAACAGGTCTACGCTATCAAGAGTCATGCCTCCAATGTACCAGCATGCATACCACTATTAAGATATGGGTGTCACCCTTTGGTACATCAAAAGACAAAAGCCAAGACAACGGGCCCACTATTCATCTTAGGGTTAAGATACAACACAAATGATTGTCTAAAGTGTATCGATTTGCTGAGACAGAATTATTAATCCAAATCAATTCACTTTATGTCTCGATCCAATACATCGTCACTTATGACAATGTGACAATGTTTCTATTCATGGAGTCCACCTCTGATGGTCAAGACAAACCATCTCCCAAAAGGGATATAGACAACATAACAATCTTTGCATGAATAAAGCGCCCAACTTTATTCCCTCGATTGTGGATCGTATGGTTTAGACCATCACTTTAAGAATCGTGTCTTTTGCATAATCTGTCCATCATATGCCCAATTTTTATGGTTTAGACCGATAATCCCAAACTATTGTTTGCTTAACATACATTCAACAAAAATGAACGTAAAGAGGACAAGATTTGGTATATAAATAATGAATAAATTCTTTATTGACAAAAATGTCTCCAAAAACTTATTACATTTTTACTCCTTAGGGCATACATGTCTAACAAAAGAAAGAGATAAGAATATACCAATTATTTAGAATTTTCACAATAAATTAAATTACTCATCAATGCCACAACTTTGGATTTATTTGTTGATTTTTTGTTAGCAGCGTTTGGCCTGCCTATGGCTTAATTTTGCCTACCGTTTTAATCCATCGGCATGCCATTTTGGAAAATAAATTTAGCCTGCTGAATAGCCACTTGAAAAGTTACAAAAATAAAACATTAAATATTTAGCATACATACGCTATAAATGACATAAACACCTTGAGCACATTAGTTTCATGTGATCGTCACCTATTATAATACTTAAATAAATGGTCAGTAACATTATATCATAAGAAAATACTTAATGTCGTTAAATTTCTATCATTAACCATTAGATGAAAAATGGCAGGTGTTACAATTCCCCCCACTTTGTAAGAGTTTCATCCTCAAAACTCTAAATAGTTGCAGGTATCTAACCCTCATGTCATCGTCACATTCCTATGTAGCTTCTTCCACTTGGTGATTTCGTCATAACACCTTGACCAAAGAAATCTGTTTATTCCTCAAGATTTTAGTCTTCAGATCTAAAATCTCCACTAGCTTTTCTTCGTAACTGAGGTCTTCTCGTTTTTCAATCACCTGTGGCTTAATCATGTGTGTAGGGTCTAGGACATACTTTTTGAGCATTGAAACGTGGAAAAAATTGTTGAATAGATGACATGTCCAATGGCAATCTCAATTGATAAGCTACTTTGCCTATTCGTTTCATGATTTCAAATGGTCCAATGAATCTCAAGCTCAGCTTGCCTTTCCTTCCAAACCTCGTAACTCCTTTCATTGGTGCAATCTTTAGGAACACAAAATTGCCTACAGTGAATTATAAGGGTCTTCTTCTTTTATTGGCGTAGCACTTTTGATGTCTTTGAGCGGTCTCTATCCTCTTTTGTATCAACTTTATCATCTCAGAAGTCTCATTGACAAAAATTAGTCTTCTCACTAACATTGCTTTTCATCATTTTCTTTTCACCAGCTTCATGCCAGCATATAAGCGACCTACATTTTTGCCCATATAGAGCTCATAAGGTGCCATTCTAATCGTCACCTGGTAGCTATTGTCATAAGCAAATTTCGCTAATGGTAATATTTTACACCAGCTGGTCTTGTAATCGAAGGTACAGGCCCGAAGCATATCTTCTAAGATCAAATTCATCCTCTCTATCTGGCCATCAGTTTGAGGATGAAAAACCATGCTGAAAAGCAACTTAACCTTCCGTCATGATTAGAAATGATAGACTTAGGGATTCCATGAAGTCGCACTATTTCCTTGACATAGAGTTCTGCTAACCACTCCATAGAGTAAGTGATTTTAATGGGGATGATATGCACCGTCTTCGGTAGTCGATCGACAACAACCCCAATGGCATCAAATCCATTTGTAGTCTTGGGTAAACTGGTAACGAAATTCATTGCAATCTCTTCCCATTTTCATTCTAGTATCGAAATTAACTACAAATCACCGCCATGTCTTTGGTGTTCAGCTTTGACTTGTTGACATGTTAAACACTTCTTCATATACATAGCAACGTCATGCTTTATTCCAAACCACCAAAAATTGTCCCCTAGATCATTATACATCTTTGTTGCACCAGGATGAATTGAATAAGGACTTCATGAATTTTTGCTAAAATTCTTTCCCTTAAACAATCAACATTGGGAACACATAAGTGGTTCTTGGGGTATAGAGTTCCATCATCCACAATACAAAACTCTTCATATTTTCCTTCACTAATTTCCTGCTTGATCATCATCAACTTACATCTTCGTCTTGCTTACACCTAATCTCATCATACAATGATGGAATAAGGGTTAGTGCTGAAAGCTGCCCTGTTATGATTTCCAAACCAAAGTCTAGAATTTCTTTCCGCAAAGGCTGAAACATTGTTTGTAACGACGTCAACATGGCATCAGTCTTTCTACTCAGAGCATCAGCTATTCGATTAGCCTTTCTTGGATGATAAAGGATTTAATAATCATAACCCTTCGCCAACTTTAGCCATCTCCGCTGTCTCATATTCATGTCCTTATGAGTGAAGAAGTACTTTTAAACTTTGATGATTAGTAAAAATCTTACATTGAACTTCATACAAGTAATGTCTCCATATCTTCAATGCAAAAACTATGGCCGCCAATTCAAGGTCATGAGTAGGATAGTTCTTCTTGTAGTCTTTTAGCTGTCTCGAAGCATAAGCGATCACTCTATCATTCTGTATTAATACAATACCAAGGCTCATCTTAGAAGCATCATTGTAAATTACAAACCCATCATTCCCTTTAGGAATAGCCAAGGCTTGAGCTATAGTCAACCTTTTCCTCAATTCTAGAAAACTCTTCTCGCACGCATTTGTCCATTCAAACTTTTTTTCTTTACGAGTTAGATCTGTGAGAGGTGCTGCCATCTTGGTGAAATCTTCCACTAATTTTTGGTAATAACTAGCTAGTCCCAAGAAGCTCCTTATCTCACTTGAATTCTTTGGTTGTTTCCAGTTGAGAACAGCTCCAACTTTCGCAAGATCCACCATTATTCCTTCTTTTGATACAACATGGCCCAAGAAAGATACACTGTCTAGCCAGAACTCAAACTTTGAGAACTTTGCATACAACTCATGTCTCTTTAGACTCTCCAACACTATCCTCATATGTTCGGCATGCTCTTCCCAACTCTTCTAATAAATAAGAATATCGCCGATAAACACAATGACAAATTTATTAAGGAAATCCTTGAATACCTGATTCATCAAGTCCATGAAGGCTGCAGGTGCATTCGTTAGACCGAAAGGTATAACCACAAATTCATAGTGACCATACATTGATCTGAAGGCTGTCTTAGGGATGTCTCCTTCTTTTATCTTCAACTAATGGTATCATAACCGTAAATCAATCTTTGAAAACACTAGTTTGTCCCCAAATGACATTCACTAGATGTTTTCTCCTACACTTGGCACATGGTTGAATCTACCTATTATTGTTGTTGTATTGTCCACCATTTTGCTTCTTATTACCTTGGCCCTACTGGTTCTGGAAGTTGCCCTTCCTCTTGTTGTTCCTCCAGTTTTAGTTGTTGTTGTTGTTTCTGCCCTGAGGTCAGTTTTGAGTATTTGCCCCATCAACTATTGCTACAATATCTGGCCTAAGGACTCTAATCAATCTTCTAATCCTCTCACTATCATCACTAACCATTCCTAGGCAAAAATGTGCCAACTATTCGAATTTAGCCACCACATAGGTAATTGACATGTCTCCTTGGCGTAGGTTCTCAAACTCATCATGATGCTTCTGGGTAATGTTAATGTGGAAGAACTTCGTGTTGAATTCTTGCATAAAATCAGCCCATGTCATCTTGTCTACATTCCTATTTTGTTCGATTCCATCCCACCAAATTCTGGCCTCTATAGTGAGGCAGTACAAAGCATAGAGGACCTTCTTATTTTCTGTGAAACCCATCAGCTTTAGAGTGGCTTCAATTGTGTTCAGCCATCCTTGAGCAACATGAGGATCCTTAGAACCTTCAAAGTGTGCTGGCTTCGTTCTCTTCCATCTAACTAGCAATGGTTCTTGGCAGGCAGGTCTTGGTTCTGGTGCAGGAGCTGGGGCTTCTTCTCTTCAGGGCTGAGAAGGAGGAGGAGGTGGCATGTCATATCCTGGTCTTTCACCTCCTTGACCATTAGCTCTTAGTTCCTTGATCTCCCTTCTTTTTATCTTTGAGTTGCCTTGTAATTCAGTAATAATTATCAGTAGTCTTGCATCGGTTGAGTTTTCATTAGCCGTAGTGGCTTGAGCGCGAGTTTGGATTCCTCTACGACCGTTCATCTTTGATTTCTTAAAAGAACTATGATCATAGGAATAATCTTCCAATTTATGAGATAGGATATTACTACTAAATTATGCACTAAGTCATTTATCTTTAAACAACAAAATCTTATACTTACCATCAAACCTACATTCATAACAATTAACTTAAAACAAACTTACTTGGAGGACTTGAATTGATGTGTGCTGATGTGAATTGAAAATGAAAACTCGCTCTGATACCAAAGCCTGTAATGCCCCCTTATGGATGTCACAGATGTCATTACATTCATCCTTGTTATCATTAATTATGATAAACTATTTAAATTTAAAAACATAATTTAATGAACACATCCCCAAGATTCATACATATATATATTTTTATAACATTTATAAATACACAATCATATATTAAAACTACTCATATATATAATTTTTAAATAGTTTACCAATTTGAAAATAATGATACCATAATTTAAATAAAATTTAAATCAAACTTTAAAATCTATTCAAACAGTTTGGTAGGCCGAACTCCAGACACCAACAGGCCGAACATGACCGGTAGTCTGAACTTCAATCATTGGCAGGCCATCTGAGGCACTACAAAATAGGGGTTTTAAAACACTTATATCGCTAGGCTGATACAGGGTAATAGGCAGGCCGATCTTCTGCAAAATCAAATTAAAGTACAAACAAGTCTTTTCACTTAATAGTACAAAAATTTTACATACAAAGAATAAAAACATACTTCAGAAACTTTTTTTTTAAAATGAAAAATTTCTATCTTGGCGATCTTTTGTTTCAATCCATCGCTCCTTGCTCACACACCTATCCTTGCCCTCTACCTATTCCATAGTCCTCTTAACTTTATCTACAGCATGATCATAAACTAAGCAAGCAAAATCTTAGTAAGTATACTTTTTTATCTCATAACTTAATACATTTTATGAACACCTTTACAAAACATCATAATCATAATCATCATTAACATAATAGTGCACTTGGCATAGTTTCATATTGAACATATCTTTCATTATTATTATCCATATTAAAACTTTATTCATTTTATCTTTGGGGGCCTAAGTATTGCACCATTATCATCATCGTAGGTGCGTCGCTGTGAGAAGAGAAGGGTAGCTAATCACTAACTATACATAACAGGTCCAACTTTGGACATCATAAATAGAGGGTGTGCAACACTTATTTAGGTGATACATATATACATATATACTTTTGATTTTTGAAATGCCTCATCATCAAAACATACATTAAACCTTCTTATGCATTAAAAACTTTCATAATAAAACATTACAAAATTTAAAACTTTTCATTAAACTTATCATGTTGTAGGTGGAATGTACTTACTTGACTTGCTTACTTAAACCTTATCTTAGATGATGTCACCACGGTCTCATTATGCTCACTTGTTGGTGTGTTCATGTCATACTTCCATTTGCAAATAAAAATAAATTTCATTCTCATGAAATCATCCAAAACCATATGACATTATTCATACTTCCGTCTCAAGGAATACAAGAGCATAAATACACTTTACTAACTTACAAATATTCATGCAAAAACTTCAATAATAATACCTGCTTGACCCTTATGTATTCATAATTCAGAAACTCACAATTCATATACAATTAAGGCATGAAATTTTGTAAGGACATAATTAACATATATATGAATTACCCTAATTTTTCTTTAGCCATAAAAGTTCCATTAAATTAAAATTAGTCACTCTACATACAATACATAAACTGCCAGCAACAACAAAACAGTAAGCAACCCCAACAAACGCTCATAAAATAAATTATCTATATACTAAAATAATTTCATAAAAACCCTGCATACAATAGACACATAAAACTATAACATATCCAAAATTAACTTCAAATAAATTCAAAACATGCATTAGAATTTAGAGACAAAATAGACCTTAAACACATAAGGCAGTGAGTAACACATGTTTATCATACTCAAATAATCAAAATAAAATAACTTTGACCCTAAAACTTTTATGGCAACCTATTAACATATAAATACAGTACCACAAAAAGTTTCATTGGTAAATAAATTTGTTTGGTCATACAAAAAGGTCACACAAACAAGGAGTCTAGAATTTACTGATCAGACAGCCATAAGGACCTTTCTTAAAGAAAATTCAAGAACTCATCAAATATTCATCAAAACACCACAAAATTTTCCAAATCATAACCTACAGTATGTATGAATATTTTTGTAAAATTTCATTCAAATCACAATTCGTTGGTCCTATGAACAAAAACTGCCTTTTTATTGAATCATTACCGATTAGCATAGATAAAACATATGAGTGGTAGAGAATAAAAATTCAATATCTCAGTAAACGGAAATTTTGAGGAATATTATATAAGACATACATAAATATAAAATTTCACAGCAAACGGAAATTCATAGACAAAGTTATTGGAGTCAGAATCCTAGAACAAATTTCTTACCTCAAAACAATTCTTCTCAAACTTTCCTAGAATTTACCCAAAAGAAAACCCAATATTTCATTCAATTCTTTGTAGGAAAAATAAGGGAGAGAAGGGGAAGAAAATGTGGAGAAAGAAGGAGAGGGTGTTTGAGAGAATTTTTAGAGAGAGAGAAAGAGAGCGACATAGAGGGAGAGAGAGAGAGAGAAAAATTTACGTGAAGGATGAAAGTGATGTGAGTAAAGAAAAAGATAGCCTTTTCTAATTTGTAGCACATTTTTCTGAAAAGAATGAGATATCTATGCATGCATGATAGAGGGATAATAAAAAAGTCCAAGATTTGCTCCAACTACCAAATCTTATTTTTTCAAAATAGGAAACCTTATCACAAATTTAAATCATCTTTTTAAAAGTCAAACCTTCCTTAATTTGGATAAAGAAAGAGATAAGAATATACCAATTATTCAGAATTTTCACAATAAATTAAATTACTCATCAATGCCACAAATTTGGATTTATTTGTTGATTTTTTGTTAGCAACGTTCAGCTTGCCAATGGCTTAATTTGGCCTGCCAAAGTTATGAGTTCAACCTGCCATTTTAATCCATCAACATGCCATTCTGGAAAATAAATTCAGCCTGCTAAAGAGCCACTTGAAAAGTTACAAAAATAAAACATTAAATATTTAGCATGCATACACTATAAATGACATGAACACCTTAAGCACATCAATTTCACGTGATCGTCACCTATCATAATACTTAAATAAATGGTCAGTAACATTATATCATAAAGAAAATACTTAACGTTGTTAAATTTCTATTATTAACTGTTACATGAAAAGTAGCGGGTGTTACACATATGATCCAGCATATATTAATAATCATTTCTTTGGCCATTAATTTTATTAACAGAGTCCTAGGGAAGGTTAATAATAAAATTAACTTGAGCGTAAAACCATTGTTGCAATATTTTATCCATGATTTATAATGACTACATAGGGGTGTGCAACTATAAATCATGCTAAAATACCTTATCCTCTCAAAAATCTAACCTGGTACATGATGAAGTCCCTTCCTAGGGGTCGGCACCATCATGTGCTACCTATGGATCAACGATGGAGGCCGTAGGTCATTTCTTCAAAAACCTTATCCTACTCATTCTTTTGAAATCAAGGTTTTATGTTAAGAACATGTGTGAACACTCCCTATTCTATATGGCATATTATCAATATACATGGCAAATCATATTATAATGCAGACAAGTAAAGCAATCATGCAAAGCCACAAGCAAAATAATAATAAATAACCATAATATTATGGTTCCACTTTAGAGAAAAGAAAACAAAGATTACAAGAGATAAATTGAAACATATTATCGATTCTTCATCCTTGAATCTTCAAAATTTTTTTTGTTCATGTAATGTCCATCTTCAATTCTTCATTCTCGCATAGATCAAAAACTTCATATTTCCAATCATATCCAAATTTAATGTTTCTCAGAATTTTCTCAAAAATAAAATCAAAACTGCATCAAAAAGTGCACCTTTTTTGAAAAAATTAAAGCTCTCTGCCGGCATGTCGATCTGTGTGATCAGCCTATCGGTCATGATCCATCGACCTATCGATCTTTTTAGGCCGGCCTGCCAATCATGATAGTTTGGCCTACCAAATAGAAAAGTTTGGCCTGTCACCAGAGCCACCAGATTTCTGCCCTACTGATGACCTGCTGAACTTGAAGTCCCGCTTACTAATTTTGCGACCATCGGCCTACCGAACTAGAGGGTTCGGCATGCCGATTGAGCCAAAATCATGCTTTTTAGAAAATATAGTTTTTAATGTAATTTATCAATTTTATTTTCAACAATTCAAAAAATTAAAATTAGGGACTTAGAAAATACCTAGAAACGCTATCATACATCTTCTAGATCTGTCTTCTCTGAATGATTATTTAATTATAAAATTCTTACAAATTTAAAATAAAATAACAATTCCTAGATGGAGATAATAGTTCGCCATCTAATTACATGAAAAACCTAGATACACATTCCAACCTCTAAGGAACCATAACCGACATAAATTAATTTATTAATAAATAATTAAATAATAATTTAATCAACCATAATTAATTAATAAACATTCATCATATAATCCATGACAACATAAAATATATAGAAACCTAGAGTGACAACTCCTTAAAAAAATTAAATTCATGCATAGGAGAGATCAAGATCACATTATTTATAAATATAACATGATCACAAACTTACAAATTTATGTAAAAACCATGTCTTTGATACCAATTGTTGGAAAAATAGTATATAGTGGAAGATTAAAATATTTATACCAGAGTATTTTCCAAAAGATAAGTTTGGCATACTATATGCATAAATTAACCAGATCTTACTAACCTCATCAATGCAAAAAAGCCCCCGCAATCTGTGAAGAGTATAACATTCTAGAAGAGCCTTAACCAACTAGCCTTCTTTGCTATTCTCTATCCATGATCGGAGTGCGTGTGGGCACACATTGTTCAGCCTCTCTTGGTGACTTTCCTTTCAACCAATTGAGAAAAACCTAAAACCATGGTTTGTGATGTGTGAACAATAGCTCACAAGGAGTTACAGAGTCTCACTGGCGGAGTCTCACTATAGATTTCTCAACTAATCTAAATAACAATGAGTCTCACTCCCCTTTTTATCGAGGTTGGGCCCAGGAGTTAGTCCTTATTAGATAAGGTCTCAAAAATTCAAATTCGAATTAAATCAGGATCAATATCTGATAAAATCGACATGAAAACGTGTGATGTATTTAACGCTTAGTTGACAGGCCAAACTACTAGATCGGCTTGTCAAACTTGCTCCATCGGCAAGTCAAACTTAAAGATCAGCTTGACGAACTTTTGATACATGATCCCTACGAATCTTTATTTCCCACTCGAGATTCTTAGGATAGAGCCTCAGTTTTAATTCAAATAACCCAATAGAGAAGTTATATGATTAAAACAATCATATCTAGATAATCTCTAAGAAAATAAATATTCCTGATAATGCAACAAGTTTATCTTGAATTAATTTATTCAAAATTAATCCTACTGATAAACAAACATGAATTATTTGATCCCAATGATTCAAAAAGTTTATCTTGAATTAATTTATTCACAAAATTAATTCAATCGATAAACAAATATGAATTATTCGATCTTATCAAATTTCAACCAATCTAATAATATGACACAAGTCACCAATTATTGGAAAAGCACGCCGTATCGTTACAAGACTTTTATGAGCTAGTAAAGGGGACCAGATGGACCTATATAGTTCAAGCTCCCGATAATTACGAGATCCAATATCCTAGATATACATTTCATAATTATCAACTCTTACGTTACTCCATTAAAAGCTTAGAGATACACTTTCGAACTATATAGAATTCGAAAGCCCGTAGAGCTAAGTCTCCGTGACATATCATAATGTATCGTATTCTCATAGGATTATTTGTAATTGGCTTAAGGACTAGTTCTGTCTTACCTTCTCGATTATTTTGCTCTTACATTCCATTATACCATCAGACAACTTACCATCCAAAGATGGTATACCATTCAATTACACCTATATATCTAAATGGTTGAGCGCCACAGTTTTTTAATTACAGGATAACGCATATAAGAGGATATCACTACTCCTAAAGAGGAGCTATGGATTTCATATATCTGAATGACAGGTCTATGCCATCAAGAGTCATGCCTTGAACGTACCAGCATGCGTACCACTATTAAAATGTGAATGTCACCCTTTGGTACATCAAAAGGCACAAGCCAAGACAACAGGCCCACTATTCATCTAAGGATTAAGATATAATACATATGATTATCTAAAATGAATCAATTTGCCAAGACAGAATTATTAATCCAAATCAATTCACTTTATGTCTTGATCCAACACATTGTCATATACGACAATGTGCTAATGTTTCTATTCACAGTGTCCACCTCTGATGGCCAAGACAAACCAACCCCCGTCAGGGATATAGACAACATAACAATCTTTGTATGAATAAAGCACCCAACTTTATTCCCTCGATTCCAGATCTTATGATTTAGACCGTCACCTTAAGAATCATGTCTTCTGCACAATATGTCTATCATATGCCCAATTCTTAAAGGCTTAAATGGATAGTCTCAAACTATTGTTTCTTAGCATACATTCAACAAATATGAATGTAAAGAGGACAAGATTTGGTATGTAAATAATAAATATTACATTTTACTCCTTAGGGCATACATGTCCAATATTCTTGTCAAGGGGACTATTACATTTGGCTCCTCTTTGGGAAATGTTCTTTTCACACCTTGAAACCCGGGGGTGACATGGTAGGTTAATTAAGTTAATTAAATCAAATTTATGAGGTTAATTAAATTAAATGTTTAATTAAAATCACCCATTTAAAGAATTTAGTTGATTAAGAAATGTGTGATAGACTTAAAACCCTTTTTAAATTTCTTAACGAAATCATAAAAGCAGATAAGACAAAATAAACTAGTAAAAGAAGCAAATAAGCAAGGATTGGG
This sequence comes from Artocarpus heterophyllus, assembly GCA_025403435.1. Lineage (NCBI taxonomy): Eukaryota > Viridiplantae > Streptophyta > Magnoliopsida > Rosales > Moraceae > Artocarpus > Artocarpus heterophyllus. The sequence continues at coordinate 364,880 of JAJQZP010000247.1, read as the reverse complement.
CCTCACTAGACCCATATTAGTATGCACACATATAGCATTGACAATAATTAAAATTCAACCACAGCCTAATATGAGAAATGGGAAATTAATATATTAAATTCCTTAAGTAATCAATACAATTGACCTACTCAAAATCTTCTATAGCTCGTGAGTCCAATTGGTGGCCTTCCAATCGGTTCTAAGCTGAACTCCACCTAAAGGGGCAAAAGGTTTGAAAACAAATAAAATATAAGCGAAATGCTCAGTAGGACTATTTTTTTTAAAACCTTTAATTTGAATATAAAATTTATCATTTAAGGAAATATTTAGAAAATATAACTAAACAAATAAGTAAATAAATAAATTCAATTAAACCATTATTATTGAAAACTGTTCATTGTTCATCCGGAAAGGATAGTATTATCTTTTCTTAGGCAAACCATAAATATCACCACCGTAGTGGCCTAGCTAGGTTTCGGGACTTGCCTCTAAGGTCGCACTCTACATGACCCGATCTCTGAGTATGGAATTATGCCCATCTATGCATTTCTATAGTTATTAAAATCTCATTTTACCGAGTGTATTCATTTACATACATTATGTGGTTCATTATGAATATCATATCATTTAAGAGTTTATAAAAACAACCGATGAAATCTTTTTCAATCATTCAATAAAAACATTTTGAAAGAAATCATTTTAAGGCCAAACCATTAAAACACAGCTACCAAAGAAAGGGGTAGAAGTCCTACCTCGATACTTAGCACCGTAACTTAGCACCATAGTCCCGCTCTGCTATACGTTAGCCCCACGAAACCACAAACAACCTTAAATGTAAACTAAGTTCATCAATATGTAGCTTAAGATATTCTACCCTACTAAGCTATCTCATGGTGTCCTAGCGTGCCATTTATATCCTTAAAATCATACTATAAAGTTAAAATCTCAATCTAGGTTTAAAATAGTAAAAATGGGTGAAAAATGGTCATTTTTCATGGAGTTCGGTAAGCTTGTCAAAGTTCCTCATCTACCTACCAAACTCCACAGTTGGGCCTACCGGCCATATAGGATCGGCCTACCAAATTGTCCCTAGGTTTTGCCTACTGACGTGATGAGTCCGGCATGCCGAACTCATGAGTCTGGCTTGTTGATGCTCAACATCCGCCTGCCAAACTGTAAAAATCTAAAAATTTCCAGATTTGAGCCTTGGCCTCCCTGACTCGAATCTTCATTTCCATCTTGTTTTCTCAGTTCTCAAGCATATAAATATTCATAAATGATAGAAAAACATAATAGAACACTTTTAAACAACTTTAAAAAAGATTTACACAGAAATTTTTAAAGAAATCCAAAAGAGAGAAAAAAGGAAAAAGTTTATTAAGCTTGATTTTGTCCAAATCAAGCTTAAGTTTGTGAGGTTTTGTGTTCTACTAACCTAGATTGAAGGTTTCCTAAGCTCAAGAAACTCATATTATAACATTTTAAAGAAATTGAAAGTTTAGAGAAAAAGTTTGAAATTTGAAAAAAAAAAGTTAAACTAACCTTGAATCCAAGCTTTAAACCAAGTTTATGGAGATTCAATCTTGCCTCTAGGCCTCCAATCTTGCTAGGAATCAAAGATTCGCATTAAATTTTGAGCAAAAAATTTTTGGGGGGGGAAGAGAGAGAGACAGTGAGTGAGAGGGACAGAGAGAGAGAGCTAAGAGAGATGAAGAGAGAAGAGAGGCAGAGGGAAATAAATGGAGGAAGGGGAAGCTGGTTTGAAGAATACCATGGGCTGCCCCTGTTTTCATAAGTAGATTCCAAACAGTTCAAGTTTTCAACAAAAGGGACTTGTTTAGAATTTGGCAAATTGTTTTGTTTCAAAATTCAAAATAACAAATAAAAAAGCAAATAAGATAAAAATAATTAATAGTAAAATTAATTTGAAAACATCACAAGATAATTAAATTAAGTTTAGATTACTTTTAGGCACACTAATACACCATGTTACATATTAATCTTAATTAATTTTGGGGTGTTGCAACTCTCGACCCCTAAAAAGAATTTCAAAAGCAAAACAAATAGAGGTATAACTCTCGCCTGTTCGATTCTAACTCCCACGTCACTTCATCAACTCCATGATGCTGCCACATGAGTTTCACTAACGGTATGTCACAACGTCGCAGGTTTATCACCTTTCAATTAATAATCTGGACTAGCACCTCCTCATATGTTGTGTCTTCCTAGATCTAAACATCATGAAATAAGACTATCTTGCTTTGCTTTGGTAGACACTTCCGAAGTATTGACACATGAAACACATCGTGAATGTGAGAGAGCTCGAGAGGAAGGTCAAGCTGATAAGCGACCACACCAACGCGTTGAGTAATCTTGAACGGACTAATGTACCTTGGTGTAAGTTTCCCACTTACACTAAAATGCAATATACCCTTGCACGGTGATGCCTTCAAGAGAATGAAATCTCCTACTTCAAATTCCAGGGGTCGGTGTCATCTATTTGTATAACTTTTTTGTCTACTCTGAGCTGTTTTCATTCGATCATGAATTACAGTGACCTTTTCGTTGCTGTCATAGATTTCATCTGGCTTGAGAACAATCTTGTCTTTTGGTTCTACCCAACACACCAATGACCGACATAGTCATCCATAAAGCACTTCAAACGGTGCCATCCCGATGCTCATTTGATAACTATTGTTGTATGCAAACTCTGCTAGATGCAAATATTTCTTCCAATTCCTACCAAAGTTAAGAAATATGCATGTAACATATCTTCGAGGATCTTAATGACTCACTCAGATTGCCGTCGGTCTGAGGATGAAAGGCTGTGCTAAAGTTCAAATCTGTTCCCAAGGTGTCCTGGAAGCTCCTCCAATACTTGGCGTTAAATCAAGTGTCACTATCTAAAGTGATGGATAAGGGAACACTATGCAACCTCACTACATTCTGCAGATATAGCTCCCCGAGAACTCTCCTTGAACATGTCAACCTAAAAGGTATGAAATGTGTCGATTTTGTCAACCTGTCAACGGTGACCCAAATTGTGTCATGCCTTTGCTTCGTTCTCTACAATCTGGTGGGAAAATTCATCATAACGTGCTCCCATTTCCACCCTAGAATGGGAAGCAGTTGAAGTTGACCTGTTGGCTTTTACTGCTCAGCCTTCACCTGGAGACAACTTGTGCACATGGCCACATACTCTTGGACATCTTTCTTTATGCCTCTCCACCAATATTGCCTCTTTAGATTGTGATACATCTTTGTGCTCCCTGGATGAATGGTGAATTGAGACTTGTAAGCTTCATCCATTACAGCTTTTGTCACTTCTACAATCATTGGGACTGCCAAATGCTCCTTGAAGTATAACGATCCATCTGCATGTATTGTCCACTATTCAAATTGCTCCCCATTTTGGATTCATATCCATATTCCCTATAGGTGCTAGTCTCGCCACTGATTCTACTTCACCATTCTGATAAGAGCTGGGGTTGACTCCATATGGTATACCAAAACTTGATTGCAGTCTTCATAGTACTATAGCCCGTACTCACTTACCATTGCATCTTTGCTCTAGTCCTCGAGTGCCAAACATGCAAGAATTCTTAAAGACTTCTGGCTGAGCGCATTTAACAGATAGTTCAAGCTCTTGTGGTCCAAGGAAACCTAAAATGTCACCTCGTATAGATAACATCTCTAGTTCTTTAGCGCATAAATCACATTGTAAGCTTTAAGTCATGAGTGGGGTAGCTCAGCTCGTGAGGTCTCAGCTGTCTCTATCCACATGCCATAATGCACCCATGTTGCATCAGCACGCACCCAAGCCTACGTCCTAAGGCATCCATGTAGACTTCGTATAGCTTGTCACTATTTGGGATAATCAACACTGGGTTGGTTGTCAACCAATTTTTCAATTCTTGGAAGACGAACTCAAATTCTTCATCCCATTTGAATTTGACATTCTTCCTAATCAAACGTGTCAACGGAGTTGCTATCATCGAGAAATCCTTCACAAATTTCCTATAGTATCCTGTGACTCCCAAGAAACTATGGATCTCTGTCACATTTCTTGGTCATTCCCACTCCACTCTGGCTTCTACCTTAGAAGGATCCACAGAGATACCTTGCTCAGAAATGATGTGTCCTAAAAACTTAACTTCAGTTAACCAAAATTTGCACTTTCCTTCTTGGCATACAGTTGGTGCTCCTGCAGAATCAGAAGCACGATCCTCAAATGTTCTTCATGTTCTTCCCAAGTCTTAGAATAGATTAGGATGTCATCAATAAACACGATCACAAACTGATTTAGATAAGGCCTGAATATCCTATTCATTAAATCCATGAAAGCTGCTAGAGCATTTGTCAACCCAAATGGCATCATTAGAAGATCAAAATGAGTACACCGGGTCTTGAAGGCTATCTTGGAGATGTCTTCTTCCTTAATCCTGAGTTGATGGTATCTGAAATGCAAATCTATCTTTGAGAAGTACCGTAAACCTCTCAATTGATCAAATAACTCATCAATCATGGGCAGTGGATACTTGTTCTTCACAGTGACTTGATTTAGTTGTCAATAGTCTATGCACAAACTGAGTGTTCCACCATGCTTTTTGGCAAACAAAACCGGTGCACCCCACAGTGACATACTGTTCCAAATATACCCTTTATCAACAAGCTCTTGAAGTTGCTTTCTCAACTCTTTCATCTCGACTGGTGCTATCCGATATGATGCTACAAAAATCAAAGCGGTTCTCAAAAGTAACTCAATACTAAACTCAATTTCCTGATGCGGTGGTAATCTAGGCAACTCATTAGGAAAGATATCTGTAAACTCTTTAACCACTAGGATCACTGCATTTCTTCCCGATGCATTGGACTCTTCTTCTAGGTTCATAAGGAAGGCATAGCAAGCTAAATTCTTTGGTCTTTCAAGACATGTCTTCATGAGACACTCACTCATTATTTGATCATTACCACCCTGGTAAGTGATCGTCATTCCCTTATCAGACACTAAGGTCACTTTCTTAAGTTAACAATCTACAATAGTGTTATACTTGGAGAACCAGTCCATTCCCAAGATTACATCATATGTACTCATGGGGATTATAATCAAATCACTCTTCAAAGTCTCACCCCCAAACATTATTTTACAAGATTTACACATACAATTCACACACACCAACCCCAAGGGTGAGTAATAATCAAGGGTTCATCAAATTATTCTATCTCTAATCCCAAGGTGTGTACAAAAGAACTCGAAATGAGAGAATGGGTTACACTAGTATCGAATATAACATGTGCTAAAGACTGTGAAACTAAAACCATACCATCGACAATTGCATTACTGGTCTGAGCATCTAAGCTTCTTGAGGTCATATTGCGAACCTGGGATGGAGCTTTCCCCTTTCCTCTACTAGTGTTGTTGGGTCCTGGATTGGTTGGTCGATATTGCTGCATTGGGGGAGACTAAATGCTAGCCATACTTGGCGCTCAATACTACGGGGCATTGTGCTGGAAATTCTACAGCTGATATCTTTGTACGGGGTATGGCAGTTGCTGAGAAGTGAACTGATGAAACTATAGCTAAGGGAGTTGTTGAGGTAGAGGTAACATCTAAGGTTGAGGTTGACGACTGGCACCTTCTCTATATTGAAGTCTTAGGCAAGCATTCCTGATTAGGCAGTTCCTCTTGATGTGTCCTAGCTGCTAGCAATAGTGGCAATGAAAGCTGTAAGGGTTGTTGCGCCCGTTGCCTGATGAACTGTAGCTCCCGCTATTGGTGTTGCCTTTGCTAATTCTTCACATGAGGTTGGCAACTACTACATCTCTTGTTGCTCCTCTGAGGTCCTCTAGTTGTCCTTGTTCGATTCTCGTAGTAGTGGGCATAATGACTTTCCACTAATAGGGCTGATGACACCAACTCACCAAAGTTTCGAAGTCGTAAAGCAACCAACTACCGTCGATTGAATCCCCTTAGTACTTCCTAGAACTTAATGCACTTTTTACACTCAGATGCCACTACGAATGGAACAAATCTGACCAACTTGTTGAATGTTGCTTCATATTCCCTGACCGACATGTCACCCTGCTCCAATCTATAAAATTCGGCAGCCTTTTGATCTCTATACCCTTGTGGGAAGTAGCACTCATAGAATAGTTCATCAAACCTATCCTAATTAATATTCCTATTGTTTACTAGATGTTTGGCTTGCTTAAACCAAGCATAAGCGCTGCCTTTGAATTTGTAAGCTGCAAACTCCACATGGTATTCCACTTGTATGTCGAGGGTATCCAAATGTTTTACCATCGAATCTAAACAATACTCGGCCATCCACGGGTCTCTATTTCTGTCAAAGGTAGGAATAGATGCATGCTGAAATTCCTTAAAGTATGCATACCGGTGACTTACCTTGGAATCCTCCAGTCTCGTCCTCGCTGCCATTTGCTGAAAAGTAGTAAACATCACCCCATCATGCTTCCTCATTTGTCGGATTCACATCATAAGCAGTTGAACGACGCCTTGGTGCCATTCTCTTAGTTCTGAAATCAAAATTGGACTGTCAGTGGTTTTTCATTGTCGTACCTATGTATGCACAGTTCTTAAGGTTCATAACCTAGGGCTTTGATACCATTCTATCACGCCCCAAAGCTCAAGGTGACGTGACTAGTTGATTAAGTTAATTAAATCAAATTTATTAGGTCAATTAAATTAAATTTTTAATTACAATCACCCATTTAAAGAATTTAGTTGATTAAGAAAAGAGTGATAAATTTAAAACCCTTTTCAAATTTCTAATCAAAATAATAAAAGCAGATAAGACAAAATAAACTAGTAAAGAAGAAGCAAATAAGCAAAGATTGGGCCTCATCGAACCCACATTAGTATGCACACATATAGTATCGACAATAATTAAAATTTCAACCACAGTCCAATATGAGAAATGGGAAATTAATATATTACATGCCGTGATTAATCAATACAATTGGCCTACTCAAAATCTTTTATAGCTCACGAGTCCGATCAGTAGCCTCCTAATCGGTCCTAAGCTAAACTCCACCTAAAGGGGGAAAAGGTTTGAAAACAAATAAAATGTGAGTGAAAGGCTCAATAGGACTTTTTTTTAAAAAAAAGAACTTTAATTTGAATATAAAATTTATCATTTAAGGAAATATTTAGAAAACAGAATTAAACAAATAAGTAAATAAATAAATTCAATTAAACCATTCTTACTAAAAACTGTTCATTGTTCACCTGGAAAGGATATTATTATCTTTTCTTGGGCAAACCATAAATATCACCACCGTAGTGGCCCAGCTAGGTTTTGGGACTTGCCCTCAAGGTCGCATTCTATATGACCCAATCTCTGAGTATGGCATCATGCCCATCTATGTATTTCAATAGTTATTAAAATCTCATTTTACCGAGTGTATTCATTCACATACATTATGTGGTTCATTATGAATATCATCTCATTTAAGAGTTTATGAAAACAACTGATGAAAATCTTTTTCAATCATTCATTGAAAACATTTTGAAAGAAATCATTTTGAGGCCAAACCATTAAAACACAGTTACCAAAGAAAGGGGTAGAAGTCTTACCTTGATACTTGGCATCGTAACTCAACATCGTAGTCCCGCTCCACTATACGTTATCTCTACGGAACCACGAGTAGTCTTAAATGTAAACTTAGTTCATCAATATCTAGCTTAAGATATTCTACCCTACTAAGCTATCTCATGGTATCTTAGTGTGTCATTTATATCTGTAAAATTATACTATAAAGTTAAAATCTCAATCTAGGTTTAAAACAGTGAAAATGAGTGAAAACGATCATTTTTTGTGGAGTCTAGTCGGCCTATTGAAGTTCTTATTTTGGCCTACCGAACTCCACAGTTCGGCCGGTAGGACCAGCTTGCCGAATTGTCCCCAGGTTCGGCCTACCAATGCGATGAGTCGGCATGCTGAACTCATGAGTCTAGCCTACCAATGCTCAACATCGGCCTACGAAATTGGGAAAAATCTAGAAATTTTTAGATTCGAGCATTGGCCTCCATGAGCTTAGATTCGAGCCTTGGCCTCCATGAGCTCGAATCTTCATTTCTAACATATTTTCTCATTTCCTAGGCATACAAAACATTCATAAATGCTAGAAAAACATAATAGAACACTTTTAAACAACTTTAAACAAGATTTACATAGAAATTTTTTTAAAAAGCCAAAAATAAATAAAAAAGGGAAAAAGTTGATTAAGCTTGATTTTTTCTAAATCAAACTTAAGTTCATGAGGGTTTGTGTACTACTATCCTAGATTAAAGGTTTCCTAAGCTCAAGAAACTTGGATTATAACATTTTAAAGAAATTGGAAGTTTGGAGAAAAAGTTTGAAATATGAAAAAAAAAAAAGTTAAACTAACCTTGAATCCGAGCTTGAAATCAAGTTTGTGGAGATTCAATTTTGCCTCTAGGCCTCCAATCTTGCTGGGAATCGAAGATTCATGCTAAATTCTAAATCAAAAAATTTTGGGAGGGAAGAGAGAGAGACAACGAGTGAGAGGGAGAGACAGAGAGCTAAGAGTGATGAAGAGAGAAGAAAGGGAAGAGGGAAATAAATAGAGGAAGGGGTAGCCAGTTTGAAGAAAACCATAGGCTACTCCTGTTTTCATGAGTAGATTCTGAACAGTTCAAGTTTTCAGCAAAAGGGACTTGTTTGGAATTTGACAAATTGTTTTATTTCAAAATTCTAAATAACAAATAAAAATGCAAATAAAAATATAAATAATTAATAGTGAAATTAATTTGAAAACATCACAAGATAATTAAATTAGGTTTAAATTCTTTTTAGGCACACTAATACACCATATTACACATTAATCTTAATGAATTTTAGGGTGTTACAGCTCTTCAGTGGTCATGAAGGGCTCTATACTATTTATGTTCACTTAGATCCCTCTTACGCTGATTCAACCCCTGAGAACTCTATATTTTATAAAAGAAGAATCCTATGTGAGGTGAGTTTTTTCAGGCGTATAACTTCTTATATCGATTCAAATTCACTTATGTAGATAAATTCATCCAAAATTTTGGAAGATCACCACTTTTCAACATAGCACATAAACGATTTTTCTTTAAGTTTTAAATTTAGTTTAGTTTTATTTACTACGTCTTTATATTAAGATGACAAAACCATGCAGCTTGGGCTTTTCTTGGAAAATTCACCTTCTTGTATATACTTGAATACCAAGTAGATCTAACCCTTTTTTTTTATGAACCCCTATTTTCTATTATTTATTTTCCATACAAAACATTCCTAATTAAATGACATGTTTAAATGAAGTATGAGACTCTGGCACATCACAATAAATATTGTCATGTGCTTGGGCATAGAACTTATTTCATGTACTAGTTAAGGTAATCTGTTATGTTCAAGGCATTTACAATGGACTTAAGGACATGCTCATCCCACAAAAAAAAAAAAAAGGAGGGTCTAATTATCAACAATTTACTAAACCACAATTTCTCAAAAAACATACAAGAATAGCCTAAAAACTGATGTTCTTCGTCCACTTCTATGCAGCCAGTAGAATGGGGAAGATCAACAATGATCGAGGCAGAAAGACGTCTCTTAGCAAAGGCATTCCTCAATTCCTCCAACGGGAGATTTGTTTTACTCTCCGCAACATGCATCTCTTTGTTCTACTTCACAACAACATACAATTACCTCACAAAAGCCCAAAAAAGCTTCACAGCTTCCCACGATGACCCAAGAAAGGTCGGCCGTGGCCGATACAATCCCGACATATCTCCTACAATTCCCATTCGGAATGGCGGAAAGGCTCACAATGGTTTGAGGTCAACCGGAATATTGACCTAGACATATCTTGGAGCGTTGTAACCCTCCTTTGTTATATGGATGAACATTATATTCCGACTTCGATAAACAATGTTTGCCCAGAAGAGAACTCGATTAGGACTATCACGTGGGTTGATTGGTCGTAAAGCGGCCCACATCCTGGGAAGTTGATGAGGAATGATGTTTCTGACGTGTTTCTGAATCAGATAAGGTTTGGTAGTAACTGAACTTATAATGGAAATACTACCGTCTTTGTGCTTTCTTTTTGCCAGGACTTTTCTGCCAGACACTTTGCAACCTTTGTTGCAGTTTGCACCCTTGTTGCTAAATAGTTCTGTGCAAGTTTGACGTATGCTATTGGAAAGAAAAATATGTATTGGGTGTCTTTGATCATGGAAATTGTTTGTTTTCTGTTTTTTAGTTCCTAATTAATTGAAACAAAAAAACATAGCCAAGCATTAGAGGTGAAATATAATTATTTAACGTCTTCTCTACGTAGGGTTGACTTTCTTAGTCCTCTGGATTTGGGCGTAAACGAGCGCCTTTTATTCTATTTTGTAAGAAAATTATTGAAGTTTTCTAAAATTAAAATAACCTTTTCAAATGGTTAATCAATAATAAACTGATGTTAATTAACGATGCACTAATCTTAATTATAGATGTACTAATTTATGGTTTTACTAATGAACTTGATGTTTTATTAATGATTAACCAATATTATTCAATGACTAACCGATTTCACTAAAAAATTAACTAGTTTATCAATGATAAATTATTAGTAAAATCAACGATAAGCTGTTTTATTAGTGATAAAATATATATAGTTAATCAGTGATGTATTAATATTAATAAAAGATATAGTGTTGTGAAAAATGGCAATTTATCTAATGTTTTTAAAAAATTGACTGTTTATCTAAAAAATAAAAAGTTCGGACATTTATTAAAAAAGGCAGCTAAAATCAACCTACCTAAATGCATCTAAAAAAATTGGTAGATATAAATATAATATTGAGGAATCATAGAGGCAATTCTCAAATACACAACTGTGTTACTCCATAAGAAAACTTATCCGAACTAATTAGGCCTTTTGGAAAGCATGAGATCATCTAAAATGTGTCCGAATGTAACACTCGTTATTTTTAATGAGTATAATTATGGCCGAATTAATTACTAGCATGTCAATTTAAATTTTGTTGGATCTAAAATTACTTCATATTATTTATTCTACCTATTTTTAATTTTTCTACACCTATTTTTGAAAATTACCAAAATGCCTTCACAAGTCGACTTATCTACGAAAACACTATATGGGATTTTTGCCATAAAAGTCTCTGAAGGAGACTTGAGTTCACCTACTCCTCTTGTCCTCTTCTTTCTTTTTCTTTTTTTTATCTACTTCTTCTTCTCACTCTCTCACATGTCTCTCTCTCTCCATGCTCTTCATCTTCTTTCTTTCTCTTCTTCTTCTTCTTCTTCATTGCAGCCCTAAGGCAGAGGGAATCCAAGAAAAATCAAACAACATCTTCAGGCCATTTTCTCACTAAATTCACAAAACAATCTTCCATAAACTCATAGATCAAGAAGCTTGGACATTTTCAAGATCAAACAATACCTTTAAACTAAGTTTTAAAGTTAGATTTTCTAAATTTAAACTTTTATTTAAACTTGCATTTTAGTATAAAATTTGTGTATTTTTGATGTTTCTGGATGATTATACAATGTTTTTGAGCTTTATATACCTGCAAATTTGATTGTGTTATTTTAGGTTTGAATATTTTTAGACTTAGGATCATGTTTTTATAAGGTTTTGTAAAAATCAGTGTTTGATAATTTTAGATGTGTTTTATGTATGAAAATTTGAGAAAAATTTTTACATGTGTTTTAACATGATATTTTGTAGTCTCTGTGCATTTTCTATATTCTAGGATTTGATAAAATAGGTCCATTTGAGCTTTGAAATTCAAAACCTTTGAAAACTAAGAATTAGAGTTTTTCAGATTTTGTCTTGGGTTGCAGGCTAGACTTGCCAATCGGCAGACCGGACTCAGTCGGTAGGATTGATAGGCCAAACTTCGTCAGTCGGCAGGCCGAACTCTACGATAGGGTTGGCAGGCCGAACTCCTCTAATCGGCAGGCCAGACTTTGTCGGTAGGCCAGACTCGTCAAGCGGCAAGCCCGACTTTGTCAATAGGCTGGCTGAGCAGCCCAAATGGACAGTTTTTGGCCTCGTCTTTTTTCTTCGTTTTGTGTTACAAAATGTTCCAACGATTGCATATTAATGATTATGGCACACTAATAAAAAGAGATGGTGAATTGAAAAAATTATAGATGAGGATTTAAGTTAAAGTATGGTTACTTTTACACGTCATAAGATAATGACGTACTTAGAGCTTACATGATGAACCGGATTTTGTGAGCTAGAAGTTATCGGTAAATCATTTGCTAAAGAGATAGGGGTTCTATTACTCATCTCGAGGTTTTATTTAACTAATACTGGTTTCTATTGGGTACGTAAGACAACTTATATGCTATTTTGTTAGAATTACTAAATGAATATCACTTGAGAAATAATGTTCTAGACCCACCCTATAATGTATAGTGAGGTCAAGTTGATTTGACATGTTTTGACATAATTTGAGAAGCATGGTTAGGAAATGCAGACTATATACATATCTGTAAGGATATTAGAGGATGCTCAGACGTGAAAATGGCAGCGGTTACGTCATTGGGCACGTATATCCTAAAAGGCAGATAGGGAAGAGCCGCCGGTGCGCCCTGGGGTCAAAGTTCCCAAAATGCACCATACAAGAAATGACTTGGTGAGGATCCAAGGCTTGATGTCTCTTCACCCGAAAACTCTTGGACCGACTTTTTGAATTGGTAAGTGCGCCCTTTGTGGTTTCATTGAGTAGAGAGATGAGCTTCTTTACTTTCTTGTGAATATTGATAGGCGTTATTTAATTATGAATTATAATATATGTATAAAAACTTGGTAATATCTATTATAAGGTATCCATCAGATATGAACATAATAGGATTCTATAATATTGTTGAATAATGAACTAGCCATACAGGTGCTAATATGGTAATTAATAAAACCTAAAAGTGAGTAATTGTTTTCCTAATGAGCATGTCGATGCTCATCCCCTATTATTTTTACCTCTTAGGTAAAGTTTAGTATAATCTATCTGACGAGGAGTAGACAACGTTGCTTGTGACATGTCTGAATTTCTTTAGCTTATTTGTATTTTCGTTTAATCATGTAAGATTCTTAAATTGTAGTACTGGCTGTTTTTAATTATCTGTTGACTAAAAACTATGTAATGATGATGATGATTGTATTTTTAATATTTGGTGCTCAACTAAACTATGGAATGATAATTTAGATATGTTCTTGTTTTGTTTATTTTTAAAGACCTATGAGCAATGTTTTAGTGATTTAAAATGATATTGTAAATTATATATATATATATATTTACTAAATATTATTAACCCTACCTAGGGGCATTACATTGAACTAGTTAGGCCTTTTGGAGAGCATGACATAATCTAGAATGGGTCTTAATTTGCTTAATCTCTGTGGTACCCCTAAACTTTGAGATCATTTAGAATTTTTGTTAACAAATAGAAAAAAAGGGTTAATGCGATCGCGTGGATTTTCTATTAGAAATTTTGTTAAAAATAAATAAAAATATGATCGCCTAATTTAAAAGAATAACAATTAATAGCACCGTATTTTGGGAAAGATAGTAAATAGCATAATTTGAAATCATATTTATCTAACCTTAAATTACCTAAAATACCATGAATTAGAAAATCTTAAAGTCTTCAAGTTAAAAAACCCTACCTCTCTATTTTCTCCCTCTCTTTTTGACAATGATGGTGTAGTGAGGTGGTGATGGCATGTTCTTGGTGAATAGCGATGGAAAGATTCTGGCGAGAAGATGACGATGATAGCCACTCTGTCACAAGCTACATGAGGATGGAGTGACTTCTCTCCTCCCCTCTCCTTCATGCACGCACATAATTGGTGTTGTTAGCCTAAGAATCACTACCCAAGAGGGGAATAATTGGGTTTTTAAAACTTTCTACAATTATTGGATTTTTCTTGAGCAATTGCATGAATAAATAGACACAAAAATAACACTTTCAATAAACTTAAACAAAACATAAATGCGTTAAAATAAAGAGCTCAAGGATATAGAAGTACAAACACTATTTATAGTGGTTCGGCAATATTCTTATGTCCATTGTCACCGAAGAAGACCTTGACTTGACATCTTCCAATATTTTGATTGTCTTTTTGGTACGACGCTCCTTGTACAATCTGATGACTTTGTCTACCTGAGGCTCACCATAATCTCTTACAACCCTCGATTTTCTATGGGATTGATAAACTAAAATAGCCCGCCAATTTTATACAAAGATTGACTAACCAAAAACAACTGTAAACTTGTTAAGGCTTTGGAAACCTAATTTACTTTGTTTACAAGGATTATAAACTTTTAAGCACTGGCTTGTAACTCCTAGAAATAGATAGAATATATTTTGAAACATACTAAGAGATTATCAAGAACATAATAAGAACACTTAAAGATTGTTACAATGATGATTTTTAGTGTTCTTCGTATAATAGGGTCATAAATGATGTTGTTTATAGGCAAACACTCGAATCTAGCTCTTTATGACTGTTTGAGGTGCATTTCTAACGACTAAAAAACTAGCTGTTGGACATCTTAGTTGACCACTATATACATGGTATGGTTGACCCTGCTGCAATAGAACCAGCACATCTTGGGCCAACACGGTCAACTGCCATACACATGGCGTGGTCGACTATGCCTTTGCAACTATCCCAGGGCGCCAAATTTTGGCTTTAAAAACAATTTAAATTTAAAACATTTTAAAAACAATTAAAACCATTTCTAAATCTTCAAAAATGATACAAACAAATTAAAAGCAGTTATGTCTTAAAAGTAAATTATAACAATTAAAAAATAATATATAACAATATTGCAAGACTTCAAAAATAATTTTGAAAGAATTAAAATCCATTTGAAAACTTTTGAAATCAAGTTTTAAAACTTAAAATAAAATCAACATTGAGCTAATTAAACTTGATAATTTTCTCATCCATACTCAAACATCATACAAGCTTAAAATTAAACCTATTCTTTATGCTTGTTGACGCTATTTCTTCAATTTTGAAGTTCTCGATAATATGATCGATCTTCACATTTTGTTGCTTCCAAGTCCTATGTAACACCCCTGAAATTTAAAGTAGGATTAATTATGTTAAGCTTAATTATTAAGTGTGCCAATGTGATTTTTTATGTTAATTTTAGTTATTTAAAATTTTGTTGCATTTGTTATATTCAAAAATTTGATTTTTAGCTCTAAAATACCCAAATGATATTTTTATACCACGATTGCCCCATATTTACTAAAATAACCTTGAGCCTTTTCTTTTTCTCTTCCCTCTCTTTTTTGTTTCTTTCACTCTTCACACACTCTCTCTCGTTCTCTCTCCTCCCTCTTTCTCACGCTCTACTTTCTCTCTCTCCTCCCTCTTTCTCATGCTCTACTTTCTCTCTCTTTCTCTTTGAAAAATTTTAATTTCAAGCTTTATTTCTGTTCATTTGAAGATGGAATTAAAGTTCAATTACTAAGTTTTTCATCCAAAAACATCCAATTAAAGGTTAGCCCTTTTTCTTTAAAACTTTTTGATTTTCATTTTAAATCTTTGATGTATCTTTCAATCCGAACATTGGTGAGCTTAAATAATGTTTAATCTAAGCTTATAGGACTTGTTTTATCATGGATTTAAGCTTTATTGGAACAAAAATCAACTTAATCAAGTTTTTACATTTTTTCTTTATTTTCAAGTCAAAGGTGAAATTGAGTTTAAACATGGGGAAAATTGTTTAAATTTGTTCTACTATGATTTTTTAAGCTTTCTATATGATTGTTATGCTCTGGGATTTAGAAAACAAGTTTTAATTTAAATTTTTGAGCTTAGGAAGGTTTAACTGGAAGTCTAGGGGTCCCCAAAGTTTGCCAGGTTGGCATGCCAAACTTGATCTTTGGCATGCCGGATTCAAGAAGTTCAGCAGACCAGATTCATATCTTCGACAGGCCGAACAGTAGCAGTTCGACAGGCCAATCTAGATATTCATTAGGCCAAACTATGCAGTTCGACATGCCAGACTAGGATATTCAGCAGGCCAACTATGAACTTTGAAATTGTATTTTTCTTCCAGTTTTCAATATCTAATGATTTGGAAATGTTTTAAAAAGGTCTATGATTTTGGGTCATGATTATTTTGAGTCAAAAGGTACACTGATAATTAAGTTAACATAATGATATTTGTTAAAAGTGATTTCTGATTTCAAATGCAGTTTTTAAGGTTTTCAAATGGAGCATACCTTAAATTTAATTTAGAGCTTACGTTATTGGATTTCAATTGAGGTACGATATTTTCTATCCCTTTCTTCCGTAGCCATTTTTAAACTGTTTTGGCCAAATGCTTGACCTTTTAAATCTTTGTTGAAAATAATTTCTGCCTTTGATTTTAAAGAATTGTATTTTGATATTTTTTTTTTATTTCTAAAACCTGTACAGTGATATTTTATCAAGTTTCATTCAAGTAAGTATTTATTGATTTTTATTAAGATCTTGAGATTTGTCTACAAATGATATTTTTATCTGTAACTGTTATTTTTAAATAACTTTTTTTTTTAAATAATTATCCTACTGAGCCTTCCGCTCATATTTTTCCTGTTTTTAAAATCCCCCTTCTAGGTTTGGAGAGGAAGGAAGGGCCTAGGATTGAATTCTAGCTCTATGAATGGAAATTGTATTTTCTCTAAATTGCTGTATGATACGTGTATTGTTGTACGACTTGTCCCAGTGTTGAGGTAATTTTTGTCTCTGACAATAGTATGTCTTCAATTTATTTTAGAGACAATGATTTTCAGTATTCTCTTATTTTTTTTTTGTATTTTATTTACCTATCCACCTTTGTGGTAAGCATCCAAGTGATAGTGAGTGATAATAAGATCTCGGCCCCAACTTCGTGGCATTCACATGATGGTGACTACCGATGACATTTATTTACTTTCTACATATATTTATTTACTTTCTCTTTATTTACATTGTTTACTTCTTCTAATTTACCTTAATTTCAACTTCTTTACCTAAAACTCATTGCCCCCTCCTCAGAGCATCACGGAATGGTATCAGAGCATAGGTTTCAAATTTTTTGGGAACTAAAGCTATGAGATTTTCATTGTTTTGATTTGATTTTTCAAGTTTTATATCAGGATAGATGTCGTTACAGTTACGTTTGAGTACATAATGTTGTTTGTAATTTTAAACTTTAGATATTTAAAAATTTTGAGGACTAAATTTCTTTTAAGGAGGGTGGATTGTAACACCCTTGAATTTTAAAGTAAGATTAATTATGTTAAGTTTAATTATTAAGTGTGCTAATGTGATTTTTGATGTTAATTTTAGTTATTTAAAATTTTGTTGCATTTGTTATATTTGAAAATTTGATGTTTGGCTTTTAAATACCCAAATGATATTTTTACACCATATTTTCTCCATATTTACTAAAATGTCCTTGACCCTTTTTCTTGTTCTCTTTCCTTCTTTTCTCTTTCTTTCACTCTTCACACTCTCTCTCTTTCTCTCTTCTCTCTCTTTCTCACGCTCAGCTCTCTCTCTCTTTTTCTTTGACAAATTTTAATTTCAAGCTTTATTTCTATTGATTTGAAGATGGCATTGAAGTTCAATCGTCAAGTTTTTCATCCAAAAACGTCTAATTAAAGGTTAGCCCTTTTTCTCTAAAACTTTTTTATTTTTGCTTTGAATCTTTGATGTATTTTTCAATCCCAACTTTGGTGAGCTTAGATAATGTTTATTCTAAGCTTATAGGACTTGTTTTATTATGGATTTAAGCTTTATTTGAACAAAAATCAACTTAATCAAGTTTTTGCATTTTTCTTTGATTTTCAAATCAAAGATAAAATTGAGTTTAAACTTGGAAAAAATTGTTTAAATTTGTTCCACTATGATTTTCTATGCTTTCTATATGATTTTTATGCTCTGGGATTGAGAAACAGGTTTTAATTTGAATTTTTGAGCTTGCGAAGGTCGAGACTTGAAGTTTCGGGTCCTTAGATTTTGCCAGGTTGGCAGGCCAAACCTGATCTTTGGCATGTTGTATTCAAGAAGCTTGGCAAGCTAGATTCATATCTTTGATAGGCCGAAATGTAGCAGTTTGGTAAGCTGGTCTAGATGTTCGGTAGGCCAAACTGTGCAGTTCAGCAGGCTAGACTAGGATGTTCAGCAGGCCGACTATGAACTTTGAAATTGTATTTTTCTTCTAGTTTTTAATGTCTAATGATTTAGAAATGTTTTAAAAAGGACTACGATTTTGGGTTATGATTATTTTAAGTCAAAAGACACATTAATAATTAAGTTAACATAATTATATATGTTGAATGTGATTTCTAATTTCAAATGTAGTTTTCAAGGTTTTGAACTTATATGGAGCATACGTTAAATTTTATTTGGAGCTTACGTTATTGGATTTCAAATGAGGTAGGATATTTTTTTTCCCTTTCTTTCGTAGCCCTTTTTAAACTGTTTTGGCCAAATGCTTGACCTTTGGAAAGTTTCTTGAAAATAATTTCTATCTTTGATTTTAAAGAATTGTATTTTGATATTCTTTTTTTATTTCTAAAACCTATCCGGTGATATTTTATGAAGTTTTATTCAATAGGTATTTATTGATTTTTGTTAAGATCTTGAGATTTGTCTATGAATGATATTTTTATCTGTAACTATTAGTTTTAAATAACTTATTTTTTTAAATAATTATCCTACTGAGCTTTCCTCTCATGTTTTTCCTATTTTTAAAATCCCCCTTTTAGGTTTGGAGAGGAAGGAAGGACCCAGGATCGAAACCTGGCTCTATGAATTGAAATGGTATTTTCTCTAAACCGCTGTATGATACGTGTACTATACGACTTGTCCTGGTGTTGATGTAGTTTTCGTCTCTAACAATAGTATGTCTTTAATTTATTTTAGAGATAATGATTTTCAGTATTCTTAATATTATCTTGTTATGTGTATTTTATTAATTACCTACACACCTTCGTGGTAAGCGTCCACATGATGGTGAGTGATAATAAGATCTCGGCCCCACCTTCGTGACATTCATATGATGGTGACTGCCGATAATATTTATTTACTTTCTACATATATTTATTTACTTTTTTTTATTTACCTCGTTTGCTTCTTCTAATTTACCTTAATTTCAATTTCTTTACCTAAAATTCACTAACCCCCTCTTGAGGGCATCACATCTTGATAAAGAATTCTTTTAATTTTCTTGAGTTGCTATAAATTATTTTTTTAAAAAAAGAAGCTTTACACACTTAGATAAATTATTAGTAATTAAGCAGTAAATTATTTGTTGTCATCAAAACAAAAATAAATGTATTATTTAAAACCTTGGAGCCAATACGCATGTCACGCTTGGCTGCGGAAATCCCAACAATGATGTCACAAGACCAAAATCGGTGAATGTTAATCGTGAAAGGATATGAAGGTGCCTCACCCGGGTGAATATGGGGGCATTGTCGGAGTCCTTAGTCGTCAAGTTTTGTCCATTGGTTGCTAGGGTTTTGTAAATTTTCAAATTCCAAGCACAACGAAGTAGGTTATGTCAAATGATGCGCGGCAGTGAATGGTGGGAAGTAACAGTGAGTGGCAGTGGGTGACATTAGTGGAAGAGAGAAAATTTTAGATCCCTTTGAAAAAATAAAAATAAAAATTGAGGGTAAGTGTGAAAATTAATAAACAAAATTTTAATATTTTAAAATATGATACTTATTTGTATTGTTTTAAATAATGTTATTTTACTATGTCATACAATTTCTTGAACATAAATCCCAACAAAAGAGGTTAGGTGGGAATAAAATCAAAATTTAGTTGGTAAAGTGGGAGTTTTTAAAGTTTAGGGGCGAAACTAGGAATGATCTTAAAGTCTTGGGAGAGCTAGTGAGATTAATATTATATATATATATATATAGTTGAAAGCTTTAGGAACAAATGACTTATTTCATGACATGGTTAACTATAAATTGCGTGGTTAGGAATAGTTTAACTTCTCATGCAGTGTTTACTAAATTATCAAGCAATTATAGATCCGATGAAGCTGGCCAACAAATATAATTTAGCACATTTTATATGATGGCAAAGTGACAATTATTAATAAAGAGAAAATTATGATTTACTCGTTTTTGGAGGGAAATATCCTATATTAACGTTAAGAATATATCCGTTACTAGTTGATGATGATCTGTTAATCAATAGAATTATGAGTCCAAATAAGACTCAAACCCACAGTTGGGTAGCATTTTTTAATTAAACGAAAGTTCATGGCAGAGAGAAAAACCTTTTTTTTTTTTGTGGCGGCACGATGGAAAAAAAAGAGAGGAGATAATATTGTTAAATATATAGTGTAAAGGTTCGAAATGGGGTTAGAAAATAAAGACGTTTAAGGTAAATAAAACAAATTATACCATGATTACTCGAAAATAGGTAAAATATATGTTTATGAGTCTTTTTCTAAAAAATAGCAAAAATAATTCAAAATTAAGAGTATTTTCTCAAAAAGTATGCAAGGTGGGACATTATTGTGCTGATACAATTTTTATACAAAAGGTATAATATCATACTGAGAATTAAAAAACCAATACAGTAAAACCATAAAATAAGCTGACTTGGGTTTCGAGCCTTTGAAAATAGCAATTGAGCTCTACTAGCTACTAATACAGTTTGTAAAATCTAGGAAGGGGAAAAAAACAAAAAACAGGGTGAGCCAAATGCTTAGTAAGGAAAAAGGGATTACAACAATAAAACAACTCAAATCACATGTATCGGTTCACAAATACACATTTTATAAGGCACAACAAGAACATCCAGTCATCACATACTATAATATGAATGTATGCTAGTATGTAGAGCAAAACATAGAGCTCATTCCCAATCTGCTGCACCTATTCCAAAGCTTTAATAGAGCTTTCATACCTGATCATTTATTAGAAGGGCTCTGAATCATTTTGTATTGCAATATTCAGCAATGGTCAGTCACACACCGATGTCATTATGTATAACAATAGTAAACCTCATTGTGCCCTGGGCATCAAGTCTTACCAAGGCTAACCTATCTATTTCCCCTTTACCTTTAAGGGAAATAGGTCTGATTAGAATAGGACATTGACTTATAATGGCTAACAGAATGGAAAAGTGAATAACAAAATTAAAATAGCAAATAAAATCAACAAAAGATAAATTTCCACCTCTTATATTTACTCCGTTTCAAGACTCATTACCCATAATAATTACCATACGTGACTTGAGCAGAACAGCTCAAGGGTCTATACTTACCTGAAAACTAGCTCGAGCTAGTAGTTCAAGGATCATTATATGCAAAGCGTCTTGCCAAGTGTAGTATCCGATGCAAATGCAATACATAATGCCAACACAACATTTATATAGAGTAAAACATAGTCATACAATATCAAACATAAAAGCATTTTATTAGATGTCACACTAGAGTTCATTTCTTGAAATTTTTTATGTCAGCAAAAGTAGCAAAATTAGTTTTAAAGGAAATACATTTTTTAAATTAATCTATTCTATTATCCAAGCCCTTTTAATTTCCTAAAATAGTCCTCAATATATTAAAGTCCTAGACTTTTATGAAATTTTACAACATTTGGAAAGTTAATTTCCTAGATTTTAAAGAAATTTTACAACATTTGAAAAGTTTATATGCAGAAATTTGAAGGCACAAGAGGTGAATCCAAGTGCAACACGTCATAATAAACAGGTTCTAAGAGGTTGTAGGATCAGTTTGGGTGCATGCATCATATATCAAAAAGTAGCGTTCTCAGTTCTTGGGTTTACCGATCTTTGAAAAAAAAGTAGGTTTAATGGCTATTACGAGAATATTCATAAAATATTCCATGTACAGCAAAAAATTACAAAATTTTTGCTTAAACAAAGATAACATATAGACCTTTCACACGAGCTATCATATGCTTAAATTTGTCCTTGTGAAAGTCTCCAAAAACATGATGAATCATGGCCATATAATCGGGTTTTTCCTCCAAAGCTATCGAAATTTGTCTAGAATTGGAAATCACATAATGTAGGCTAGAGGTGTCCAATTGACACGATTTTTATGACCGTGCGAAGCTTAGGATGTATACAATAAGATTTTCTAAACTTCTATGGCAAAAACTAATAGACAAGCATAGTTTTTCTAGTTTTAGATGGTGGTTGAATACAAAGTTCTACAAACGTAAAATATTGTATACTAACTTGAAAACAAATAACCATATCTTCATTATACCTCATAACCATAGAGAAACAGCCAATTCCTCATCCAAGAGGAGTAATAATACTTACAATATTAAAGAAAACAAAAACCAACACCCAAACTTATATGTTTTTACAAATACAATAATCTAAATAAGTGACTCATGATGTAAAGCACTATTAATGTTCCAATTTCTAAAATAATTATACACATGAGTAAAATACATTCAAACAATCTTTATTCTACATATACACATCAAGAGAGCAAAGAACTATTCTATAGATTATCCAACTAGCTAATGAAAACAAAAAAAAGTTCACTTATGTAACCCTTTGCTAAAACAAGATTATTGTTGTCATTTAGAGCTCAAATTATAATTACATTAGATTTATATTAATACAACTAAGTCAAATATGATTAACAAGAATATATTTTTACATGCTTAGAACTCCATAATATGTATATTATTAAAATTACATATTGAGATTATTTACCGATAACATCACAATGATTTTGAAGAAGCATAAAAACGCATATCATTAATTCAACAATCAAACTTATCGAAAACCCAGCTAGTTGTTACATAGAAATATTCATGATTAATTCAAAAAAATTTCAAAAATTTACAAAACTAGTTTCCTTTCAAAGCTAACTAATAGGACTTTCTTTCAAGCTATCATAAGCTATATTTCAAGCTTATTTCAAAAACAGGGGACAATCAAGTGCATGTTTGGATTCAATTGGACAACTCTTAGGCAAATTTTGAAAAGTCATATCATGAGTTAGAAAGCTCCAATTTTAGTATTCAAGTTCCTAAACGTAGCTTAAGAAGTACACTTTCAACTGGTGGAGATTATTTATCCATAAGAGAATAAATAAAACTCCAAATTTAATGATTTGCATAGTTAGTACTAAATTATATACATGCAAGCATTTATTCAAACACCTAGTAAGCATAATACATTTAAACATTTCAAAGCTTCCTTCAAACATATTCCAAGCCATATATATCATTCACAAAACTCAAATTTTTACATGCATGAAATAGATCATTAAATTCAACGCAAGCTTCATAATTTAGAGAGTAGGAAATAAACAAGACCTACAATTTTTTTAAACAAATATAATTCACATAAATATTATGCAACAAGTTAAAGACCATGCATTATAGAATAAAATTGCCATTAGATGAAGAAATATAATAATTAAAAGCATGCATAAGAAACAACTATACCAACACTACAACAAACATTGCATTACATAGTTTTAATTAGACGACAACAAATTGTCATCTTAAATAATGTGGTTCATTTTCGTGTACCATAGACGATGGTTTCTAGGAAACCGTCATCATCTAATGTTAAAGATATTAGGATGTTTATATAAAAACGTCGTTTAAAGAATTTCAATAGGCCCGCCTATTCAAAAATCAAACCCTCAAAATAATACCACTTTATCTCTTTCTCTCTTGCCTATTCAATCTCTCTCTCTTAGTGCTGCTATCATCGTCATCGTTGCCTCTTCGTCGTGTTCGAGTCTCCTAGCCTTATCTTGCTTCTCACAATACTGTCATTGCCGTCATTGCCTTTCTTTGTGTTTGCTATTACCTTTTGTCACCATTACCATAGTATTCATCATTGCTTGCCACCCCCCGTCGTCATTCATTATCACCATCCTACTGCCAGTTCTTCATTAATTGGTAATTAGTATTTATTTTGTATTCATTTTTAGTTTGTTTTCTACATTATAATTTATTTAATAAATTTTCTTTGTTAATTGTTGAGTTAGTGGTTAGGTTTTGTCAATGGATTTATTGTAATTAGAAATAATTATAAATTATTTCTTGAATTTGTTTAGGGTTTAGACTTGATTGATTTGAGTATGTAAGTTTTGATTTTTTTATTAGTTTTGGTAAATGTTTCTATGTTAATTTAAGGATATTAGTCTTAATTTTAGTGTTAATGTTAGTTTTATCTTTAGTTTTATTAGTATTTATTATTGCATTCTTATTTATTTGTTAACATTGGTATGTGATTCTAGTGAATGGTATATATGTTAGTTTAGTGTTATTGTCCATTTAATAATTTTAATAAATGTTGGTATGTTAGTGTGGGTCAATTTTCATAGATGTTTATATGTTGGTATGTTAGTAAGTTAAAATCATTAGTATGAAATTGTTTTATTCTTTTTATTAGTTTTGATAAATTGTTTCTAAGTTAATTTAGGGTTATTGGTTTTAATTTTTGCTATTGCTTATTTAAATGTTGTCATGTGATTTTAATGAATATTGTTAGTTATTGCTTAATAATACAATATGTCAGACAGCGAATTCATTGACATAAAGGACAAAAAAAGAATAAACAACAAGATAATCATAAACTCTGGTAAAGGGAGGCATTTAATTCCAATGTAGATGGAAAGAGATGAGCAACCTTGATGAAACGTGTTTAAAGGTTAAGCTCAAAGGTCAAAAAAATATAAGTTGAATTCGACAAAAAGAATCAAAGTTTTGGAAAAGAGAGGGATGAGCTTGAAAGTTTTATTGGAGTTTTAATTCGAGAACACGATCCATAACAATAAAATATTAGAGTGAGAAAACCAATAAGGACAATGTGGAGCATATTTGGTGAGGTATTGTCGCATCTTTCACTGTCCCGAGACCATGAGGAAGTTGTTGATGACAAACACCTCTAAAATGGCAAGAGACTTTCGGTACAATGTAAAAAAAACTTTCATCAAAGGCCATGAAGAGGGGGAGTTTGTGAAATACATACCTTATGACATATCAAAAAAGCAAAAGAGATAAGACATGAATTTGATCTTGAGCATTCACACAGATGTTTAGATATAAGAAAACATATTGTGAATAGTTACATAGAATTGTTTACTTCATTTCTAAAAACTTTGAAATCTTTATAAAAAATTTAAATAATCTCACCTTTTAATCCAGATGAGACTACACAACTTTTAATGTAGATGAGACTACACAACATGACTTCCTCTTCATCATGCTATTTGGAAGTTCACTTGACAAAAAAGGCATGAAACTTTTAAAAATATGAGATGCACAGTGATTGGCCAACAAATTGTTACTTGATTTTTTAACTTTTAGAATAATATAATTAATAGTATATCAACTTTTAAATTTAGTGTTATTAAATTTTATTAATTTTGTAATTATAGGATGACTATAAAGAGTAAGGATTGCAAGGCACGTCCAACCTAAAGGAACGCATGATATATTGACTGCTGCATTGGACAATCCTAAACATTTGGGACACGTACATGGTCAATCTCAGTTTGTCAAGAAGTCCCACTATTTCGTTCTACCCATAGTTCAAGCTTCAACACAGAGTCAATTAAGCTACGTAAATAAGTGGAAATGATGGTCTAAGACCTTTGAGTGGGAGGAGATCATAAGAACTCAAGCTAAAGGTAATTCTAGCTCCCACGAGAAAGAAAATATGGCTCCTATGGTGGACCAACTACAACATTTGCCATTTTTCATGTAACAATTAACGATAGAAATTTAATGACGTTAAGTATTTTCTTTATGATATAATGTTACTGACCATTTATTTAAGTATTATGTCAACGATCATGTGGAATTGATGCGCTCAAGGTGTTCATGTCATTTATAGTGTATGCATGCTAAATATTTAATGTTTTATTTTTGAACTTTTCAAGTGGCTATTCAGCAGGCCAAATTTATTTTCTAGAACGGCATGCCAATGGATTAAATCGATAGGCCAAACTGATAACTTCGGCAGGCAAAATTAAGCCATCGGCAAGCTGAACATTGCAGATGAAAAATCAACAAATAAATTCAAAATTGTGGCATTGATGGGTAATTTAATTTATTGTGAAATTCTGAATAATTGGTATCTTCTTATCGCTTTCCTTATATAGATTAGGGAAGCTTTGAATTTTAAAAAGATGATTTAAATTTGTGATAAGGTTTTCTATTTTGAAAAGACAAGATTTGGTAGTTAGAGCAAATCTTGGACTTTTTCCTCATCCCTCTCTATCATACATGCATAGATATCTCATTCCCTTCAGAAAAATCTACTACAAATTAGAAAAGGCTATCTTTTTCTTTACTCACATCACTTTCATCCTTCACATAAATTTTTCTCTCTCTCTCCCTCTATATCGCTCTCTTTCTCTCTCTCTCTAAAAATTTTCTCAAACACCCTCTCCTTCTTTCTCCACGTTTTCTTCCCCTTCTCTCCTTTTTTTTCTCCTGCAAAGAATTAAATGAAATATTGGGTTTTCTTTTGCATAAATTCAAAGAAAGTTTGAGAAAAATCATTTTGAGGTAAGAAATTCATTCTAGGCTTATTCTTGAAATTATATTTTCTCTGTGTTCTAACTCCTATAACTTTGTCTATGAATTTTTGTTTACTCTAAAATTTTAATATGATATTTATGTATGTGTTATATGTTATTCCTCAAAATTTCATGTCATATGGATTATTGTATGCTAAGATATTGAATTTTTATTCTCTGCCACTCATGTTTTATTTGTGCTCATCGGTAATGATTCAACCAAAAGGCAGTCTATGTTCATAGGGTAAACGAATTATGATTCAAATGAAATTTTTTAGAAATATTCATACGTATGTTAGGTTATGATCTAGAAAATTTCATGGTGATTTGATAAATGTTTGATGAGTTCCTGAATTTTATTTAAGATAGGTCTTTATAGTTGTCTGATCAGTAAATTCTAGACTACTTGTTTATGTGACCTTTTTGTATCACCAAACAAATTTATTTGCTGATGAAACTTTTTGTGGTATTATATTTGTATGTTGTTAGGATATCATAAAAAGTTTAGGGTCAAAGTAATTTTATTTTAATTATTTGAGTATGATGATCTTATGTTGCTCACTACTTTAGGTATTTAGGGTTTATTTTGTCTCTAATTTCTAATGCATGTTTGGAATTTATATGAAGCTAATTTTTGGATATGTTATAGTTTTAAGTGTCTATTGTATGCAAAATTTTTATGAAATTATTTTAGGATATAGATAATTTATTTTATGAATGTTAGTTAGGGCTTCTCACTATTTTGTTATTGCTGGCTGATTATGTGTTGTGTATTGTGTGACTTATTTTAGTTATCTAATGGAATTTTTATGGCTAGAGAAAAATTAGGGTAAATCATATATGTGTTAATTATGTCCCTACAAAATTTCATGCCTTAATTGTATGTGAAATGTGAGTTATTGAATTATGAATACATAAGGGTCAGGGAGGTATTAGTATTGCAGTTTTTGCATGAATATTTATAAGTTAGTAAAGTGTATTTGTGTTCTTGCATTTCTTGAGGAGCAAGTATGGATAATTTCATATGGTTTTGGATGATTTCATGAGAATGAAATTTATTTTTATTTGTATATGGATGTATGATATAAACACACCAGGAAGTGAGCACATCAAGGCCGCGGCGACGTCATCCAAGATAAGGTTTAAGTAAGCAAGTCAAGTAAGTACATTCTCACCTACAACAAGATAAGGTTTATGAAAAGTTTGAAAGTATGTTCATGATGATTTTTATGGTGATTTCTATGATGGTTTTATTTGATGTTTTATTATGAAAGTTTTTGATGCGTAAGAAGGTTTAATGTATGTTTTGATAGTGAGGTATTTCAAAAAAAATTCAGAAGTATATATCTATATATGTAGCACCTAAATAAGTATTGCACACCCTATATTTATGTCTATGTTTATGATGTCCAAAGTTGGACTTGCCATGTTTGGTTTAGGATTACCTACCTATCTCCTCTCATGGCGGTGCGCCTACAATGATGATAATGGTGCAACACTTGGGGCCTCAAAGATAAAATGAATGAAATTTTAATATGGATAATGATAATGAAAGATATGTTCTATATGAAACTGTGCCAAGTGCACTATTATGTTAATGATGATTATGATTATGATGTTTCATAAAGATGTTCATAAAATGTTTTAAGTTGTGAGATAGAAAAGTGTACTTACTAAGCTTTTGCTTACTTAGTTTATGATAATGTTGTAGATAAAGTTAAGAGGATCATGGAATAGGTAGAGGGCAAGGACGGCTGCGTGAGCAAGGAACGATGGATTAAAATGGAAGAACGCCAAGATAGAAAATTTTTAAAGTTTTTGAACTATGTTTTTATTTCTTTGCATGTTAAATTTCTGCACTATTAAGTAAAAAGGCTTGTTTAACATTATCTCAATTTTTTAGAAGATTGGCCATCCAATCACCATTGATCAGGCTGCCGATGTTAGTATCGGCCTGTCGATTACCCTGTATCATCCTGCCAATCTAATTGTTTTTAAAACCTGGTTTTCCTGAGCCTTGGACGGCCTGTCAGTGATTGAAGTTTAGACTGCCGGCCATTTTTGGCTTGCCAATGTCTGAACTTCAGCCTACTGGGCTATTTAAACAGATTTTAAAGTTTGTTTTAAATTTTATTTGAGTTATGGTTTAATTAATTTAGCATTGATAAACTATTTAAATAAATATAAAAGGGTTTAAAATAAATCTTTAAAAAAGAGGTACGCATGGATCTTGGGATATGTCTAATAAACCTTACTTTATTTGCACGGTTTATCTTAAAAATTGTTAACAAGGATGAATGTAACAACATCTGTGATGTCTGTAAGGGGGTGTTACAGGCTTTGGTATTAGAGAGAGTTTTTGTTTTCAATTCATATCGCCACACGTCAGTCCAAGTCCTCCAAGTAAGTATATTTTAAGTTAATTATTATGAATGTAAGTTTGATTATAAGTATAAGATTTAGTTGTTTAATGATAAATACCCTCGTGCATAATTTTGTAGTGATATCCTATCTCATAAATTGGAAGTTTATCTGTAAGCTCCTAATTCTTTTAGGAAATCAAAGATGAATGGCCATAGAGGAATACAAACTTGTGTTCGAGCCGCTACGGCTAATGACAACTCAACCGATGCAAGACTACTAACAATTATTACTAAATTGCAAAGGCAACTTGAAGAGCAAAGAAGGGAGATTGAGGAACTAAGAACTAATGGTCAAGGAGGTGAAAGACTAGGAAATGACATGCCACCTCCTTCTCCTAAGTCCTAAAGAGAAGAAGCCCCAGCTCTTGCACCAAAACCAAGACCCACCTACCAAGAACCATTGCTAGTTAGATGGAAGAGGGTTAAGCTAGCAAACTTTGAACATTCTAAGGATCCCCTAGTCACTCATGGATGGCTGAAGACAATTGAGGCCACTTTGAAGCTGATGGGTTCCACAAAAAATGAGAAGGTCCTCTATGCCTCGTACTGCCTCACTATGGAGAACAGATCTGGTGGGACAGAATTGAACAAAGTAGGAATGTAGATGAGATGACATGGGCTGGTTTTGTTCATGAATTCAACTTGAAATTCTTCTACATGAACATTACCTAAAAGCATTATGATGAGTTTGAGAAGCTACGCCAAGGAGACATGCTAGTTACGGATGTGGTGGCTAAATTCGACCAATTGGCATGTCTTTGCCCAGGGATGGTTAGCGATGATAGTGAGAGGGTCAGAAGATTGATTAGAGTCCTCAGGCCAGAGATTGCAACAATAGTTGATGGGGCAAGTCCAACTAAAAACTAGGAATAGGTTGTCTTAAGGGCGCAATGAGCTGAATTCCACTTGTCAAAGCTAAGAAAAAACTAGCCTCAACTAGGTCAATTGTTGAATAATGCAAATGCTCAGAACTAACCTTAGGCAGGAACAACAACAACAACAACAACTAGAACTGGAGGAACAACAAGAGGAAGGGCAACTTCTAGAACTAGTAGGGCCAAGGTAATAAGTAACAGAATGGTAGACAGTACAACAACAATAATAGGCAGACTCAACCATGTGCCAAATGTGGGAGAAAAGATCCAAGTGAATGTCGTTTAGGGACAAACTAGTGTTTCATCTGCGGATGTGAAGACCACTTTGCTAAGAACTGCCCTAACCAAAATAATGTCCAAGCTCAATAGAGAGCTCCTCATGCCCAACTCCATCAGATGCAAGCTACCTTAGAATGACCGCTAATTAATAAAGGAAGACTTGAAGCCCCACCTATTGGAAAAAGAGTACGCAGCAGAATTTTTAAAAATTTTACATTAGAGTATTTTCTAAAACACAAGTTTGACATGCTATATGTATAAATTAACCAGATCTTACTAACCTTTGTGTGTCGAAGAACCCTCGCAAAACGTGAAGAGAAGTAATGTTCCAAAAGAGCCTCAACCAACTGGTCTTCTTTGCTATTCTCTTTCTACGACCAGAGTGAGTGTGGTCTCACACGTACAGCTCTTCCACTAGGTGACTCTCCTTCCAACCAATCAAGAGAACCCAAAGCAAATGTTCATGATCTGTGAACAAAAGCTCTTAGGGAGTTTTTCAGATTCTCACCAATAGAGTATCACTCTTAATCTCTCAACTGATCTGAGTAACTTTTAAGACTTACTCCTTTTTATATAGAGATTGGTCCTAGGGTTAGTCCTTATCAGATTAGGTCTCAAAAACTCAAAATAGAATCAAGTTCGGATCAATATCTGTGATGTCCGTAAGGGGGTGTTACACCAATGCACCAATGTAAAGGCAAGTTGAACACTTCATACAATGCCAACACTACCTATCGAGTCACCCTTATCATGTCTTAGTAAGGGTAATCCCTGCCTTCTTCTAACTGCTGGAAAAATAGTATGCATAAATTATATGCATAAGTTTGAGACAGTATATGCATAAATTAACCAGATCTTACTAACCTTGTTCGCTGAAGAGTTCCCACAATCGATGAAGAGAAAGGCATTCCAAAAAAGCCTTAACTAACTGGCCTTCTTTGCTATTCTCTATCCACGACCAGTGTGCATGTAGGCACACGTCATACAGCTCTTCATAGGTGACTCTCCTTCCAACCAATTGAGAGATACCCAAAACTACCATTAGTGATTTGTGAACAATAGCTCTTAGGGGAGTTTTAGAGACTCACGGACAGAGTGCTCACTCTTGATCTCTCAACTGATCTAAACAACATAGAAAACTTGCTCCCTATTTATAGAGGCCATCCAATGGTTGGTCCTTATCAGATAAGACCTCAAAAATTTAAATCTGGATCAATATTTGATAAAAACACATGAAAATGTATTATTAGATTATCGTTCGGTCGGCAGGCCAAACTAGTAGATCGGCCTACCAAACATACACCATCGGCAGGTCAAACCTCAAGATTGGCTGTCAAACTTATGATAAATGATCCTTGTGATTCTTTACTTCCCACCTGAGATTTTTGGGATAGAGCCTCAATTTTAATTCAAATAACTCAATAGAAAAGTCATCTGATTAAAACAGTCATATCTAGATAATCTCTAGGAAAATAAATATTCTCGATAATTCAACAAGTTTATCTTGATTTAATTTATGCAAAATTAATTTAACCGAGAAACAGACATGAATTTATTGGAAAGTTGATAATTTAACGTAAGTCACAAATTTATTTTCCTAATGGACCTATATAGTTCAAGCACGCCGTAAGTCATAACAAATCCCATCAAATTTCAGCAAAGTTGATAATTTAACGTAAGTCACAAATTTATTGGAAAAGCATGCCGTATCGTTATAGGATTTGTTGTGAGGTAGCAAAGGGGACCTGATGGACCTATATAGTTCAAGCTCTTGATAATTATGAAACCCAATATCCCCGATATATATTTCATAATTATCAACTCTAATGCTACTCTACTAAAAGCTTAGGGCTACACTCTCTAACTATATAGAATTATGAAGCCTGAATAGCAAAGTCTCTATGACATATCATAATGTATCATATCCTTATAGGATTATCCATAATCGACTTAAGGATAAATTTGGTCTTACCTTTCTGATTATTTTATCTTGCGTTCCATTATCTCACCATCAGAAAACTTACCATCCAAAGACAATATACCATTACACCTATGTATCCAAGTTGTTGAGCATTCCAGTTTTTCAATTATAGGATAACGCATATAAAAGGATATCAACGACTACTAAACAGGAGTTATGGGTTCTATATTTATGAATAACAAGTCTATACTATCAAGAGTCATGCCTTCAACATACTGGCATACGTACCAATACGAAATATGGATGTCACCCTTTGGTACATCAAAAGACATTGGTCAAGATAATAGGCCTACTATTCATCTTAGGATTAAGATACATCACATATGATAGTTTAAAGTGAATTGATTTGCTGAGACAAAATTATTAATCCAAATCAATTACACTTTATGTCCCGATCCAATACATCATCACCTATGATAATGCACTAATGTTTCCATTCGTGGAGTCCTCTTCTGATGGCCAAGACAAATCATCTCCCATTGGGAATATAGACAACATAACAATCTTTGCATGATTAAAGTGCCCAACTTTTTTCCCTTGATTGTGGATCTTATGATTTAGATTGTCACCTTTAGAATCATGTCTTCCGCATAATCTGTTCATCATATACCTAATTCTAAAGGTTTAGACCAATAGTCTCAGACTTTTATTTGCTTATCATACATTCAACAAATATGAACGTAAAGAGGAAAACAATTTGGTATACGAATAATAAACTCTTTATTGATAAAAATATCTCAAAAAACATATTACATTTTTACTTCTCAGGGCATACATGTCTAATAATCTCCCACTTGCACTAAGTGAGTAAATTGACAAATCCTCCATCCCCATAACTTCCACATGCCTCTTGAAAAGTATCGTTGTTAGTGTCTTCATGAATGGATTAGCTAAATTATCCTCGGATGCGATTTTACAAACAACGACATGCCCGTCCTCTACAAAGTCCTTTATCACATGATATTTTCGATCAATATGCTTACTCTTCTTGTGAAATCTTGGTTACTTAGCATTAGGTACTGCCACACTATTATCACAGTACAATGATACAGCCTTATTCATACTAGGAACTACCACAAGATCCCTAAAGAACTTGTGGAGCCACATTGCTTCTTTGGAGCATCAGTGGCTGCCACATACTCGGCCTTCATCGTTGAATCTGAAGTGCAATCTTGTTTCACACTTCTTCAAGCAACGGCTCTGCCGTCCTGAGTAAACACAAAACCAGAAGTCAAACTCCTCGAATTTAGATAGGATTGGAAATCAGAGTTAGTGTATCCTACAGGAAACAAATCCTCAATCGAATATACAAGCATATACCCTCGAGTCCTTCTTAGGTACTTGAAAATATGCTTGTTCGTAATCCTGTGGTTTA
Organism: Artocarpus heterophyllus; assembly: GCA_025403435.1. Classification (NCBI taxonomy): domain Eukaryota; kingdom Viridiplantae; phylum Streptophyta; class Magnoliopsida; order Rosales; family Moraceae; genus Artocarpus; species Artocarpus heterophyllus. The sequence goes on along the minus strand of JAJQZP010000247.1, from coordinate 331,390 downwards.
ATCCCTGATCTACCTAAAATCGACTTACAATCTTGACCGCATAATAAATATCCAATCGTGTGCAAAGCATGGCATACATAAGACTACTCATTGTTGAAGCATAAGGCACCTTCTTCATGTATTCTCTTTTTTTATTAGACTTTGGCGAGTCTTTCTTAGAAAGAGTAATTCTAGACCTAGATGGTTGCCTACCTTTCTTAGAATCTTGCGTTGCAAACCTCCTGAGAATTTTAGTTATGTAGCCTGCTTGGGACAAAGCTATCATCTTGTTCTTCCTATCCCAAAGATTTGGATACCAAGAACAAAATTAGCCTCACCCAAGTCCTTCATGTCAAACTACTTGGTCAACCATAATTTGACCAATGACGACACCCCAACATCATTGCCAATTAGCAGAATGTCATCTATATAGAGCCGTAGAAAAACCATCGTCCCATCCTTAATGTGTTTGTAAACACATGGTTCGTCCACATTTTGTGCAAACCCTTAAGTCTTGATCACTTGATTGAATTTTATGTTCCAAGAACGAGAAGCCTGCTTAAGTCCATAAATTGACTTTAGCAACTTGCAAACCTTACCCTCCTGACCCTTAGCCTTGAACTTGTCTAGCTGCTCCATATATATGGACTCATCAAGATAGCCATTTAGAAAGGCCATCTTGATATCCATCTGCCAAATCCAATAGTCGAGAACAAGTGAATGGAGATGGACTTAAGCATGGCCATAGGCCAAAAGGTTTCCTCGTAATCGATTCCTTCCTTTTGCGTGTATCCTTTAGTTACTAGTATAGCCTTATAGGCTTTGACTTTTCCATCTACCCTTCTTTTCTCTTATAGATCCATTTATAGCCTATAGGTTTTAACCCTTCCAGAAGATCTATAAGCCCACCCGATTAGTCTCCATAGACTTCATCTCTATGTTTATGGCCTCTGTCCAAAGTTTTGAATCAACATCCTCCATAGCCTCTACATAAGTATAAGGATCTCTGTCTTGTTCATCTGGTGGAGCTAAAAAGGCCTCACCATTGAACATATACCTCTTGGGGTGACGCTCGATCCTCCCATTGTGCCAAAGCCTCTTAGGTTGTTGTTCGGGTTTGGTTGGTTTTTCTACACCAATTGGAGTGGTTTCTACCAGAACCCCCAGAGTGATCAAATCACTCGCCAACTCCTCGAGCACCACTTTGCTTTAAGGCTTAAAGTCGTCCATCTAACTTTCCTCAAGGAAGTTGCATTAGTTGAAACCACAACTCTATTTTCCTTTAGATTATAGAAATAACCTCCTTTAGTCCTTTTTGGATATTCTACAAATACGCAAACTTTCAAACGTGCTTCTAACTTATTCGCATCCCTGAACAGGACATGAGCCGAACATCCCCATATACAAATATGGTTCAAGGATGTCTTCTTGCTTGTCCACATCTCATGAGGAGTTTTAGGAACAAATTTTGAAGGCACGTTGTTTAAAAGATAACATGTGGTTTGTAGTGCATATCCCCAAAAGGACAAAGGCAATGATAAATAACTTATCATGGACCTAACCATGTCCAATAAAGTTCTATTCCTTCTCTTAGCCATGCCATTCTATTGTGGCGTGCTCGGTGCAATCAAATGAGATGAAATTCCATTCTCCAATAAGTGTCCCAAGAACTCATCAGAAAGGTATTTTTCACATCGATCAGGTCGAAGTGCCTTTATGGGTTTACCCAATTACTTTTCCACTTCAACTCACAACTCCTTGAACTTGTCATGAGTTTCATTTTTGTGGTCTATTTGGCATACATACCCATACCTTGAGCAATCGCCAATAAAAGTGATGAAATACTCTACCCTCCTAGTGCCTGGATGTTCATAAGTCTACAAACATTGCTATGCACAAGCTCCAGAACCCCTTTGGCCCTATTGCTCTTAGACCTAAATGGTCTTTTGGTCATTCTACCCTCCAAACAAGATTCACATTGTGGCATAGATTTTACCTTTAAGTGATTTAAAGGTCCATTCCTTACCAACCTTTGAATCCTATTTAGGTTAATATAACCTAAATGCAAATGCCAAAGATATGTCTCATTAAAGTGAGAAGTTTTAAGTCTTTTAGAGCTGTTATTATTAATCTCAGCATTAAGCAATAAGTCCATCTTAGGTTTGATAAAATATAGATTATTTTATATCCATCCAGAATAGATAAAAGATTTGTTTTTATGAATCACCACTTTATTATTAAAAGAAATCAAATAGGAGTCTTTTAATAAACAAGCTACATAAATTAAATTCCTTTTAAGTTTAGGAACATAAAACAATCTTGCAAATTTAAATTCCTATAATTATCCAAATACAGATGGATATCTCCCACTGCTTCAGCTAAGACCAACGATCTATCGCCCATCTAAAGCGTGAAGTCTTCACAAAGCAAACTTCTCATTTCTTTGAACTCCTATAGAGAAACACAAATATGATTAGTTGCTCTAGAATCTATGACCAAGTGTCATTGGATTCCTCAACTAAACAAGTTTCAACAACCAGAAGATCATACCTACCTCCTTGGGAAATGAAGTCCTTGCTATTCTTCTTTATGTGCCTGACCTTCTAGTAGAAAAAGCACTTGAGCTTCTTCGAGTTCTTCTTTTTCTTCTTCTTGTTCTTGCCGTTTGTAGGAATAGAAGACTTATTGTTCTTGGCCCGTTCCTTTTTTCCATGCCCTGGATTAGGATTAGAACCAGAAGCAGCCGCCAAGTTGGCCTCTCCACCAGCAAGAGATTCCCTGATCAGAAGTTTGAATTCCTATAGTTCAGTCAAGATCATATCTCGTCTATTGCTTAAATTAAATTTAGCTCTAAACGAAATAAATTCCTTAGACTGAGTCTGAAAGACCATAGTCATCTGTGTTTTGGCATCAATGTTAGCTCCATTGGTTTGAGCCTCAATAAGGTAACCCATGACCAATATCATATGCTCTTTTATAGACGTCCCTCGCCTTTGTTTGTAGTTTAGAAGTTTCTGAAGCACCCCTTGCCGCTTTGTTAGGGCCTAGCCTCCAAACATGTCTTCTAGATTATCCAAGATTTTCTTAGCAGTCTCATAATCTTCATTTTAAGCCTGTAGCACGTTATTCATGCTAGCCATAACATAATAGTGGGCTTAATCATTAGCATCTTTCCAGCGATCATACACTTGGATTTGCTCATTAGTGGAATCTTCTATAGACTCAGGAGGACACAGAGTTGTCAGCACAAATTTTAGTTTTTCAAAGGATAGGATGATGTTCAAGTTCTGTTTCCAATCATTATAGTTCTCACTAGTTAATTGGTTTTTTATCAAGTATCAAAGATAAAACATTTTTAGGCATTTTTAATCTATAACAAAGAATCATATACCAAACATAAGTAAACATACCAATAATAATTTAATAAGATAACACAATTATGTAGAACATACAAATGTGTTTATGTGTTAGAACCTTGAAAAAAATCACAACCTTACAACAACAATTACCAACTCAGAATTCAACAAGCCACCTAGGGGAGACTTGCTAAATTCACTTAGGAACACGGATCCCCCTTGATTAATATATGTCATCCAAGACTCGTCTGATCCAACATATATTACTAATCGTTTCTTTGGCCATTAATTTTATTAATAGAGCTCCTAGGGGAGAATAATAATAAAATTAACGTGAGTGTATAACCATTGTTTTAATATTTTATCCATTATTTATAATCACCACCTAAGGTGTGCAATGATAAATCATGCTAAAATACCTTATCCTCTTGGAGATCCAACTCGGTACATAATGAAGTCCTTGCTTAGGGGTCAGAACCACCATGTGCTACCTATGGACCAACGATGGAGGCCGTAGGTTCTCTCTTCAAAAACCTTCTCCCACTAAATCTTTTGAAATTAAGGTTTTATTTTAAGAACATGCATGAACAATTTTTTAAATGAGCGGCACTCCCTATTCTATATGACATGTTATCAATATACTTGGCAAACATATTATAATGCAGAAAGCAAAGCAATCATGCAAAGCCATAAGCAAAACATTAATAAACAGCCGTAATATTATGGTCCCTCCTAGAGAATAGAAAATAAAGATTACAAGAGATAAATTGAAACATATAATCAATTCTTTATCCTTGTATCTTCAAATTGTATCATTCTTCATGTATCTTCCTTCTTCAAGTCTTCAACCACATATAGATCAAATTCTTCGTATTTTCGGTCATATACAAATTTAATGTTTCTCATAATTGTCCCAAAAATAAAATCAAAATTGTAGTGAAAAACGTACCTTTTTTTTGGAAAAATTCATAGCTCTCTATCGGCATATTGATCTATGTAATCGGTCTGCAGGTTATAACCCTTCAACCTATCGAACCTTATAGTTCAGTCTACCAGTCATGACAGAGCCGTCAGAATTCTACCACGTAGATTGCTTATAGATCCCAAAGGTTCAGCCTATCGGTCTATGACAATCTATTTTTTGCTGGCCGAGCAGAAATCATGACTTCTAGAAAAATACAATTTTAATGCAGTTTTTCAATTTTATTTTCAACAATTCACAACATAAAAATTTAGACTCAAGAAATACTTGTGGAACACCATCATACACCTTCTAGATCCGTCTTTTCTGAATAATTATTTAATTACAAAATTCTTACAAATTTAAAATTAAATAATAATTCCTAGACGAAGATGATAGTCTACAGTCTAATTACATGAAAAACCTAGATACAGATTCTAATCTCTAAGGAACCATAATCGGCATAAAATAATTAAGTAATAAATAATTAAATAATAATTTAATCGAGCATAATTAATTAATAAACATTCACCATATGATCCATGATAGCATAAATATATAGAAACCCTAGAGTGCCAACTCTTTAAGATTAAATTCAAGCATAGCAGAGATCAAGATCACATAATTTATACATATAGCATGACCATAAACTCGTAAATTTATATAAAAACCATGTTTCTAATACCAATTGTTGAAAAATAGTACGCAGTGAAAATTTAAAAATTTTTATACCATAGTATTTTTTAAAACACAAGTTTGAAACGATATTTGCATAAATTAACCAGATCTTACTAACCTTGATTGTTGAAGAGATCTTACAATCGATGAAGAGAAGGGCGTTTCAAAATAGCCTCAACTAACTGGCTTTCTTTGCTATTCTCTATCCACGACTAGTGTACGTGTGGGCCCACGTAGTACAACTCTTCACAGGTGACTCTCCTTACAACCAATTGAGAGATACCTTAACTACCATTCTTGATTTGTGAACAATAGCTGTGAGGGGAGTTTCTGTAATGCCCCTTTTTTGGACGTCACAGATGTCGTTACATTTTTACATTCATACTTATTTAACTCAAAACATAAATATGAATACAAAACTTAAACAATACTTTTAATTGTAAAAGTAATTAAGCATACTTAACTAGGATCCATTCATACATTTTTTTTTCTTATAACTTAACATTGTTAAATCACATGCTAAACTAATTCCATGTCATAATTTATTCAATTATACTTTAAATTAATCATGAACTTATTTTAATAATATAGATATACCAAGTTGTAAAATCAGGACTTATAAAAACATCACATTATTTAAAGTTCACTTACTCCCATAGTTCGGCAGGCCGAACTGGGGACTTCGGCAGACCGAACGGAACATGATCGGCAGGCCAGAGTTCCCTCAACCGGTAGGCCTGTAGAGGCTTTACAAAACTGGCTTAAAAACTCATCATCTTTGGCAGGCCGAAAACATGATCGGTAGGCCGAACTTTTGGACATCGGCAGGCCGACCAAGGATGTTCGGCAGGCCGACCTAGCCAAAATCTTTGAGAAAACTTAATTTAAAAAAAAAACAAAGCCATCCTTTCATAAAAATGCAGAAGTTCATAATACTTAAAATAATGAAATAAAATATAAAACATAGTTCAGGAATCCTTTAAATATTTATCATAAAAAAGAATGTGTTCAAAATATGAAACTTGATTTAAAATATAAAAACGTTCTTCTTGGCGTGCTTCCGGTTACAATTCATCATGCTTAGTCCTCACACGCCTTCCCATGTCCTCCGCCTAATCCATGATTTTCTTACCCTTATCTGCAACATGACATAAAACATAATTAAGCTAATGCTTAGTAAGTACATATAACTCTCACAATTTAAAACATTACATAGTATCACCATCATCATTGTCATCATATCATAACAGTGCCTTAAGCACAATTTCATAGAAACATATCTCTCATTGCATTGACCATTTAAAAACTTATTCCATTTTATCTTAAGGGCCCAAGTGTTGCACCATGAGCATCATTGTAGGCGCGCCATCATGAGAGGAGAAGGGTAGCTAATCCCAAACCAAACATGACATCATAACATTTCATTTCATAACATTGGTGTGCAACACTTATTAGATGATACATATATATATATATAATTTTCATGCTATAAAACATATCATCATCATACATGCATAACTTTAAATCATGAAAATATTTCATAAGAAAACCTTTAAGGAAAATAACCATAAAATCATCATGAAAACCATTGTGAACATATCATCAAACCTTGAAAAAGGTGTCATGTTGCAGGTGAGAATGTACTTACCTTTAAGCTAGCTTACTTAACCTTTATACGAGTTGGTGACGACGCCGTAGTCTCGAAGTGCTCATTCCTTTGTGTGTTCATGTCATATTTTTCCATTAAAATACAATAAAATCAATACTTAACATCACAGCATAAATCATCCATTCATATAACATTCATTCATAAAACATTTATGTATACATTCATCACATAAACATATTCTCATGATTTTTCCTTAAATCATAAAAATTACCTTAAGCATGTAAAAACAAACCATACATTTTTAAACATGAATATTTTTTATAAAAAAAACGTTTTCGAACAATTAAAATGATTTAAAAATTCATATAGACATCTTATTATCATGTATAAAATTATTTCATTATCATAAAATCATTTAAACATATATAACATTTCATAAACAAAAATCCATAAATAACATTGTTAAAATAATTTTTTTTTAATGTAATCTCATAAAAATTTCATAACATAAAATACATTCATCATACATTATACATGCACATTTTTGACAACTTTCATAAAAATATCATTCATTTACCTCTTGAATAAACATTACATTTTTCATGCATCAAAATTAAACAGTAAGATTTTACTGTGAGGGGTAGAGGATAGAAAATTCATATTTTTCATAGAAACACCGAAATAACATGAAACTTGGAAAAACATCACATAATACATACTTGAACATCATAATAAAAACTCATAGCAAAATACAATACCTAGAGAAAGATATTGTAGACGAATTAAGGAGGAGAATTTCTTTTCAGAATTGTCAAAAAAATTGCGTTCTTACCTTGAAATTTCTTCTCAAAATTCTTGAATTCAACCAACAAAAAAATATGACTTTTTCTTTCAATACTTAGCAGAGAATTTTTGAGAGAGATGGAGATGGGATTCGTGAAGAAGAGAAGAAGAAGAATGAAGAATGAGAGAACATTTCAGAACTGAGAGAGAAAAGATGAGAGGATATCTGAGAGAAAAGAACGTTAATTTTTTTTTTAACGTTATGAGCATAATGAAGATTCATTACCCTCCATTAAGTCAGAATTTTCTGACTGTTAGATGGCAATTGGCGTGGAGGAAGGAGAGAAAAGAGGGGAAGTCAAAACTCTAATCTTACTTGCCATATTTTTGCCCTCTAAACATAGGAAACCATTTAAAATCAGACAAATCAATGCGAAGCCAAACCTTTTATTTCCTTAACTGACAAAATTATTCCATTAATATGCCAATTAATCACAATAAATCACCCATTTAACGCAATTATCTTAGCCTTAAATTTGGAGAGATTTCTACTGACTGCTCGTCAGCCGTGTTCGGCCTGCCGGTTCCACCAAGTTTGGCCTGCCGATGGTTTTCTTCGGCCTGCCGATCTTGGGCAGACATTTTGGCCTGCCGAACTTAAAAGTTTGGCTTGCCGAACTGTCCATAAATGCCATACATTAAAACATTCATACATCATTGCTATTGCATCATAATTAAACATACATTAAAATAATCATGAACACCTGAGCACAACGAATCCATGCGGTCGTCACCTATCATAAAACTTGATATAAAAAGTTAGTAACATTAACATCATATATCATTACATATAACATAAATTATTAATAAAATATCATTAATGTCGTTACCAACTTAACGTGATTCATTACATAAAAATAGGTGGGTGTTACAATTCTCCCCACCTTATAAAAGTTTCATCCTCAAAACTTAGAATAAATGCAGATACATAGCTCTCATGTTATCTTCACGTTCCCATGTGGCTTCTTCAACTTGTTGATTTTGCCATAACACCTTGGCCAATGGAATTTCTTTTTTCCTCAAGGTCTTGGTTTTTCGATCGAGTATATCTATTGGCTTTTCTTCATAACTTAAGTCTTCTTGTATCTCGATCACTTGTGGCTCAATCACATGCGTAGGGTCCGGAACATACTTCTTAAGCATGGAGACATGAAATACATCATGCATTGCGGACATCTCAGTAGGCAACTTCAGTTGATAAGCTACTTTGCCTATTCGTTTCACAACTTCATAAGGACCGATGAATCTTGGACTTAACTTGCTTTTCTTCCTAAATCTCATAACTCCTTTCATTGGTGCAACTTTCAGAAACACATATTCACCCACCGTGAACTCTAAGGGTCTTCTTCTCTTGTCAGCATAACTCTTCTGATGGCTTTGTGCAGTCTCTCTTTTTCTTCTTATCAACTTTATCATCTCCGATGTTTCATTCACAAAATCAGTTCTTTCAGCATCGACGCTTTCCATCATTTTCTTTTCACCAGCTTTGTGCCAACATATAGGCGATCTGCATATTTGTCTATATAGAGCCTCATATGGTGCCATCCCAATTGTCGCCTGAAAGCTATTGTTGTAAGCAAACTCAGCTAACGGCAACATTTTACACCAGCTGGTCTTAAAATCAAGAGAATAAGCCCATAGCATATCCTCTAAAATCAAGTTCGTCCTCTCCGTTTGGCCGTCTATCTGAGGATGAAAAGTTGTACTGAAATGTAGCCTGGTTCCCATAGCAGTCTGTACACTCTTCCAAAACTTAGATGTGAACCTACCATCACGATTTGAAATGATCGACTTAGGAATCCCATGAAGTCATACAATTTCCTTGACGTAGAGTTCTGCTAACCGTTCCATGGAGTAAGTGATCTTGATAGGAATGAAATACGCCGTCTTAGTTAGTCGATCCACCACTACCCAAATTACATCATAACCGTTCGTAGTTCTGGGCAAACCGGTAATGAAATCCATTGCTATATCCTCCCACTTCCATTCCGGTATTTGGATAGACTGTAATTCACCACCAGGTCTCTGGTGTTCAGCCTTTAATTGCTGACATGTCATATATTTCTTCACATACTTTGCAACATCATGTTTCATTCCAAACCACCAGAAGTTACCCTTTAGATCATTATACATCTTTGTTGCACCTTGATGAATAGAGTAAGGAGTATCATGAATTTCTGCCAAGATCTTTTCCCTTAAATCATCAACATTGGGAACACATAAACGGTCCTTGAGATACAGAGTTTCGTCATCCACGATACGAAACTCTTGACATTTTCCTTCTTTCATTTCTTGGTTGATCCTTGTAAGACTTACATCTTCATCTTGTTTTCTCTGAATTTCATTATACATCGTTGAAGCAAGAGAGACTGCTGATAGTTGGCCTACTATAAGTTCCAAACCGAAGTCTAGAATTTCCTTTCTCAAAGGTGGAGACATTGCCTGCATTGACATCAATGTGGCAACTGACTTCCTACTTAGAGCATCAGCCACTCGGTTAGATTTTCTAGGATGATAAAGGATTTCACAATCATAATCCTTCACCAACTCTAACCATCTTCGTTGTCTCATATTCAGGTCTCTTTGCGTGAAGAAATACTTCAGACTTTGATGATCAGTGAAGATCTTACATTGGACCCCATATAAGTAGTGTCTCTATATCTTCAACGCAAAAACAACTGCGGCTAACTAGAGGTCATGAGTAGGATAGTTCTTTTCGTAATCCTTCAGTTGTCTTGAAGCATAAGCAATCACCCTTTCATTTTGCATTAATACAGCTCCGAGGCACATCTTGGATGCATCACTGTAAATAACAAACCCATCATTTCCTTCAGGAATTGCTAACACTGGAGCCGTCGTTAGCCTTTTCTTCAGTTCTTGAAAACTTTTCTCACATGCATCCGTCCATTCATACTTCTTTCCTTTCCCAGTCAGGTTCGTAAGTGGAGCTGTTGTCTTGGAGAAATCTTCTATGAATCTCTGATAATAACCTACTAAACCTAAGAAGCTCCTTATTTCACTTGCATTCATCGATTGCTTCTAGTTGAGAATAGCTTCTACTTTAGCAGGGTCAACCATAATCCCTTCCTTCGAAATAACATGCCCCAAGAATGATACTTTATCCAGCCAAAACTCGCATTTGGAGAACTTTGCATATAACTGGTGTCTTCTTAAAGTCTCCAGCACAATTCTTATATGCTCCTCATGCTCTTTGTGACTCTTAGAATAGACAAGAATATCATCGATAAATACAACAACAAATTTATCAAGGAAATCCTTGAATACCCTGTTCATCAAATCCATAAATGCAGCAGGTGCATTCGTCAGACCGAAAGGCATAACCACGAATTCATGGTGACCATACCTCGACCTGAAAGCAGTCTTGGGGATATCTCCTTCTTTAACCTTCAACTGGTGATATCTTGATCGTAGATCAATCTTTGAGAACACCGATGCACCCTTGAGTTGATCAAACAAATCATCGATTCGAGGCAACGCGTACTTGTTCTTGATCATCACCTTGTTCAGCTTTCTGTAGTCAATGCAGAGTCTCATAGTGCCATCCTTCTTCTTTACAAACAAGACTGGAGCACCCCATTGTGAGTGACTTGGTCTGATAAATCCTTTGTCAAGTAGCTCCTTTAATTGCATGTGAAGTTCCTTTAACTCTATCGGGGCCATTCTATAAGGCGCTTTTGAGAATGGATCGATGCTAGGAGTGAGCTCAATCTCAAATTCAACTTCTCTTTCTGGCAGTAGACTCGTCAGATCATCAGGAAACACATCTTTATATTCATGAACAACATGCACATCTTCAATTCTTGTCTTTCCTTCTTGGTTTTTGTCTACAGCGTTCGCCAGATAGCCCATGCAGCCACTTGCTAATAACTTCCTTGCTTTCATTGCCGATAGAAACATGTGAGGTTTCTTTCTGGACTAGCCAACATAAATGAACTTCTGATCACCTTCAGGATGGAAGATCACCTTTCATTTTCGGCATTCAATAGCGGCATTATACTTGCTGAGGAAATCCATCCCAAGAATCATGTCGTAGTCATGCATGTCAATCACAATAAGGTCGACGAATAACTCCCTATCAGAAATCCATAGGGGTACTATACGCAAACAGTGCGTAGATAATATCACTTCCCCAGAGGGTAGTGTCGTTGTGAATTCCTGTCTCATAGGCTCTAAACGAACCTCTAATTTCTTAGCATATGACATAGATACAAAAGAATGCGTAGCACCCGTATCAAAAAGAACATAAGCATCATTAGATAAGCTTGTTATCTGACCTGTGACCACATTGGAAGCTTCAGCAGCCACTTGTTCTTTTGTCATGGCATAGATTTGGGCATTCGTCGGTGGGGCTTCAATTCTCCCTTGACTAATAAGTGGCCCTTCAAGGGAGGCTTGCATCTGATGTAGCTGGGCTTAAGAAGGAGCTCTCTGTGGGGCATTGGCATTCATCAGCTTGGAGCAGTTCTTAACAAAGTGGTCTTCACTGCCACAAATGAAACATTGGTTTGTTCCCAAGCGGCATTCCCCTGGATGCTTCTTTCCACATTTGGCACACAGTTGAAATCGCCTGTTATTGTTGTTAGGCTGGCCATCATTGTGCCTCTTGTTGTCTTGACCCTGCTAGTTTTGAGGATTACCCTTCCTCTTGTTATTCCTCCAGTTTTGGTTGCTGTTGTTGCTGCTGCTGTTGTTGTTGTTGTTCCTGTGGGGAGGGCGGTTCTGCTTGTTTGCATTGTTAGCTTGCTGACCCGATTGAGGCTGGTTTCTTCTTAACTTGGACAAATGAAACTCAGCACGTTGAGCCCTCATGACAACCTATTCTTGAGTCCTGGGTGGACTTGCCCCATCAATGATTACAGCAATATCTGGCCTAAGGGCTCTGATCAATCTTTTGACCCTTTCCCCTTCATCCATAACTATTCTTGGATATAAACAGGCTAGCTAGTCAAACTTTGTCACCACATCAGTGACTGACATATCTCCTTGTCGTAAGCTCTCGAACTCCTCATAATGCTTCCTCGTGACATTCATATGGAGAAAACTTCGTGTTGAATTCATGAATGAAGTCAGCCCATGTCATTTCTTCAACATTCCTACTCTGTTCGATGCCATCCCACCATATCCTGGCCTCCATGGTGAGGCAGTACGATGCACAGAGGACCTTTTCATTGTCCGTGAAATCCATGAGTCGTAAGGTGGCCTCAATCGTCTTTAACCATCCCTAAGCTACTAGCGGATCCTTTGAACCTTTGAAATCTGCTGGCTTAACTCTCTTCCATCTGACCAGTAGGGGTTCCTGATAGGCCGCTCTTGGTTCAGCAGCAGGAGCTGGGACTTCATTTACTTGTGGCTACAGAGGAAGAGGAGGCACATCATTGCCTCGTCGGTCATCATTCTGTCCATTGGTCCTTAACGCTGTAATTTCCCTTTGTTGATCCTCAAGTTGCCTCTGCAACTCAGCGATCATTGTCATGAGTCTTTTGTTGGTTTGGGTGCATGTCTGCATTCTTCGGTGGCCGTCCATTGTAAATTTCCTAAAAGAATTAGGAGCTTAGAAATAATCTTCCAATTATGAGACAGGTTTTCACTACTAGATCATTAATCATTTAATATTAAGACCTTAATCTTATCATCATACTTGCATCAATACATCTAACTTTATAACATACTCACTTGGAAGACTTGGATTGACGTGTGGCGATATGAATTATAATCGAAAAATCGCTCTGATACCAAAGCCTGTAACGCCCCATTTTAGACGTCACAGATATCGTTACATTCTTACATTCATACTTATTTAACTCAAAACATAAATATGAATACAAAACTTAAACGATACTTTTAACTGTAAAAGTAATTAAACATACTTAACCAAGATCCATTCATACGTTTTTTTTCCTTATAACTTAACATTGTTAAATCACATGTTAAACTCATTCCATGTCATAATTTATTCAATTATACTTTAAATTAATCATGAACTTATTTTAATAATATAGATATACCAAGTTGTAAAATCAGGACTTATAAAAACATCACATCATATCTCATTATTCATCACATTATTTAAAGTTTGCTTACTCCCACAGTTCGACAGGCCGAATTGGGGACTTCGGCAAGCCGAACGGAACATGATCGGTAGGCCAAAGTTCCCTCAACCGGTAGGCCGACAGAGGCTTTGCAAAACTGGCTTAAAAACTCATCATCTTTCGACAGGCCAAAAACGTGATCGGCAGGCCAAACTTTTGGACATCGGCAGGCTGACAAAGGATGTTTGGCAGGCCGACCGAGCCAAAATCTTTGAGAAAACTTAATTTAAAAAAAAAAACAAAACCATCCTTTCATAAAAATGCGGAAGTTCATAATACTTAAAATAATGAAATAAAATATAAAACATAGTTCAAGAATCCTTTAAATATTTATCATAAAAAAAGAATGTGTTCAAAATATGAAACTTGATTTAAAATATAAAAACGTTCTTCTTGGCATGCTTCCGGTTATAATTCATCGTGCTTAGTGCTCACACGCCTTCCCATGTCCTCCGCCTAATCCATGATTTTCTTACCCTTATCTGCAACATGACATAAAACAAGATTAAGTTAATGCTTAGTAAGTACATATAATTCTCACAATTTAAAACATTACATAACATCATCATCATCATTGTCATCATATCATAAAAGTGCCTTAAGCACAATTTCATAGAAACATATCTTTCATTGCATTGACCATTTAAAAACTTATTCCATTTTATCTTAAGGGCCCAAGTGTTGCACCATGAACATCATTGTAGGCATCCCGTCATGAGAGGAGAAGGGTTGCTAATCCCAAACCAAACATGACATTATAACATTTCATTTCATAACATTGGTGACGCCGCAGTCTCGAAGTGCTCGTTCCTTTGTGTGTTCATTTCATATTTTTCCATTTAAAATACAATAAAATCAATACTTAACATCACAGCACAAATCATCCATTCATAAATCATCCATTCATATAACATTCATTCATATAACATTTATGTATACATTCATCACATAAACATGTTTTCATGATTTTTCCTTAAATCATAAAAATTTCCTTAAGCATGTAAAAACAAACCATACATTTTTAAACATGAATATTTAAAAAAAAAAAACGTTTTCGAACAATTAAAATGATTTAAAAATTCATACAAACATCTTATTATCATGTATAAAATTATTTCATTATCATAAAATCATTTAAACATATATAACATTTCATAAACAAAAATCCAGAAATAACATTGTTAAAACAGTTTTTTTTTTAATGTAATCTCATAAAAATTTCATAACATAAAATACATTCATCATACAATATACATGCACATTTTTGACAACTTTCATAAAAATATCATTCATTTACCTCTTGAATAAACATTACATTTTTCATGCATCAAAATTAAACAGTAATATTTTACTGTGTGGGATAGAGGATAGAAAATTCATATTTTTCACAGAAACACCGAAATAACATGAAACTTGGAAAAACATCACATAATACATACATGAACATCATAATAAAAACTCATAGCAAAATACAATGCCTAGAGAAAGATATTGTAGACGAATTGAGGAGGAGAATTTCTTTTTAGAATTACTAGAAAAATTGAGTTCTTACCTTTAAATTTCTTCTCAAAATTCTTGAATTCAACCAGCAAAAAAATATGACTTTTTCTTTCAATACTTAGCAGAGAATTTTTGAGAGAGATGGAGATGGGATTCGTGAAGAAGAGAAGAAGAAGAATGAAGAATGAGAGAACGTTTCCGAACTAAGAGAGAAAAGATGAGAGAATATCTGAGAGAAAAGAACGTTAATTTTTTTTTTAACGTTTTGAGCATAATGAAGATTCATTACCCTCCATTAAGTCAGAATTTTCTGACTGTTAGATGGCAATTGGAGTGGAGGAAGGAGAGAAAAGAGGGAAAGTCAAAACTCTAATCTTACTTGCCATATTTTTGCCCTCTAAAAATAGGAAACCATTTAAAATCAAACAAATCAATGCAAAGTTAAACATTTTATTTCCTTAACTGACAAAATTATTCCATTAATATGCCAATTAATCACAATAAATCACCCATTTAACGTAATTATCTCAAGCTTAAATTTGGAGAGATTTCTGCTGACTGCTCGTCAGCCGTGTTCGGCCTGCCGATTTTCCCCTTCGGCCTACCGGTTCCACCAAGTTTGGCCTACCGATAATTTTCTTCGGCCTGCTGATCTTGGGCAGACATTTTGGCCTGCCGAACTTAAAAGTCTGGCCTGCGGAACTGTCCATAAATGCCATACATTAAAACATTCATACATCATTGCTATTGCATCATAATTAAACATACATTAAAATAATCATGAACACCTGAGCATAACGAATCCAAGCGGTTGTCACCTGTCATAAAACTTGACATAAAAAGTTAGTAACATTAACATCATATATCATTAAATATAACATAAATTATTAATAAAATATCATTAACGTCGTTACCAACTTAACGTGATTCATTACATAAAAATAGGCGAGTGTTACAGTTTCAAAGACTTATAGACAGAGTGCTCACTCTTGATCTCCCAACTGATTTAAATAACATAGAAAACTAGCTCCCTATTTAAAGAGGTCATCCCATGGTTGGTCCTTATCAGATAAGGCCTTGAAAATTCAAATCTAGATCAATATCTGAGAAAAATGTGTGAAAACACATGATTAGATTATCGTTAGGTCAATAGGCCGAACTGGTAAATCAGCCTGCCAAGCTTACTTCATCGGCAGGCCGAACCTGAAGACCGGCCTACCGAACTTACAATAAATGATCCTTGTGAATCTTTATTTTCCACCTGAGATTCTTAGGATAGAGCCTCTATTTTAATTCAAATAACCTAATAGAGAAGTTATCTGATTAAAAAGTTATATCTGGATAATCTATGGGAAAATAATTTTTTCCTGTAATTCAACAAGTTTATCTTGAATTAATTTACTTGAAATTAATTTAACCGATAAACAGACATGAATTATCTGATCCTATCAAATTTCAGCCAATCTGATAATTTAACATAAGGCACTAATTTATTGGAAAAGCACGCTATATCATTACAGGATTTTTTATGAGCTAGCAAAGGGGACCTAATGGACCTATATAGTTCAAGCTCACGATAATTATGAAACCCAATATCCTAGATATACATTTCATAATTATCAACTCTAACGCTACTCCTCTAAAAGCTTAAAGCCATAATCTTGAACTATATAGAATTACAAAGCCTAAATAGCTAAGTCTTCATGAAATATCATAATGTATCGTATCCTCATAGGATTATCAATAATCAGCTTAAGGATAAATTCTATCTTACCTTTTTGATTATGTTTATCTTACATTCCATTATCTCACCATCAGAAAACTTACCATCCAAAGGTAGTATACAATTTGGTTACACCTGTGCATGCAAATAGTTGAGCGTTCTAGTTTTTCAATTACAGGATAACGCATAGAAGAGGATATCAATGACTCCTAAAGAGGAGCTATGGATTTCATATCTATGAATTATAAGTCTACGTTATCAAGAGTCATGCCTCCAATATATTAGCATGCGTACCAACATGAAATGTGGATGTCACCCTTTGGTGCATCAAAAGACATAAGTCAAGCAAATGGGCCCACTATCCATCTCAGGATTAAGATACAACACATATGATTGTCTAAAGTGAATTGATTTGCCAAGGCAGAATTATTAATCCAAATTAATTAAACTTTATGTCCTGATCTAATACATCATCACCTATGACAATGCAACAATGTTTCTATTTGCGAAGTCCTCCCCCAATGGCCAAGACAAACCATCTCCCTCGGGGATATAGACAACATAACTATCTTTGCCTGAATAAAGTACCTAGCTTTATTCCCTCGATTGTGGATCTTATGATTTAGACTGTCATGTTTAGAATCATGTCTTCTACATAATCTGTCCATCATATACTTGATTATAAAGTTTTTGACTGACAGTCTTAGACCTTTATTTGCTTATCATACATTCAACAAATATGAAGGCAAAGAGGACAACAATTTGGTATATGAATAATAAACTCTTTATTGATAAAAATATCTCCAAAAATATATTATATTTTTACTTCTTAGGGCATATATGTCTAACACTAACAACATCAATAGTTGAGACGGTTAGTAGTATTAATTTAACCTTCATTGCAAGAGGAAAGGCATAGATGATTGCTCTCTCCACGGATGTCCTACACTGTATAGCACTTAAGGAAGATAATGCGTGCATTACAATTAATATGTGTTATATAAAAGGCGTATGTTGTCCTTTTCGATAAAGGAAAATAGGGTCATGAGTGACGCTCATGGAGGTTTATGGCTTGGGCCAAAACATGGATTCAAATTGGGTTGTTAAGTCAACTTAGCAAAGCTTTGATTGACCAACACCATCAGCCAGGCAAAGAGTGTGTGGTGCCAATAAATGAGCCAATCAAGGGAGGTCGTAAAAAGAAAATAAGTGGGGAAAAGAGGCAACAAAAAGAGGATATAATGGAGGTGATACAACCAATAGATGGTTTGAAAGGATTACCTCCAAAAATGACAAGCTTATGTAGTTACTAGAAACAATTCATGGATGCCTCTAGCATAATTAGAATTATGTTGCCTCATGACTTCACTTAGATGGAGGATGCGCCCTTTTTTTCACTACTAAGGACATTGATTGGTTTGCCAACTTTGCTCAAATTAGTGTGACATAAGGTACAAAATTATATTGATACTTTTCATTATTTACCAACAATTTTTTATTTTTTTCTTTTTATTTGTTACTTGGATAAAGGAGGACCTGGTTGATGTTATTTTACATCATATAATGGTGGGGTCATTGGATGTTAGCCCTCATTTACCCCCAAAAAGATAGGGTAATACGTTTTGATCTACATGGTTATGATGTGCACCCACACCCCGACTTCAAAAGGATGATTCAATTGTAAGCTTATTCTTGTTAACTATATCATACATCATTGCTAATTTAAAATCTTGTTAACTATATTATATATCATTGCTAATTTAAAGCATCTTTCATTTGATTGATTGCATTTTAATGAATTGTATTTGGAGCCTTAAATGAGTAGAAGTTGAAAACAAAAACTCAAGTCTTCTTTAGTTTGCCTCATTAATATACCAAAATTCTACGACCAAAGGTAAGCATTCTATAATAAATTTATATACTTGTTGAATTGTAATTAAAAATGCATGAATTGTTATTTAAACTAATATATATATATATATATATGTATATACCTTAACATCTTTTTTAGACTATACCCTTACAAAAAGAGACAAATAATGTGGCTATTTTGTGCTAAGGTACATGTGAGAAATTATTATAAATGAGGGGATACAAGCCACGACAAACTAAGAATTTTATATTAATGAGAATTTGAGTGAGGTGTATGTAAAAAATACATTTACTTGAATTCCTATAATTTCTTATTGTTGCATTTTGTCTTATATGTTTAATTTTTATAAATTATTGATAGTTTATGTCATCAATGAATTCTAAGGCCAGTTAGAAAAAATTGAATACGGCAAAGGCTACTCGTGGGTAAAGGAGATAAAACCTGGTTATATTTTGTCCAGGACAAGACATTAAACTACGGTTTCATCAATAAACCTTTGTTTAAACTAAGGCATTAGACAATATAAGGCGACAGTTTTCTCTAGAAACTGCCATCTAATGTTATTCCACTCGCGTGAACTAGGACATTAGATAGCGGTTAAAAATCACCATCTAATCTATACAACATATTATGACATTGGATTAGACGACGGTTTACCTAACTGCCATTTGATCTTCAGACGACAGTTTACAACCGTCATCTAACGTTCTGCTTATACTATTGCAACAATCATAGAAATCATGAAATTCCAATAAAGTCAAGCACCCAAACATATTATCAACAATGATTGATCATAAATCAAAGAAGAAGCATAAAAAACAATTTTTATTTTTGGAATAAAAGAACAAGGAAGAAAACCCTACCTTAACAAGTTCTTAAAAGTGTAACTTTTGCTAAAACCTCTTGAGGACTTTTGAAATTAGAGTGGTTATAAACATTTTGAGGTGAGTGGTGGCGACCACCATAGTTGAAAATGGCAGTTTTTTGAAAAAGTGGTAGTAGAGTTCTGGTGGGGTGATATGTTTGGCGAAATTTATTAGGGAATATAGGTCTTGTTTTGTTCTCCTCTCTATTCTAGACATTTTGCAAAAAGAATCTCTCATTTGTACTTAAAATGAGGAAGTTGTGGTGTTTTAAAAATTGAAGTTCCATAGGAGAAAGAGAGATAAAGTACCGATTGGAGTAAGAAAAAAGAGAGAGGGGGAGAGAAAGAAAAGAAAGAAAATTAGAAAAAAAAAGGAAAAAGGAAAAATAATGGGGTTGGGCCTTTTATAAAATGTAGAATTCCAAATTAAGTTTAATACAAATGATATAGTCTATATTTTGTTTATAAACAGTTATACTAACATAGTTGTACAAACATATACAGGGAAAATACAACATATGTTAGTTTTTCTTAAACATGAGGAAACAAATAGCAAAATTATAGAAATTAAAAATTAATATAGTTTTGAACTCATCATTCCACAAACTACCCCATCCCCTCTACCTTTCTTCTTCATTGGTCACTATTTTCTCTCGTTGATGGAGTTTGCATCATTGGAGTCTGCCAATGAGTCATCGCCGCTAGATGTAGAACTATGACCCTGTCACACCCCACAGTACGGGTAGTGATGTGGCGGGTCAATTAAGTTGATTAAGTAGAGATTTAGTTAAAACATGAGTTTTAGAATCTAAATTAATCATGAAAATGTGGGAATTTTAAAACCTTTTTAAAGCAAGCACTTATATTTATTAAACAAATAGAAATATCAAAGTGAACAATAAGGAAGCAATAAAGAAATGAGAAGAAATGAGAATGGATCCCACTGACCCACATCTTCCGCACACACATGGTATTAACAATATTATATTACAACCACAGTCCCAAATAAAAGGAAAGGAGTTAAAATATTACATCCCTTGATTTTTACAATCTAAATAACCTAATGGTTTCTTCTAATGCTCTTGTGTCCTGTCTGTGGATTCTTCTCTAATCCTAAGCTGATATCCACCTAGAAGGGGGGAAAGTTTTAAAACAAATAAAACATGAGTGAAAGGCTCAGTAGGACTATATTTTTAGAAACATTTAATTTCAAAAGAAATTACATTTAGAAAATAGACTTAAATACATAAATAAAATTTAATAAAATTTGTTCTTACCAAATCATTTATAGGTCGACCAGAAAGAATACCATTTTCTTTTCTTGGGCAAACCATATGTATAACACCACTGTAGTGGCCCAACTAGGTTTTGGGACCTGCCCCCAAGGTCGCACGCTACACGACCCGATCTCTGATATGGCATCATGCCTTTATATTCATTTTTATCATTATTTAAAACCCATTTACCAGGTATTTTTATTTATATTCATTATGGGGTTCATTATGAAATTCACCTCAATCCACGGTTTATAAAAATAAGTGATAAAAATTTCTTTTTCAATCAACCGTTGAAAACGTTTTGATAAAAACCCTTTTTAAGGCCAAAATCATTTGAAACTAGGTTACCAAAGAAATTGGTAGAAGTCCTACCTCAATACTTGTGCCGGTGTCCCACACCAAATTTTTGATCCGCCATACGTTAGCTCCGTGGATCCATGAACAACCTTAAGTGTACAATAATTAAATCTATCAGTATCTGTATCTAGCTTAAGACATTCTACGTTACTAAATCATTTCATGGTGTCCTAGTGTGCCATTTGTATTTACAAAATCATTTTATAGGGTTAAAATCTCAATCGGGATTCAAAACAATAAAAACGGATGAAAAATCACAAAATTCCACATGCCCGGTCGCCCTGCTGGTCACCCTAGTTCGGCTGGCCAAACTGTGCAGTTCGGCCTACCGAAAAACCAGGTCTAGTTGGCCAAACTTTTCCAGCTTCATCCTGCCGAACGTATGAATCTGGCCTATCGAACCCATGAATTCGGCCTGCCGAACACGATGTTCGGCCTACCAAGTTGGAAAACTCTAGAAATTTTTAGGCACAGATTCTCGGCCTCCCAAGCCCAAATCTCAAATTTCAACCTATTTTCTCAAATCCCGAGCATAAATAATGATCATAGTTGATAGAAAAACATAGTAGATTACTTTTTAAAGCATTAAAACAAGATTTACACAAAAATCTTGAAAAATCCTAAAAATAGATAAAAATGAAAAATCTTAATTTAAATCTATTTTTGATCAAACTAAGCTTAGATTCCAGTTATTTTAAGTTTCTCTAACTTAGATCAATGGTTTTCTAAGCTTAGAAAAGCTTAAATTTCAAAATACAAGAAAAATTAAAAAAGTTTTGAAATTTGAAAACTAACCTTGAATTTAAACTTGGAATCATGTTTTTGGTTGCTCAATCACGCTCCCGAGCCTCCACTGTACTAATCCAAAGCTTGGGCTTGATATTTTGATTCAAAAATTTGAGAGGGAAATGAGAGAGAATGACAGGCAGAGTGAGAGAGAGAGGCACAAGAGAGAGAGAGAGTTGAGAGTGAGTGAGGAAAGGAGAGAGGAAGAGAGATAAATAGAGGGAAGGAAAAGCAAACCAAGAAGGAGAAACCATGTCCCGCACATGGTTTTTCCTAAGTGGGACTTGTTGGTCATTTGACAAATTGTTTTGTTTCAAATATTTAAAATACAAATAAAAATAACCCAAAATGATTTAAAAATCTATTTGATTAGGAAAAATAATTACAAAACTCTTAGATTAAAATTAAACCACAATTTGGTACACTATTACACCATTTTACTTACTAATAACATTCAATTAATTTTTGGGGCGCTACAGACCCTCTCTCTCCCTCCCCCACGCCCCCTCTCTTTTTGTCCTCACCATCAACAATGGCGGGGACTTGAAGTATCAAGGACAAGAGGTAAAAAGTGATGTCATTCTTGTGTGGTGAGTGGCTCGCGAGGACAACTTTGACTGATGAAATCTGTACGCGATCTTTGTCTGTGATCTGTGAGCAATTGTTTGGTGCTTCCTGCTAGATTTTGAGAGTGTAATTGTTGGAGTTTGGTAAATCGAAGTTGGGCGGCATAGAGGGTGATATGGCGTTTTTAGAATTCTTTAAAATTTATATTCATAATATGCTATTAATTTTCTTTTCTCCAAGTTATACTGTTAATTTCTATTTACTCCGCTTAAAGTTATATTTCCCTCCTTCTCCCACTTACATAATTGAAAAAAAATTGACAGTTATTTTACAATGATTTTTTACGAGAAAAATATTTTAGAAATAATATTATAATTGAAAATTAATCATAAATTTTTGAATAAATAAACTAACAATCAGATTAAATTAATTAATCTTAATTAATTTATATGGTTGTTACATATAGTTATGTATTTTTATTATGTAGTGCAACATAATTATAATTTTTTTTTAAATATAAGCATGACAACATCTTCTAGTTAATTCAGTAAAGTATGACTAATTTTTTCTAACAAATTTGATGCATATCTAAAATTTTTAAAATCTTTTATAGGTAAAAAATTCTTGAATTTCAAAAATTTAATAGGACATGTGCCACTACTCAACTCCATCTCCCTCCCCCCAATTGGTTGCTCTATTTAACAATGTCACCTTTTATAACAAATCATTTGTCGATCATAGCAAAGTCCATTGTCAAATTAAAGCGTTTTCGTGCTTTGCAATACTCAAAATGAAAGTTTCGGACCAAAACACATGCATTGGCCATTATAAATTTCGCTTCAAGCAATGTTCTCAATATTCGTGTCATCAGCTTGTTTAAGTAACTAAAGTCTCCTTCCACAGATTACCTTATGGTGGTGTTTGGTATGCAGTAATCCTGAGATGGGAATAGGAATCTTATAGATTCTCATGCTTGGTATGTAGTAATCTGAGTTTTGGATTCCTAAGAAACTCATTCCTATAGGATTCAAATTACCTCATTTTGGGGTAATCTGAATCTCACTCAACAAGATGATATTTATATTCTTGGGAATCTCAAAACTATGAAAATCTCACCTTTTTTTCTATGATGATGATGATAATAATTATATTATTATTAAATTATAATAATAAGAATAAGAATAGAAATTAATATTTCTATACAATATAAATATAAAAATTGTATCAATATAAAATAATAATTTGATAATAATAACATTAACAATAATAATAAAAATATATAATATATTACATAGAGAATATCTAAATATAATATATATTATTAAATAATTAATATTAGAATATAATATATATAAATACTATAATAATAAAATAAAATAATTTCATACTATTATTATAAATTAATATTAATATATGATATAGATATAAATAATATATCAATATAAAATTATAATTTAATATAAGAATAATAATAACATTAATAATAAAAACATAATAATATAACATCAATATGAATAGTATAATATTAATATTCATAGTAATATCAATATTAAATTATATAAATACTATTATAATAATTATAAATATAAAATATAACTAAATATGTTTAATATTTTTTATAACAATATTTTTATTTAATGTTAATATTAATATAAATACTAATACATTATTAAGAATTATATTTTTATTATTATTTATATACATATCATTATATTATATATTATATACAACATTTTAATATTAATATATTGTTAAATAAAAATTCTCTCATTATTATAAATTAATATTTTTATATAATATATGCCTTACTATAATCGACCTTCTCTCTTGCGCCTCCAAACCAATATGGGAAATTAGCAGCATCAGAAAAAGTTTCCAACATTGGGAGGGTTTAAATAGAGATGAAGCCAAATCTTTTGCATAATATGGATGACAATGAGTTGTTTTGGAGGGCTTCATTTTTTTTCAAAGGATTGAGGAAATTCCATATTGACAGGTGCCTAAAAGTGGCTTTCATGTTTTTGATAAAGGAATATGCCTCTGGCCCCACTTTGGGAGATCTTCAAATGTCATGAAGGGTTCTATAGCATTTGCGTTCACCAAATGATATATTCAGGGCCTTTGTTTTTTGAAGGGGAAATCAGAATTTTTATTAATCAGAGTCAATCGACTCCAAACTTTAAAGGGGGCTTTGACAATTTTGTTTCTAGTACATAGTTAAAACATCTACAGTGTATGTTGAAATTCTCTCAAATGACAAGCAATCAAGACTTCATGCAATTTTGACTCAATAATTGAATAAAACCTTAGAGTAATTTTTATTAATTCTCAAGTTAGCAAAAATGCTACAAATGATTGGACTTTCACCCCTATTTATAGTCATTGGGGTGTTACAATTGTTCAAATGACTGTTTGAATCTTTACCGTTAATCATTTGCAACCTTTTACTAGGTTTTTGATCTATTTACTGTCCTTGTATTTATTTCCTACTTTTAACAATTCTGATCCTGTGTTCCCTTTTAAATTCTGGTTTCGTCTCTGGTCTTGTTCTGACTTCTTCTAGTCTTTTAGTTTGATAGTGTCGTTTCTTTCTTTTCTCCTATTTATCTTAAAACGCTTCTTATCTTTCCCTCGTGTCCTTTTTGCTATCATTTAGATTAAAAATTTCCTCCTACATAAGCCTCCTTTTCCTATAGAATCTGAAATTCACTTGATTCTCGACTTTTATAGGAAAATCTTTTTGTCTATTATTTCAAACATCGTGCATCTCCTCCCCTGGGTCTTAAGCTTTGCCTCTTTAACTTCTTTGTAGCCATGTTTCCTCTTTCTAAGTCAGCCGTATTATCCGATAGACTGGTAGAAAGTTTAACTGTAACGCCCCGAAATTTATTTAATGTTATTGTAATATAAATGATGAATTAGTGTGCCATAATTAATGTTTCAACATTAATTTCATTACTTGGTTGGATTTTGAATTTTTAGTTGTTTTGTTAATTTGATGAATTCAAATGATTTCTTATTGTTTTAAAATGATGTTTTGAGTTTTAAAACACAACAATTTGTGAAATGTTAAAAATATTCCGTTTTACAAACCGTGGGTGGCATTTGGTTTTCACACCGTAAAACCGCCCACCGTTTCTCTCTATTTATTCCCTCTCTCTCACCCTCTTTCTCTCACTCTCTCTGATCACTCTCTCTCCTCTCTCTCTCCCGTAAGCTATCTCTCTCTCCCTCAATTTCTCCTTGAAATTTTGAATCAAATTCGAATTCAAGCTTCGGGTTAGCAAGGAGGAAGCTCGGGAACGAGATTTGGCTATCAAAAACATGTATTTAATGCTTCGATTCAAGGTTAGTTTTGAAATTTCTAAACTTTTTCTAAATTTTTCAATTTTGTGCATTTTTGAAATCTAGGTTTGGTTAAGCTTAGAAAACCTTTGATTTGAGTTAAATGAACTTAGAACAACTAGAATCTAAGCTTAGATTGAAGAAAAACGGATTGGATTCAAGATTTTTCATTTTTCTCCCCATTTTCACATTTTCGGATTTTTGAGATTTTTGAGCTTAAATCTTGTTTAAATGAGTTCAAATGTGTTCTAGTATGTTTTTCTGTCAATTATGATTGCTTTCCATGCCTAGGATTTGAGAAAAATAGGTTAAAATTAATATTTGGATTTTGGGGGGAATCGAAAACCCGTGGCTAGATTTCTGGGTTTTCCCAATTTGGTAGGCCGAACCACGTGTTTGGCAGGCCAGATTAAGGATCGGCAGGCCGGTGTTCATCTGTCCGGCAAGCTGAACCTAGGGAATGACCGGCCGACCGAACTTGTTTTCCGACAGGCCGAACTGTGCAGTTCGGCTGGCCGAAGCAGGGAGTCCGGCAGGCCGACCGAGCATGGAGAATTTTGAGATTTTTCACCCGTTTTCACTGTTTTGAACCCCAATTTAAATTCCAACCTTATAGAATGATTTAAAGATACAAATGGCACACTAGGACATCATGAAATGATTTAGTAACATAGAATGTCTTGAAATTGATCGACTTAGTTGGTATCTAGGATCGTTCGTGGTTCTACAAAGCTAACGTATAGCGGACCGAGATTACAGTGTGGGGCACCGGCATGAGTATCGAGGTAGGACTTCTACCCCATTTTCTTGGTAGCCTAGTTTCAAAATGATTTGGCTTTGAAAAGGATTTCTATTAAAATATTTTCAACGGTTGTTTGAAAATGAGTTTATCCGTTATATTTTAATATACCGTGAACTGAAATTGACTTCATAATAAATGTAAATGACAACACTCTGTAATTGGGTTTTGAATGATAATGATAATAAACATATAGGCATGATGCCATATCAGAGATCGGGTTGTGTAGCAATTGACCTTAGGGGCAGGTCTCGAAACCCAGCTGGGCCACTACGGTGTGATATTATTATGGTTTGCCTAGGAAAAGAAAATGATATTTCGGTTGTTCAAGTAAACTGTTCTAGGTAAGAACGGTTTTATTCAAATTTATTTATTTATTCAAGGTTTCTTTTAAATAATCCCTGAATAGTGAAATGTTTCTTTAAATTAAATTATTTTATAAAACATAGTCCTACCGAGCCTTTCGCTCAAGTTTTATTTGTTTTAAATTTCCCCCCTTTTAGGTGGTTTTTCATTTAGGTTTGGAGAGGATTCAACGGACAGTACTCAGGAACAATAGAGGGACTAGTAATTTTATTTGTATTGTTTAAATCAAGGCATGTAAGATTTTAACTTTATTTGTACTTGGACTGTGATTGTATTTATAATATTGTCAGTACCATGTGTGTGCACAAGTTATGGGTCTGTGGGACCCATACTCGCTATGTTTACTCTTTAATATTAATTATCCATGCTATGGTCTTCTTTAAATTTTCACATTTTATATTTAACTCAAATCCTTAAACTCTTGATTTTAATTAAATTCTCCTTTAATTAATTCAAATAATCCACCACGTCACTTCCTGTACTTCGGGACGTGACAGAATGGTATCAGAACTCAAGGTTATGAACCTTGGGAATTATGCACACATAGGTTTGACAATGAAATACCTTTGACAGTCCAAATTTTGTTTTCAAAAGTGAGGGAATGGCACCTAGACGTCGTTTGACAGCTGAAGCCGAGTTCGAAAATGATGAGGGCATGATGAGGTCTATGTTTGCGGCTTTCCAACAGATGGCAGCTAGGGCTAGACTGGAAGATTTTGATGTTGGTCGTCGGTATACATACTTTAAGGAATTCTGGCGTGCGTCTATTCAGACTTTGATGGTAATGGGGATCCGTAGTTAGCAGAGTATTGGCTGGATTCGATCTTGAAGCATTTGGATACCCTTGGTGAGCCTGAGGAGTATCGTGTGGAGTTTGCTGCGTATAAGCTCGAGGGTGGCGCTAACACTTGGTGGAAACAAGCTAAGCGTTTGGAGCACGGTGGTGATATCAGTTGGGATAGGTTCAAGGAGCTGTTCTATGATCGATATTTCCCACAGGGGTATAGAGATCAGAAGGCAGCTGAGTTCTACAGGTTGCAGCAGGGTGATCTATCAGTTTAGGAATATGAGGCAAGGTTTAATGAGTTGGCCAGGTTTGCTCCATCAAAGGTGACATCGGAGCTTGAGAAGTGTATTAAGTTTCAAGAAGGGCTCAAGGCTCTTATTCGGCGACAGTTGGTTGCTCTGTGGCTTAGGAGTTTTGGAGAGCTTGTGTCGTCGGTGATATCCGTGGAGAATGATTATGTGCAGTATTGTGAGGACCGAGCCAAGGCTTCAAGAGGATCGCTGAGGAGCAGTAGGAAAAGCACCAATAGCCGTCTGACTCTGGGGAAGAGCAAGCAAGGTGGCACAAACAGCGGTAGCAGCAGTTCGTCTAGCAGCGGGCGCAGCAATCCCTACAGCTTCTATTGTCATTTCTGTCAGCAGCCCGGACACATCAAGAGGAATTGCCCGATCAAGAGTGCCCGTCTTGGATCTCAGACCGGGGAGGATGCCAGTCGTCAGTCTCAGCCTCAAACCCTACCTCCACCTTTGCAGTACCCGCAGTTGCAGTATCCCCAGTTCTCTCCTCAGTAGTTCTCATATCTGGCAAGGGGCCAACAGCTGCAGCATTTCCAGCGTAGCATCCCTCAGTATCGAGCGCCGAGTGCAGTAGTGTGCAGTCGTCTCCATCTCAGCAGCATTGACAGAATAATCCAAGACCCAACAATGTCGGTAGAGGGAAAGGAAAGGCTCCAGTGCAGGTTCATGCAATGGCATCTAGAGGTTCAGATTCTCATGTTGGTAACGCGGTTGTCGATGGTACGATTTTGGTTTCTAGATCTTTAGCTCGCGTTTTATTTGATACCGGTGCCTCTCATTCTCTTATTTCGAGTTCTTTTGTACATGCCTTGGGATTAGAGATAGAAGAGTTTAATGAACCCCTAGTCATAACTTCTCCCTTGGGGCGGGTGTGTGTAAATTGTATGTGTAAATCTTGTAAAATAAAGATTGGGGATGAGATTTTGAAAAGTGATTTGATTATACTCCCCATGAGCTCCTATGATGTAATTCTAGGGATGGACTGGTTGTCTAGGTATAATGCAGTTGTGGACTGCCAACTTAGAAGAGTGAGCCTAGTGTTTGATATGGGGATGATGATCACTTACCAGGGTGGTGGTGATTGGTTAATGAGTGAGCGTCTCATGAAGTCGTGTTTAGGAGGGCGAAGGAATCTAGGTTGTTGTGCTTTTCTTGCCAATCTAGATTGAGAGCCCTATGCTTTGAGAGGCAGTGCAGCGATTTCGGTGGTTGACGAGTTCAAGGATGTCTTCCCCAATGAGTTGCCAGGATTACCACCGCATCGGGAAATTGAGTTTGGCATCGAGTTGTTTCCGGGGACAGCACCAATTTTTATGGCACCTTATCGGATGGCGTCGGCGGAAATGAAAGAATTGAGGAAGCAACTTCAGGAGCTTGCTGATAAAGGGTATAATCAGAATAGCACATCTCCGTAGGGAGCACCAGTTTTGTTTGCTATGAAGCACGATGGGACTCTCAGGTTATGTGTGGATTATCGACAGCTGAATCGTGTTACGGTGAAAAACAAGTATCCCTTGCCTAGGATTGATGAGTTGTTTGATTAGTTGGGAGGTACGTGGTACTTCTCAAAGATTGATTTGCGGTCGGGTTATCATCAACTCAGGATTAAGGAAGAGGA
Organism: Artocarpus heterophyllus; assembly: GCA_025403435.1. NCBI lineage: Eukaryota > Viridiplantae > Streptophyta > Magnoliopsida > Rosales > Moraceae > Artocarpus > Artocarpus heterophyllus. The sequence continues at coordinate 301,695 of JAJQZP010000247.1, read as the reverse complement.
TATTCCCAAGATAGCTTTTAGGACTCGGTATGGGCATTTTGAGTTTCTGGTTATGTCGTTTGGGTTGACGAATGCTCCGGTAGCTTTCATGGATTTGATGAATAGGATATTTAGGCCGTATCTGGATCAGTTCGTGATCATGTTCATCGATGATATTCTTGTGTATTCTAAGACTTGGGAGGAGCATCAGCAGCATCTTTGGATCGTGCTTCAGACTCTGTGGGAGCACCAGTTGTATGCTAAGAGGGAAAAGTGCGAGTTTTGGTTGACCAAGGTCAAGTTTCTAGGTCATGTCATCTCGGAGCATGGTATTTCTATGGATCCGTCCAAAATTGAAGCCATAATGGAGTGGGAACGACCAAGGAATGTGGTGGAGATTCACAGCTTCTTTGGTCTTGCTGGTTATTATAGGAAATTTGTAAAGGATTTTTTGAAGATTGCAGCTCCGTTGACGAGATTGATCAAGAAAAATGTCAGGTTTGAGTGGAATGAAGATTGTGAGCTTGCTTTTTAGGAATTGAAGAACCGGTTGACTTCAGCTTCAATGTTAGTTATTCCTAGCAGTGACGAGCCGTATGTGGTTTACGCAGATGCTTCAGGGCGCAGACTTGGATGTGTATTGATGCAGCATGGACGTGTGGTTACGTACGGATCGAGACAGCTACGACCTCATGAGCAGAATTATCTTACTCATGATTTAGAGCTTGCGGCGGTAATTCACGCGCTGAAGATTTGGAGGTGTTAGTTGTATGGAGCGTCGTTTCAGGTCTTCTCCGATCACAAGAGTTTGAGGTATCTGTTCACTTAGAGGGATCTTAATTTGAGGCAGCGTAGATGGGTAGAGTATATGGAGGATTATGATTTTGCGTTGCAGTATCATCTCGGGAAAGCTAATGTGGTCGTGGATGCGCTTAGTAGGGAGTCTTTAGGGATTCTCGCTTGTTTGGCTTTAGAGGACTAGAGCAGAGATACGAGAATGAGCGAGTATAGGCTACGGTATCATGAAGACTGTGATCGAGTTTCGGTATATCATGTGGAAGTGACCCCAGCTCTTGTGCGGATGGTGAAGTAAAGTCAGTGGCAGGATCGGCAATTAAAGGGGATTTGGTCGCGGATTCAAAACAGGGAGTAGTTTGAAGAATGGAGCATGCATGCAAATGGATCATTGTATTTCTGGGAGCGTCTTGTAGTAACAGTTATCGCCGAGGTGACGAAAGCCGTTTTGGATGAAGCTCATAGGTCTTAGTTCGCTATTCATCCGGGGAGCACAAAGATGTATCGCGATTTGAAGAGGCAGTATTGGTGGAGAGGCATGAAGAAAGTTGTTCGAGAGTATGTGGCCAAGTGTTCGACGTGTCTTCAGGTGAAAGCCGAGCATTAGAAGCCTACAGGTTAGCTTCAGCCGCTTCCTTTTCTAGGGTGGAAATGGGAGCATGTGACGATGGATTTTCTCACAGGTTTGCCGAGGACGGAGCAGCGGCATGATGCAGTTTGGGTCGTGGTCGACAGGTTGACGAAGTTGGCGCATTTCATTCCGTTTAGGTCGACGTGTTCGAGGAAGATTCTCGGGGATTTGTATCTGTAGAACATTGTGAGGTTGCATGGAGTTCCTTTGTCCATCACTTCTAATCAAGACACCAGGTTTAATGCTAAGTACTGGAGGAGTTTTCAGGAGGCTTTAGGTATAGATTTGAACTTCAGTATGGCATTTCATCCTTAGACTTATGGGCAGTCTGAGCGGGTTATTCAGATTCTTGAGGATATGTTGCGTGCCTGTGTGTTGGACTTCGACAGAAATTGGAAGCAATGTTTGCATCTGGCGGAGTTCACATACAACAATAGCTATCAGGCAAGTATTGGTATGACACCGTTTGAGGTGTTGTATGGGCGGCCGTGTCGGTCACCTGTGCGTTGGGCCGAGCCAGAAGATAGGGTTATTCTTGGGCCGGATGAGATCCGTGATAGAACGAGAAAGTCGCGGTGATTCGAGATCGATTGAGGGCAGCTCAGAGTCGATAGAAGAGTTACACGGATAGGAGACGTAGACTCTTAGAGTTCACGATTGGAGATTTCGTTCTCTTGAAGGTATCGCCTCGTAAGGGAACTATGCAGTTTGGAGTGAGTGGGAAGCTCGTGCCGAGGTATATTGGGCCGTTCAAGATCACTCAGCATGTTGGTGTGGTTGCTTATCGGCTTGATCTTCCGTCTGAACTTTCTCATGTTCACAATGTGTTTCATGTGTCGATGCTTAGGAAGTGTCCGCCTGAGCAGGGTAAGATAGTTTCATTCTGCGATGTGTAGGTTCAGGTAGATACGACATACGAAGAAGTGCCGATTCAAATCATCGACCGGAAAATAATTAGTTTGCGTCGTCGTGAGATACCTTTGGTAAAGGTCGTGTGGCAGCATCACGGGGCTAATGAAGCCACTTGGGAACTAGAGTCGGGTATGCAGGACTCGTATCCGCATTTGTTTTGTTTCTGAAATGAGATGTAAATTTCGAGGGTGAAATTTCTTTTAGGGGTGGAAAGTTGTAACGTCTCGAAATTTATTTAATATTATTGTAATACAAATGATGAATTAGTGTGCCATAATTAATGTTTCAACATTAATTTGATTACTTGGTTGGATTTTGAATTTTTGGTTGTTTTGTTAATTTGATGAATTCAAATGATTTCTTATTGTTTTAAAATGATGTTTTGAGTTTTAAAACACAACAATTTGTGAAATGTTAAAAATATTTCGTTTTACAAACCGTGGGTGGCATTTGGTTTTCGCACAGTAAAACCACCCACCGTTTCTCTCTATTTATTCCCTCTCTCTCACCCTCTTTCTCTCACTCTCTCTGATCACTCTCTCTCCTCTCTCTCTCCCATGAGCTATCTCTCTCTCCCTCAATTTCTCCTTGAAATTTTGAATCAAATTCGAATCCAAGCTTCGGGTTAGCAAGGAGGAAGCTCAGGAACGAGATTTGGCTATCAAAAACGTGGATTTAAAGCTTCGATTCAAGGTTAGTTTTGAAATTTCTAAACTTTTTCCAAATTTTTCAATTTTGTGCATTTTTAAAATCTAGGTTTGCTTGAGCTTAGAAAACCTTTGATTTGAGTTAAATGAACTTAGAACAACTAGAATCTAAGCTTAGATTGAAGAAAAATGGATTGGATTCAAGATTTTTCATTTTTCTCCCCATTTTCTCATTTTTGAATTTTTGAGATTTTTGGGCTTAAATCTTGTTTAAATGAGTTCAAATGTGTTCTAGTATGTTTTTCTATCAACTATGATTGTTTTCCATGCCTGGGATTTGAGAAAAATAGGTTAAAATCAAGATTTGGATTTTGGGGGAATCGAAAACCCGTGGCTGGATTTCTGGGTTTTCCTAGTTCGGTAGGCCGAACCACGTGTTCGACAGGCTGGATTAAGGATCGGCAGGCCGGTGTTCATTTGTCCGGCAGGCCGAACCTGGGGAATGACCGGCCGACCAGACTTGGTTTTCGGCAGGCCAAACTGTACAGTTCGGCCGGCCGAAGCAGGGAGTCTGGCAGGCCGGCCGAGCATGGAGAATTTTGTGATTTTTCACCCGTTTTCACTGTTTTGAACCCGATTTAAATTCCAACCTTATAGAATGATTTAAAGATACAAATGGCACACTAGGACATCATGAAATGATTTAGTAACACTGAATGTCTTGAACTAGAAATTGATTGACTTAGTTGGTATCTAGGATCGTTCGTGGTTCAGCGGAGCTAACGTATAGCGGACCGGGATTACGGTGTGCGACACCGGCACGAGTATGGAGGTAGGACTTCTACCCCATTTTCTTGGTAGCCTAGTTTCAAAATGATTTGGCTTTGAAAAGGATTTCTATTAAAATATTTTCAACGGTTGTTTGAAAATGAGTTTATCGGTTATATTTTAATATACCGTGAACTGAAATTGACTTCATAATAAATATAAATGACAACACTCGGTAATTGGGTTTTGAATGATAATGATAATAAACATATAGGCATGATGCCATATCAGAGATCGGGTCGTGTAGCGATCGACCTTGGGGGCAGGTCCCAAAACCCAGCTGGGCCACTATGGTGTGATATTATTATGGTTTTCCTAGGAAAAGAAAATGATATTTCGGTTGTTCGAGTAAACTGTTCTGGGTAAGAACGGTTTTATTCAAATTTATTTATTTATTTATTTATTTATTCAAGGTTTCTTTTAAATAATACCTAAATAGTGAAATGTCTCTTTAAATTAAATTATTTTATAAAACATAGTCCTACTAAGCCTTTCGCTCACGTTTTATTTGTTTTAAATTTCCCCCCTTCTAGGTGGTTTTTCATTTAGGTTTGGAGAGGATTCAACGGACAAGACCCAAGAGCAATAGAGGGACTAGAGAATTTATTTGTATTGTTTAAAGCAAGGCATGTAAGATTTTAACTTTATTTGTACTTGGACTGTGATTGTGTTTATAATATTGTCAGTACCATGTGTGTGCACAAGTTGTAGGTCTGTGGGACCCATACTCGCTATATTTACTCTTTAATATTAATTATCCATGCTATGGTCTTCTTTAAATTTTCACATTTTATATTTAACTCAAATCCTTAAACTCTTGATTTTAATTAAGTTCTCCTTTAATTAATTTAAATAATCCGCCACGTCACCTCCCGTACTTCGGGGCGTGACATTAACATTCTAATACTGTTTCCACCGATTTTCTTTCTTGTGGGGTTAATGTTTTTACTGGTGAAGGCATCAGTCTTGATCAAATTGTTATTCCCATGGAAAGTCTTGTCACATTAAAATTTCCTTTCCCAAAACTTTTCATTGAATGCTTTCAATTTACAAAGATTTCTCCTTTGCAATTAGCCCCCCAGTGCCTATCACATCCTTTCTTGCCGTTGCAATATCGTCAAAGTTGACATTCTATCTCCGTTCCCGATTCATCTTAGCTTTCATTGCTATCATTTCTTTAGAATCAATCATGCTAATTACTTATGGCCTATATTGAAACTTGATTCAATCAAAGGGATAAATTATTCTAGCCTCAGTTGTTGGGGTGAACTTGCTATTATTATTGGTGGCAATTGGTCTCATAATAGCAACTGTTCCATTAACCATCGTTTTCATTAATATGAAATTTCTGATCCTTCTTGGCCTCAAAATTTAGTGATTTTTGACTTGATCTTTTGGGATGGCTTATCCTCTTGGACATGCCAGATATAAGAGCCCTTGATATAGAAACTTTGATTGGTCTAGATCTACTTTCCTAACTCGAAGCATGCAAAGAGCTTCAAAATTTGCATGCATCCGTTGTTGATATTGATTGGCATAACCCTGAATCTCCCATCAACTTGTGCCTCCCGCCATTCCTCCTCCTTCCTATTTCCTGCCAGCGGTTGAAAAGATTGAGCATGGTGAAGAAGATTTAAAGCCTGAAATTTGTCTTCTCGCTATCTCTTTGTTCGATAGAGTTAGAAACAAAAGGACTTCTAAGAGTCCTTTGATTTTACCTTTTACAGATGGGCCGTTGTTTCCTATGTCGTCAATTCAAATATCAGATTCTTCTAGCTCTTTTGAAGACTTAGCAATGACAGTTCTGTTTAGGGCAATTTCCCCCGTGTTATGAGAATTGAAGCCTTGGTCCAGTCATTCCATCTTTTTCTCGCGTCCTATTTGGCAATCTAAAAGATTATGCTAGAAAAGTTTCTCACTCCTTTTCTTTTAGATGTCATCACTCTCATTTTGCCTCTTATGCATGTCATTCTCGTTAAGATTCCTAGGCTTTCAATCACTACATTTCTTGCCTTTCTATTGCTTCTATGCATCATTTTGTTGCTATCCAAGCCAAGACGAGTCTTCCAAAATTGCTGATGTTCACTCTCCTTCTCCATTACATTGAAGGTCCTGTAGCCCCTTCAGGCAGCTTTCCACTCACCTGGCTTACTGTCACGCCTCGAAATCCGAGAGGTGACGTGGTGAATTAATCAAGTTAATTAAATCAAATTTATTAGGTTAATTAAATTAAATTTTAATTTAAAATCACCCACTTAAAGAATTTAGTTGATTATGAAAAGGATGATAAATTTAAAACTTTTTAAACAGTTATGAAAAATAATAAAACAAATAAGAGAAAATAGAATGGTACAGAGAGAAATATACGTGTTGGGTCCTACCGGACCCACATCTCATGCACACATATGATATTGACAATAATTAAAAGTACAACCACAGTCCAATATATGAAATGGAAAAATAAAATATTACATGCCTTGATTAGTCGATGCAAATAACCTATTCTAAATCTTCTACTGCTCACGAGTCTGATCGATTGCCTCCCAATCGGTCCTAAGCTCAATTCCACCTAGAAAGGGGGAGAAGTTTAAACAAGAAAACTATGAAAGGCTCAATCGAACTAGGTTTCTTTAAAAAAAACATTTAATTGAACATAAAATTTTTCATTCAAAAAGGATATTTAGAAAACAGAGTTGAATAAATAAATCCAAGAAAATCATTCTTACCAAAATAGTTCATTTTTCATCTAGAAAGGATATTATTATCTTTTCTTTGGCACACCATAGTTATTACCACCATAGTGGCCTAGTAAGCGTCTTAGTACATGGATCAACTGAATTGTCCTCTGATGCGATTTTGCACACTGTGACTGCCCGCCCTCGACAGAGTCCTTTATCACATAATACTTTCTATCAATATGCTTACTCTTCTTGTGAAATCTTGGTTCCTTAGCATTAGCTACCGTCACACTGTTATCACAGTACACTAATACCGTCATATCCATGCCAAGAACTACCTCAAGATCCCCAAGGAACTTGCGTAGCCACACTGTTTCTTCAAAGCATCACTAGCTGCCACATATTTAGCCTCCATCGTTGAATCCAAAGTGCAATCTTGCTTCACACTTCTCCAACTGATGGCACCGCCGCCTAGAGTAAACACAAAACCCGAAGTCAATTTTCAAGAATCCAGAAAGGATTGAAAATCTGAGTCGATATATCCTAGAGGAGTCAAGTCCTCACCCAAATACACAAGCATATACCCTCAAGTCCTTTTCAAGTACTTAAAAATATGCCTTATCGCAACCCAATGGTTTAGTCCTGGATCCACCTTAAATAGACTTACAATCCTGATCGCATAACAAATATCATGTTTGTGCAAAGCATGGCATACATGAGACTATCCACTACCGAAGCATAAGGCACCTTCTTCATGTATTCTCTTTCTTCATCAGACTTTGGAGAGTCTTTCTTAGAAAGAGTAATTCCAGACCTAGATGGTTGCCCACCTTTCTTGCAATCCTACATTGCAAACCTCCTGAGAATTTTATTAATGTAGCTAGCCTAGGACAAAGCTATCATTTTGGTCTTCCTATCCCTAAAGATCTAGATACCAAGAACAAAATTAGCCTCACCCAAGTCCTTCATGTTAAATTGCTTGGTTAATCATAATTTGACCGATGACAATGCCCCAATGTTATTGCCAATTAGCAGAATGTCATCTACATAGAGTAGCAGAAAAACCACCTTCCCATCCTTAATGTGTTTGTAAACACATGGCTCATCCACATTTTGTGAGAACACATAAGTCTTGATCACCTAATCAAATCATATGTTCCAAGAATGGGAGGCCTACTTAAGTCCATAAATTGACTTTAGCAGCTTACAAACCTTACCCGCTTGACCCTTGACCTTGAACCCGTCAGGTTGTTCCATATAAATGCACTCATCAAGATAGCCATTTAGAAAAGCCATCTTGACATCCATCTGCCAAATCTCATAGCCAAGAGTGACAGTTATGGACAAAAGAATCCGGATGAACTTATGCATGGCTACAGGCAAAAAGGTTTCCTCGTAATTGATTCCTTCCTTTTACGTATAACCCTTAGCTACCAGTCTAGCCTTAAAGGTTTCGAGCTTTCCATCCACTCCTCTTTTCCTCTTGTAGATCCACTTACACCTTATGGGTTTTACCCCTTTGGGAAGATCCGTAAGCTCCCAGACCTGACGAGTCTCTATAGACTTCATCTCTATGTTCATGGCCTCTGTCAAGAGTTTCGAATCAGCATCCCCCATAGCCTCTATGTAAGTGTAAGGATCTCTATCATGTTCATTTGGTTCAACCAAGAAGGCCTCCCCATTGAACATATACCTCTCGAGATGACGTCCGATCCTCCCACTACGCTGAAGCCCCTTAGGTTGTTGTCTAGGTTTGTTTGGTTTTTCTACACTAATCGAAACGGTTTCATTCGAAACCTCCAGAGTGATTGGATCACTCCTTAACTCCTCAATCACCACTTTGCTTCAAGGTTTAAAGTTATCCATGTAACTCTCCTCAAGGAAAGTTGCATTAATTGAAACCACAACTTTATTTTCCTTTGGGTTATAGAAATAACCTCCTTTAGTCCCTTTTGGATATCCTACAAACACGTAAACTTCCAAACGTATTTCCAACTTATTCGGATCCTTAAATAGGACATAAGCTGGACATCCCCATATGCGAATATGGTTTAAGGATCTCTTCCTACTCGTCCACAACTCGTGAGGAGTTTTAGGGACCAATTTTAAAGGCATATTGTTCAAAAGATAGCATGCGGTTTGTAGTACATATCCCCAAAAGGATAAAGGCAATGATGAATAGCTCATCATCGACCTTACCATGTCTAATAAAGTCCTATTCCTTCTCTCTGCCACGCCATTCTGCTATAGAGTGCCTAGCGCAGTCAAATGGGATAAAATCTCATTCTCTAATAAGTGTCCCAAGAACTCATCAGAAAGGCATTCTCCAACTCGATCAGATCGAAGTGCCTTTATGGGTCTACCCAATTGCTTTTCCACTTTAGCCTGAAACTCCTCGAACTTGTCAAAAGTTTTGCTTTCGTAGTGCATTAGGAACACATACCCATGCCTTGAGCAATTCTCAATAAAAGTAACAAAGTACTCATAGCCTCCTCGTGCCCGGATGTTTATCGGTCCGCAAACATCACTTTGCATAAGTTCTAGAACCCCTTCGACCCTATTGCCCTTAGACCCGAATGGTCTTTTGGTCATTTTACCCTCCAAACAAGATTCACATTGAGGTATAGATTCCACCTTTATGTGACGTAAAGGTCCATCCCTTACCAACCTTTGAATCCTATTCAGGTTAATATGACCAAGGCGTAAATGCCAAAGATAAGTCTTATTAGAGTGAGAAGTTTCAAGCCTTTTAGAGTTATTATCATTCACCTTAGCATTAAGCAATAAGTCCATCTTAGGTTTGATAAAATATAGATTATTTTGCATCCATCTAGAACAAATAAAAGATTTTTTTTTTTACGAATTACCGCTTTATTATTAAAAGAAACCAAATAGGAGTCTTTAAATAAACAAGCTACAGAAATTAAATTCCTTTTAAATTTACGAACATAAAAATAATATTGCAAAATTAAATTCCTACAATTATCAAAATAAAGATGGACGTCTCCCACTACTTCCGCTAAGACCAAGGATCCATCGCCCATCCGAAGCGTGAAGTCTTCATGAAGCAGACTTCTTGTTTCTTTGAACCCATATAGAGAAACACAAACATGATTAGTTGCATCGGAATCTATGACCCAAATGTCACTAGATTCCTCAACTAGATAAGTTTTTAAATATAGAAGATCACACCTACCTTATTTGGAAAGGAAGTCCTTGCAATGTTTCTTGATGTGTCTGACCTTCCCATTCTTGGCCCGTTGTTTTTTTTCATTACCAGAATTGGGATTGGAACCAAAAGTAGCTGCCAAGTTGGCGTCTCCACCAACAGGAGACTCCTTGATCAGTAGTTCAAACTCTTGTATCTATTTCACTAATTCTATTAAGGTCATATCCTGCCTGTTGCTCAAATTAAAAGTAACTCTAAACGGACTAAATTCCTTTAACAGAGTCTCAAAGACCATAGTCATCTAAGTTTCAGCATCGATGTCAGCTCCATTGGTTTGTGCCTCAGCGAGGTAACCCGTGACTAACATCATGTGCTCCTTTACAGACGTCCCTGGTCTCTGTTTATAGTTCAAGAGTTTCCATAGCGCCCCTTACCGCTTTGTTATGGCCTGGCCTCCAAACATGTCTTCTAGATTATCCAAGATCTGCTTAGCAGTCTTATAATCCTCATGTTAAACCTGTAGCACATTATTCATGCTAGTCATAACATAGCAACGGGCCTAATCATTTGCATCTTTCTAGCGATCGTACGATTGGAATTTCTCATTGGTGGAATCTCCCGTAGGCTTGGGAGGACAAGGGGTTGCCAGCACAAATTTTAGTTTCTCAAAGGAGCAGACGATATCCAAGTTCCATTTCCAATCATTATAATTCTCTCTGGTTAATAGATTTTTGTCAAGTATCGAAGATAAAGCATTTTTAGACATTTTTAATCTACAATAAAGAACATATATGAAACATAAGCAAACATGCAATAATAATTTAGTAAGATAATACAATCATACAAATGTGTTTATGTGTCAAAACCTTAAAAATATCACAACCTTACAATGATAATTCCCAACTCAGAATTCAACAAGCTCCTAGGGGAGTCATGCCAAACTCAATTAGAAACACGGATCCCCTCCCAATTAATATATACCATCCAGGACCTGTATGATCCAACATATATTAATAATCATTTCTTTGGCCATTAATTTTATTAACAGAGCTCCTAGGGGAGGTTAATAATAAAATTAACATGAGTGTATAACCATCGTTTCAATATTTTATCCATGATTTATAATCACCGCCTAGGGGTGTGCAACCATAAATCACGCTAAAATACCTTATCCTCTCAGAGATCCAATCTGGTACATGATAGAAATCCCTTCCTAGGGGTTGGGACCACCATGTTCTTCCTATGGACCAACGATGGAGGCCTTAGGATCTCTCTTCGAACACCATGCTCGCCCTTAATGTGTTCATGTCATATAGTCATTTAAAAAAAACAATTAACAATTATTTCAAAGAATTAATCATCACAACTTATCATCATTACCATATTTCATTACACAAATATTCATCTTATAAAACATAAATTTATAGCATGTTTCATTCACCATAAATCATTAGAACAAAACTATCAACACAAAATGCATTCTGACCTCTATGAATTCATAGCCCAATATCTTAGCATTCACAGAAAATTTGAGCACCACACTTGACAGGGACAAATTTAATACATAAACATATTACCATGATTTTTCATTAGTCATAAAAATTACATTAAGTATCTAAAAACAAGTCATACATATCAAACATGAAATCTGCTAGCAATAGTTAGGCAGTGAACAACTTTAAACTTAGGTCCATTATCACATTATCAAGACTGTAGAAAAATCCACGAAAATTAACATATATAGTAGACACACAAAACTATAACATATCCAAAAATTGGCTTCAACAAAAATCGGATTAGTCAAAACACACATTTGAAATCAGTAATAAAACTAACTTCTATCATATTAAGTAGTGAGCTACAAGAGTTCATCATTTTCAAACAATCAAAACAAATTTATTTAGACTCTAAAATTCTTACTAACAACTTATTAACATACATTATGGCACTACAAAAATATCCTAATGCCAAACAAAATCATTTAATCATACAAAGACATCACACAACAAGAATTCAATAATTCACTGATAGAGCAGTTTCAAAACCTAGTCTTAATGAAAATTCAATAACATAAAATTTTCATCAAATCATCACCAAACTTTCCAGTTCATAACTTAACATATACATGAACGTATTTGCCAAATTTCGTAAATATCAAAGTACATTTGCCCCTTGAACTAAAACCACATTTTTATGCAACATAATCAAACTGCAACGTTTTACTATGAGTGGCAGAGAGTCAAAAATTCGTATCTTAATGTAGAAAAATCAAAATAACGTGAAACTTGGAGGAACATTACATAACACATATATGAACATCATACTAAAATTTCAGAACAAAATAAAATACCTAGACAAAGTTATGGCAGTTGGATTCAGGAGGAGATATACTTTTTAGAAATGCCAAAAAAAATGAGTTCTTACCTTAAAAACAAATTCTTCTCCACTTTCTTCAAATTCGACTAAAGAAAACTCAATATTTCTCAAATATTTGCAAGAGAATTGAGGAAGAGAATGAGAAAGAAAACATGAAAGAGAGAGAGGAGAGAGTGAGAGATAGAAAATGTGAGAGAGAGGAGACTGTTTACGTGATAGATGAAAATGGTGAAAAAGGGAAGAGATGATCTCTCTTTAATTTCAGAAAATTTTTTGATTAATTTGAGCCAAACTTCACGTGAATAGTGAAGGGAAATTAGGGAGAGTCAACAATCATCTTATCTTACCATATTACAACTCTTCAAAAAGGGAAACCATATCAATTAACTCAAATCAATCAAAAGTCAAGGTTTCATTACTAAAATTAAAGCAATCAATCCAAAAATAAGCCAATCAATCACAAATCATCATCCAATCATAACCAATCATCGTAATCATCTCAATCACAAATTTGAAAAGACTTTTTCTGACTGCTCGTCAGCTGTCATCGACCTACCGATTCCTCACTTAATCTTGCCAATTCCACAATGTTCGGCCTACCGATTCTTTCCATCGGCCTGCCGAACTTGAAGGTTTGGCCTACCGAACTGTCCTAGCATACATCATAACATTTAAATCATTACTGAATCATGAATAAACATACAATGTAAATAACATGAACACTTGAGCACATCGATTCCACGTGATCGTCACCTGTCATAACACTTAGAATAAATTATTAGTCACAATATTATCATAAATTAATATGGAAAATACTTAACGTCATCACTAATATAACATTATCCGTTGCATGAAATAGGCAGGTGTTACAATTGTTGGAAAAATAGTGCGCAGCGGAATTTTTAAAATTTTTTCATCAGGGTAATTTCTAAAACACAAGTTTGACATGCTATATGCATAAATTAACCAGATCTTAGTAACCTTTGTATGCTGAAGAACCTCTGCAATCTATGAAGAGAAATAACGTTCCAGAAGAGCCTCAACCAACTGGTCTTCTTTTCTATTCTCTATCTACGACCGGAGTGAGTATGGGCTCACACGTACAACTCTTCCACCGGTGACTCCCCTTCCAACCAATCGAGAGAAACCAAAGCAAGTGTTCGTGATTAGCGAACAAAAGCTCTCAGGGAGTTTTTAAATTCTCACTTAGCAGAGTATCACTCTTATCTCTCAATTGATCTAAGTAACTTGTGAGAATCACTCCCTATTTATAGAGGTTGGTCCTAGGGTCAGTCCTCATCAGATTAGATCTCAAAATTCGGATCAGAATCGAATTCGGATCAATATCTGATAAGATCCGTGTGGAAATGCGTAATCTTATCCTTTGCTGATCGGCAGGCCGAACCACCTGATCAGCAGGCCGAACCACCTGATCGGTAGGCCGAACAGGCCCCATCTACAGGCAAAACTATTGAATAAAAAATCTCATGAATCTTTTATTTTTCACCTTAGATTCTATAGGATAAAGTCTCAGTTTTAATTCAAATAACCCAATAGAGAAGTTATCTGATCAAAACAACTTTATCTAGATAATCTCCAAGAAAATAAATCAATTCTCAATAATTCTACAAGTTTATCTTGATCTAATTTATCCAAACTTAAATCAACCGATAAATAGACAAGAATTATCTGATCCCAATAATTCAACAAGTTTATCTTGAATTAATTTATTACAAAATTAATTCAACCGATAAACAGACATGAATTATTTGATTCTTCCAAATTTTAACCAATCTGATAATTCCGACATAAGTCACCAATTATTGGAAAAGCACGCCGTGTCGTTATAGGATGTTGTGAGCTAGCAAAGGGGACCAAATAGACCTATATAGTTCAAGCTCCCGATAATTATGAAACCCAATATCCCAGATATGCATTTCATAATTATCAACTCCAACGTTACTCCACTAAAAGCTTGGAGCTGCACTCTCGAACTAAATAGAATTACGAACCCTGTATAGCTAAGTCTCCATGACATATCAAAGTGTATCGTATCCCCTTATGACATCCATAATCGGCTTAAGGACAAGTTCTATATTACCTTCCCAATTATTTTTATCTTACGTTCCATTATCTCACCATTAGAAAACTTACCATCCAAAGATAGTATACCATTTGGTTACACCTATGTATCCAAACGATTGAGCGCTCTAGTTTCTCAATTACAGGATAATGCATATAAGAGGATATCATTATTCCTAAAGAGGAGCTATGGATTCCATATCTATGAATAACAGGTTTACGCCATCAAGAGTCATGCCTCCAACGTACCGGCATGCATACCACTATTAAGGTGTGGGTGTCACCCTTTGGTACATCAAAAGACACAAGCCAAGACAACAGGCCCATACAACACAAATGATTGTCTAAAGTGAATCGATTTGTCGAGACAAAATTATTAATCCAAATCAATTCACTTTATGTCCCGATCCAACAAATCGTCACTTATGACAACGTGCCAATGTTTCTATTCACGGTGTCCTCCTCCGATGGTCAAGACAAACCATCTCCCAAAAGGGATGTAGACAACATAACAATCTTTGCATGACTAAAGCGCCTAACTTTATTCCCTCGATTGTGGATCGTATGATTTAGACCATCACCTTAAGAATCGTGTCTTCCGCATAATCCGTCCATCATATGCCCAGTTCTTAAGGTTTAGATCTACAGTCTCAGACTATTATTTGCTTAACATACATTCAACAAATATGAACGTAAAGAGTACAAGATTTGGTATATAAATAATGAATAAATTCTTTATTGATAAAAATGTCTCCAAAAACTTATTACATTTTTACTCCTTAGGGCATACATGTCTAACAATCTCCCACTTGCACTAAGTGAGTAAATATGACAAATCTCGCATCCCCATAGCTTCCACATGCCTCTCGAAGACTCTCCTAGTAAGTGTCTTCATAAATGGATCAGCTAAACTGTCCTCTGACGTGATCCTACACACCGTGACATGCCCGCCGTCAACGAAGTCCTTTATCACATGATACTTCCGATCAATATGCTTACTCTTCTTATGAAATCTTGGTTCCTTAGCATTAGCTACCGCCGCATTGTTATCACAGTATAGTGATACCACTTTATCCATACTAGGAACTACCTCAAGATCCCCAAGGAACTTACGGAGCCACACTGCTTCTTTCAAAGCATCACTAGTCGCCACATACTCGGCCTCCATCGTTGAATCCGAAGTGCAATCTTGCTTAACACTTCTCCAACTGATGGCACCACCTCCCAGAGTAAACACAAAACCCGAAGTTGATTTCCTAGAATCCAGACAAGATTAAAAATCCGAGTCAGTATATCCTAGAGGAGTCAGGTCCTCACCTGAATATACAAGCATATACCCTCGAGTCCTTCTCAGGTACTTCAAAATATGCTTTACCACAACCCAATGGTTCGGTCTTGGATCTGCCTAAAATCGACTTACAATCCCGACTGCATAGCTAATATCTGGTCGTGTGCAAAGCATGACATACATGAGACTACCCACTACCGAAGCATAAGGCACCTTCTTCATGTATTCTCTTTCTTCATAAGACTTTGGAGAGTTTTTCTTAGAAAGAGTAATTCCAGACCTAGATGGTTGTCCACCTTTCCTGGAATCCTGCATTGCAATCCTCTTGAGAATTTTATCTATGTACCTACCCTGGGACAAAGCTATCATTTTGTTCTTCCTATCCCGAAAGATCTGGATACCGAGAACAAAATTAGCCTCTGCTAAGTCCTTCATGTCAAACTACTTGGTCGACTATAATTTGACCAATGACAATGCCCCAACGTCATTGCCAATCAACAGAATGTCATCTACAAAGAGCAATAGAAAAACTACCTCTGCATCCTTAATGTGTTTGTAAACAAATGGTTCATCCACATTTTGTGAGAACCCATAAGTCTTGATCACCTAATCAAATCTTATGTTCCAAGAACGAGAAGCCTGCTTCAGTCCATAAATTGACTTTAGCAGCTTACAAACCTTACCCTCTTGACCCGTGACCTTGAACCTCTCTGGTTGTTCCATATAAATGGACTCAACAAGATAGCCATTCAAAAAATCCATCTTGACATCCATCTGCCAAATCTCATAGTCAAGAGCGGTAGCTATGGATAAGAGACTCTAAATGGACTTAAGCATGGCTATAGGCAAAAAGGTTTCCTCATAATCGATTCCTTCCTTTTACGTATAACACTTAGCTACTAGTTTAGCCTTAAAGGTTTCGACCTTTCCACCCATTTCTCTTTTCCTCTTGTAGATCCACTTACACCCTATGGGTTTTACCCCTTCGGGAAGATCCACAAGCTCCCAAACCTGATTAGTCTCCATAGACTTCATCTCAATATTCATGGCCTCTGTCCAGAGTTTCGAATCAACATCCTCTATAGCTTCTGCGTAAGTATAAGAATCCCTATCATGTTCACTCGGTTCAACCAAGAAGACCTCCCCATTGAACATTTACCTCTAAGGTTGACGCCCGATCCTCCCACTACGCCGAAGCCCCTGAGGTTGTTGTTCAGGTTTGTTTGGTTTTCTACTCCGATAAGAATGGTTTCATTCGGAAGCTCCGGAGTGATCTGATCACTCCCCAACTCCTCAAGCACCACTTTGCTTCGAGGTTTAAAGTCGTCCATGTAACTCTCCTCAAGGAAAGTTTCATTAGTTGAAACCACGACTTTATTTTCCTTTGGGTTATAAAAATAACCCCCTTTAGTCCCTTTTGGATATCCTATAAACATGCAAACTTCTGAACGTCCTTCCAACTTATTCAGATCCTTAAACAGGACATGAGCCAGACATCCCCATATGCGAATATGGTTTAAGGATCTCTTCCTACTCATCCACAGCTCGTGAGGAGTTTTAGGGACCGATTTTGAAGGCACATTGTTCAAAAGATAACATGCGGTTTGTAGTGCATACCCCCAAAAGGATAAAGGCAATGATGAATAACTCATCATGGACCTGATCATGTCCAACAAAGTCCTATTTCTTCTCTCTGCTACGCCATTCTGCTGCGGAGTGCCCGATGTAGTCAAATGGGATAAAATCTCATTCTCTAATAAGTGTTCATAGAACTTATCATAAAGGTATTCCCCACCTCGATCTGATTGAAGTGCCTTTATGGGTCTACCCAATTGCTTTTCCACTTCAGCCCAAAACTTCCTGAACTTGTCAAAAGTTTTGCTTTTGTGGTGTATCAGGTACACATACCCATATCTTGAGTAATCGTCAATAAAAGTGATGAAGTACTCATACCCTTCTCGTGCCCGGATGTTCATCGGTCTACAAACATCACTTTGCATAAGTTCTAGAACCCCTTCGACCCTGTTGCCCTTAGACCCGAATTGTCTTTTGGTCATTTTACCCTCCAAACAAGATTCACATTGAGGTGTAGATTCCACCTTTAAGTGACTTAAAGGTCCATCCCTTACCAACCTTTGAATCCTATTTAGGTTAATATGACCAAGGTGCAAATGCCAAAGATAAGTCTTATTAGAGTGAGAAGTTTCAAGTCTTTTAGAGTTATTACCGTTCATCTCAGCATTAAGCAATAAGTCCATCTTAGGTTTGATAAAATATAGATTAGTTTGCATCCATCCAAAACAAATAAATTTTTTTTTCTACGAATCACCACTTTATTATTAAAAGAAACCAAATAGGAGTCTTTAAATAAAAAAGCTACAGAAATTAAATTCCTTTTAAATTTATGAACATAAAAACAATCTTGCAAAATTAAATTCCTATAATTATCAAAATAAAGATGGACATCTCCCATTGCTTCTGTTGAGACCAAAGATCCATTGCCCATCCGAAGCATGAAGTCCTCATGTAGCAGACTTTTCGTTTCTTTAAACCCCTGTAGAGAAACACAAACATGATTAGTTGCATCAGAATTTATGACCCAAATGTCACTGGATTCCTCAACCAAATAAGTTTCTAAATATAGAAGATCACACCTACCTCCTTTGGAAAGGAAGTCCTTGCAATACTTCTTGATATGTCTGACCTTTCCACAGAAGAAGCACTTAAGCTTCTTCAGGTTCTTCTTTTTATTCTTCTTGCTTTTGGTGGTAGCAAGAACAGAAGACTTCTCATTCTTGGCCCGTTGCTTCTTTCCATTCTTATAGTTAGAATTGGAACCAGAAGCAGCTACCAAGTTGGCCTCACCACCCACAGGAGACTCCCTGATCAGCAGTTCAAACTCCTGTAACTCTTTCATCAGTTCTGTTAAGGTCATATCCCATCTATTGCTTAAATTAAATGTAGCTCTAAACGGAATAAATTCCTTAGACAGAGTCTCAATGACCATAGTCATCTGAGTTTCAGCATCGATGTCGGCACCATTGGTTTGAGCCTCAGCGAGGTAACCCATGACCAACATCATGTGCTTCTTTACAGACATCTCCGGCCTCTGTCTACAGTTTAAAAGTTTCCAAAGCACCCCTTGCCGCTTTTTTATGGCTTGGCCTCCAAACATATCCTCAAGATTATCCAAGATCTGCTTCGTAGTCTCATAATCTTGATGTTGAGCCTGCAGCACGTTGTTCATGCTAGCCATAACATAGCAGTGGGCCTGATCATTAGCATCTTTTCAGCGATCATAAGCTTGGAATTGCTCATTACTTGAGTCTCTCGTAGGCTCGGGAGGACAAGGGGTTGTCACTACATATTGCAATTCCTCAAAGGATAGGACAATATCCAGGTTCTGTTTCCAATCGTTATAGTTCTCACCGGTTAATAGGTTTTTGTCAAGTATTGATGATTAAGCATTTTTAGACATTTTCAATCTACAATAAAGAATCATATACCAAACATAATCAAACATATAATTATATTTTAGTAAGATAACACAATCATGTAAAAATCATACAAATGTGTTTATGTGTCAAAACCTTGAAAATATCACAACCTTACAATGATAATTCCCAATTCAGAATTCGACAAGCTCCTAGGGGAGTCATACTAAATTCAGTCAGGAACACAGATCCCCTCCTAATTAATATATGTCATCCAGGACCCGTATGATCCAGCATATATTAATAATCATTTCTTTGGCCATTAATTTTATTAACAGTGCTCCTAAGGGAGCTTAATAATAAAATTAACGTGAGTGTATAACCATCGTTTTAATATTTTATCCATGATTTATAATCACCACCTAGGGGTGTGCAACCATAAATCATGCTAAAATACCTTATCTTCTCAGAGATCCAATCTGGTACATGATAGAAATCCCTTCCTAGGGGTTGGGACCACCATGTTCTGCCTATGGACCAACGATGGAGGACTTAGGTCCTTTCTTCGAAAACCTTCTCCCACTCAATCTTTTGAAATCAAGGTTTTATTTTAAAAATATGCATGAACAATTTTAATCCTATTCTATATGACATGTTATCAATATAGATGGCAAATCATATTATAATGCAGACAAACAAAACAATCAAGCAAAGCTACAAGCAAAATAATAATAATAACCGTAATATTATGGCTCCACCCTAGAGAATAGAAAACTAAGATTACAAGAAAATAATCAAGACATATTATCGATTCTTTATCCTTAAATTCTCAAGTTGTATCCTTCTTCATGTAATTCCCATCTTCAAGTCTTCAATCTCGTATGATTCGAATACTTCTTATTTCTGGTCATATCCAAATTTAATGTTTTCTCAGAATTGTCCCAAAAATAAAATTAAAACTGCATTGAAAAAACTGGACCTTTTATGAAAATTTTCCAACTCTCGGTCGACAAGTCGATCTGGGTGATTGGCCTGCTGGTCATATTCCATCGGCCTACTGATTGGTAAGATCGACCTGCCGACCCATGAAAGTTTGGCCTGCCGGTAGAGCTAGCCGATTTTTGCTCCACTGACGGCCTACCGAACTACACGTCCGGCCTACTGATCTGTGACCATCGGCCTGTCGAACTGTGATATTCAGCATGCCGACCAAGCAGAAATCTCCATTCCAGAAAATACAATTTTAAAGCAATTTATCAATTTTATTTTTAACAATTCAAAAACATAAAATTAGAGACTCAGTAAATACCTGAGAGCATCATCATCAATCTTCTAGATCCGTCTTCTCCGAATAATTATTTAATTACAAAATTTTTACAAATTTAAAATAAATAATAATTCCTAGACGGAGATAATAGTCCGCCATCTATTTACATGGAAAACTTAGATACACATTCTAACCTCTAAGGAACCATAACCGGTATAAATTAATTAATTAATAAATAATTAAACAATGATTTAATCAACAATAATTAATTAATAAACATTCATCACATAATCCACGACAACATATATAATTTATAGAAACCTAGAGTGTCAATTCTCTATAAAATTCAATTCAAGCATAGGAGAGATTAAGATCACAAAATTTATGCATATAACATGAACACAAACCTATAAATTTATGTAAAAACCATGGCTCTGATACCAATTGTTGAAAAAATAGTACGCAGCGGAATTTTTAAAATTTTTTTGTCAGAGTAATTCCCAAAATACAAGTTTGACATGCTATATTCATAAATTAACTAGATCTTACTAACCTTTGTATGCTGAATAACCTCTTCAATTTGTGAAGAAAAATAACGTTCCAGAAGAGCCTCAACCAAGTGGCCTTCTTTGCTATTCTCCATCCACGACCAGAGTGAGTGTGGGCTCACATGTACGGCTCTTCCACCGGTGACTCCCTTCCAACAATCGAGAGAAACCAAAGCAAGTGTTCATGATTTTTGAACAAAAGCTCTCAGGGAGTTTTTAGATTCTCACTTAGCAGAGTATCGCTCTTAATATCTCAATTGATCTAAGTAACTTGTGAGAATCACTCCCTATTTATAGAGGTTTGTCCTAGGGTCAGTCCTCATCAGATTAGGTCTCAAAATTTGGATCAGAATCAAATTCGGATCAATATCGGATAAGATCCACATGGAAATGTGTAATCTTATCCTTTGCTGATCGACAGGCTGAACCACCTGATCGGCAAGCCGAACAGGCCCCATCGGCATGCCGAACTATCGAATAAAAAATCTCGCGAATCTTTTATTTTCCACCCGAGATTCTATAGGATAAAGTCTCAGTTTTAATTTAAATAACCCAATAGAGAAGTTATCTAATGAAAACAACTTTATCTAGATAATCTCTAAGAAAATAAATCAATTCTCAATAATTCTACAAGTTTATCTTGATCTAATTTATCCAAAATTAAATCAACCGATAAACAGACAAGAATTATCCGATCCCAATAATTCAACAAGTTTGTCTTGAATTAATTTATTACAAAATTAATTCAACCGATAAATAGACATGAATTATTTGATTCTTCCAAATTTTAACTAATTTGATAATTTCGACATAAGTCACCAATTATTGGAAAAGCACACCATGTCGTTATAGGATGTTATGGGCTAGCAAAGGGGACTAAATGGACCTATATAGTTCAAGCTCCTGATAATTACGAAAGCCAATATCCCAGATATACATTTCATAATTATCAACTCCAACGCTACTCCACTAAAAGCTTGGAGCTGCACTCTCGAACTACGTAGAATTACGAAGCCTGTATGGCTAAGTCTCCATGACATATCATAGTGTATCGCATACCCATATGATAATCCATAATCAGCTTAAGGACAAGTTCTGCCTTACCTTCCCGATTATTTTTATCTTTGCGTTCCATTATCTCACCATTAGAAAACTTACCATCCAAAGACAGTATACCATTCGGTTACACCTATGTATCCAAATGGTTGAGTGTTCCAGTTTTCCAATTACAGGATAATGCATATAAGAAAATAACATTATTCCTAAAGAGGAGCTATGGATTCCATATCTATGAATAACAGGTCTACGCCATCAAGAGTCATGCCTCCAACGTACCGGCATGCATACCACTATTAAGATGTGGGTGTCACCCTTTGGTACATCAAAAGACACAAGCCAAGACAATGGGCCCACTATTCATCTCAGGATTAAGATACAACACAAATGATTGTCTGAAGTGAATCGATTTGCTGAGACAGAATTATTAATCCAAATCAATTCACTTTATGTCCCGATCCAACACATCATCACTTATGACAACATGCCAATGTTTCTATTCATGGAGTCCTCCTCCGATGGTCAAGAAAAACCATCTCCCATAAGGGATATAGACAACATAACAATCTTTGCATGAATAAAGTGCCCAACTTTATTCCCTCGATTACGGATCGTATGATTTAGACCATTACTTTAAAAATCGTGTCTTTCGCATAATCCGTCCATCATATGCCCAATTCTTAAGGTTTAGACCAACAGTCTCAGACTATTGTTTGCTTAACATACATTCAACAAATATGAATGTAAAGAGGACAAGATTTGGTATATGAATAATGAATAAATTCTTTAATGATAAAAATGTCTCCAAAAACTTATTACATTTTTACTCCTTAGGGCATACATGTCTCACAACAATTCCCCCCACCTTGTAAGAGTTTCGTCCTCAAAACTTAGAACAGTTGTGGATACTTAGTTCTTATGTCATCTTCACGTTCCCATGTAGCTTCTTCTACTTGATAATTTCGCCATAGCACCTTGATCAATGGAATTTCTTTATTCCTGAAGGTTTTGGTTTTCCGATCGAGTATCTCCACTGGCTTTTCTTCATAACTTAAGTCTTGTCGTATCTCGATCACTTGTGGCTCAATCACATGTGTAGGGTATGGAACATACTTCTTGAGCATCGAAACATGGATCATATCATGCATTGAGGACATTTCTGAAGGCAACTTCAGCTGATAAGCTACTTTGTCTATCCACTTCACAATTTCAAAAGGTCTAATAAACCTCGGGTTCAATTTGCCTTTCTTCCCAAACCTCATAACTCCTTTCATTGGTGCAACTTTCAAAAACATGGATTCGTCCATGGCAAACTTAAGGGTCTTCTTCTCTTATCGGCATAACTCTTATGACGACTTTGAGCGGTCTCTATTCTTCTTCTTATCAACTTTATCATCTCAAAAGTTTCATTAACAAAATCGGTCTTTTCATCGTCAATGCTTTCCATCATCTTCTTCTCACCAGCTTCATGCCAACATATAGGCAACCTACATTTTTGCCCATATAGAGCCTCATAAGGTGCCATCCTAATTGTCACCTAATAGCTGTTGTTGTTAGTGAACTCTGCTAGTGGTAACATTTTACACCAGCTGGTCTTGAAGTCAAGAGTACAGGCCTGAACCATATCCTCTAAGATTAAGTTCAACCTCTCTGTTTGGCCATTTGTCTGAGGATGGAAAGCTGTACTAAAATGCAACTTGGTCCCCATAGCAGTCTATACACTTTTCCAAAACTTGGATGTGAACCTGCCATCATGATCTGAGATGATTGACTTAGGAATTCCATGAAGTTGTACTATCTCTTGGACATAGAGTTCCACTAACCATTCCATAAAGTAAGTGATCGTGATAGGAATGAAATGTGCCGTCTTCGTCAATCGATCCACAACAACCTAGATAGCGTCATAACCATTCATAGTCCTGGGCAAACCGATAATGAAATCCATTGCTATATCCTCCCATTTCCATTCCGGTTATGGATAGACTGTAAGTCACCACTAGGTCTCTGGTGTTCAGCTTTAACTTGCTAGATCATTATACATCTTTGTTGCACCTGGATGAATTGAGTAAGGAGTGTCATGAATTTCCACCAAAATCCTTTCCCTTAAGCCATCAACATTGGGAACACATAAGCGGTCCTAGAGGTACAAAGTTCCGTCATCCACAATGCAAAACTCTTGACATTTTCCTTCTTGCATTTCCTACTTAATCCTTGTGAGGCTTACATCTTCATCTTGTTTTCTCTAGATTTCATCATACATCGTCGAAGCAAGAGTGAGTGTTGGCAACTCTCCTATGATGAGTTCCAAATCGAAGTCTAGAATTTTCTTTCTCAAAGGTTGAGACATCGCTTGCATTGACATCAACGTAGCCACAGTCTTCCTACTCGAAGCGTCAGCCACTCAGTTGGCCTTATCAGGGTGATACAGGATTTCATAATCATAATCCTTCACTAATTCAAGCCATCTTTGTTGTCTCATGTTTAGGTCTCTCTGCGTGGAGAAGTACTTCAGACTTTAATGATCGGTGAATATCTTACATTGGACCCCATACAAATAATGCCTCCATATTTTCAGTGCAAAAACGACTGCTGCTAACTCAAGATCATGAGTAGGATAGTTCTTTTCGTAATCCTTCAGTTGCCTTGATGCATAGGCAATCACCCTTTCATTTTGCATTAGAACAGCTCTAAGGCCTATCTTAGATGCATCACTGTAAATCACAAATCTGTCGTTTCCTTCTGGAATAGCCAATACTGGAGCTGTCGTTAGCCTATTCTTCAGTTGTTGGAAACTCTTCTCTCAAGCATCTATCCATTCATACTTCTTTCCCTTGCGAGTTAGATTCCTTAGTGGAGCTGCTATCTTGGAGAAGTCTTCTACGAATCTCTGATAATAACCTGCTAGAGCCAAGAAGCTCCTTATTTCACTTGCATTTGTTGGTTGCTTCCAGTTGAGAACAGCCTCTACCTTAGTAGGATCTACCGTGATTCCTTCCTTTGATATAACATGCCCCAAGAAAGACACTCTGTCGAGCCAGAATTCACACTTAGAGAACTTTGCATATAGCTTGTGTCTCCAACACAATCTTCAAATGCTCCTTATGTTCTTCTTGACTCTTTGAATAGCCAAGAATATCATCGATAAACACAACAACAAATTTACCGAGAAAATCCTTGAATACCTGGTTCATCAGATCCATGAATGTTGCTAGTGCATTAGTTAGACCGAAAGGCATAACCACAAACTCAAATCAATCTTTGAGAACACTGATGCACCCTTAAGCTGATCAAACAAATCATCTATATGATGCAACGGGTACTTATTCTTGATCGTCACCTTGTTCAGCTCTCTATAGTCGATGCAGAGTCTTATAGTGCCATCCTTCTTCATTACAAACAAGACTAGAGCTCCCCATGGTGAGTGACTCGGCCTGATGAAGCCTTTGTCGAGTAGCTCCTTTAATTGCATATGAAGCTCTTTTAACTCTACCGGGGCCATTCTGTATGGTGCCTTTGAGATCGGGTCGGTGCTTGGAGTGAGCTCAATCTCAAATTTAACTTCTCTTTCTGACGGTAAACTTGTTAGGTCATCGGGAAATACCTTTGAAAATTCTCATACAACTGCCACATCCTTAATCTTTATCTTATCTTCTTGACTTTTATCCATGATGTTGATAGCCCGTGCAGCCACTAGCTAATAGCTTCCTTCCTTTCATTACGAATAAAAACACACTTGGTTTCTTTTTGGGCTCGCCAACATACACGAACTTTTGATCACCTTTCGGATGGAAGATCGCCTTTCGTTTCTGACATTCGATAGAAGCATTGTACTTGCTTAGAAAATTCATCCTAAGAATCATATCGTAGTCATACATGTCAATCACAATGAGGTCGACAAAAAGTTCCCTATCAGAAATCCATAGGGTACTATACGCAGACAATGCGTAGATAATATCACTTCCCCAGAGGGTAGTGTTGTAGTAAATCCCTGTCTCATAGGCTCTAAATGAACCCTTAACTTCTTAGCAAATGACATAGATATAAAAGAATGTGTGGCACCCGTATCAAAAAGGACATAAGCATCTATAGATAAACTTGTTATCTGACCTGTGACCACATTAGAGGCTTCAGCAGCCACTTGTTCCTTTGTCATGGCATAGATGCGGCATTTGAAGTTGGGGTTTCAAGTCTTCCTTGACTTATTAGTGGCCCTTCAAGGGAAGCTTGCATCTGATGGAGTTGGGCTTGAGGAGGAGCTCTTTGAGGGGCATTAGCATTCGCTAGGTTATGGCAGTTCTTGACAAAATGATCTTCTCGCCCACAAATAAAACATTGGTTTATCCCCAAGCGGCATTATTTTAGATGTTTCTTTCTACATTTGGTGCATGGTTGAAACTGCATGCTATTGCTGTTGTTGGGCTAGCCA
Source organism: Artocarpus heterophyllus (assembly GCA_025403435.1). Classification (NCBI taxonomy): domain Eukaryota; kingdom Viridiplantae; phylum Streptophyta; class Magnoliopsida; order Rosales; family Moraceae; genus Artocarpus; species Artocarpus heterophyllus. The sequence continues at coordinate 275,579 of JAJQZP010000247.1, read as the reverse complement.
CCATTGTGCCTCTTGTTGCGTTGGCTCTGCTGGTTTTAAGGATTGCCCTTCCTCTTGTTGTTCCTCCAGTTTTGGTTGTTGTTGCTGTTGTTGTTGTTGTTGTTGTTGTTGTTTCTGTGTGGAAGGCGGTTCTAGTTGTTATCATTACTGGTTGGCTGGCTTGACTAAGGCTGGTTCCTTCTTAACTTGGACAAATAAAACTCAACACGTTGGGCCCTCATAACAACCTATTCTTGTGTCCTGGGTGGACTAGCCCCATAAACGATCGCAGCGATCTCTGGCCTAAGGACTCTAATCAGTCTTCTGACCCTTTCACTTTCACTGCTCACCATTCCTGGATATAATCAAGCTAGCTGGTCAAACTTTTCCACTACATCGGTGACCAACATGTCTCCTTGGCGTAGGTTCTCGAACTCATCGTAGTGCTTCCTGGTAATATTCATGTGGAAGAACTTCGTGTTGAATTCATGAACAAAGTCATCCTATGTCATCTCTTCAACATTTCTGCTCTGTTCGATGCCGTCCCACCAAATCCTGTCCTCCATGGTGAGGCAGTACGAAGCACAGAAAACCTTCTCATTGTCCGTGAATCCCATGAGTCTTAGGGTGGCCTCAATTGTCTTTAACTATCCTTGAGCGACTAGCGGATCCTTTGAACCCTCGAAGTCTGCTGGCTTAACACTCTTCCATCTGACCAAAAGAGGTTCTTGATGGACCATCCTAGGCTCAGCAGCAGGAGCCGGGACTTCGTTGACTTATGGCTGGGGAGGAGGAGGAGGAGGAGGAGGAGGAGGAGGAGGAGGCTCATCATTGTCTCATCATTCACCGTTCTGGCTGTTGGCCCTTAATTCAGTAATCTCTCTTCTTTGATCCTCCAACTGCCTTTGTAGCATAGTGATCAACGTCGTAAGCCTTTCATTGGTCTGGGTACGGGTTTGCGTTCTTCTGTGGCCATCTATTGTCAATTTCCTAAAAGAATTAGGAGCTTATGAATAATCTTCTAGTTTATGAGACAGGTTTTCACTACTAGGGCACTAATCATGAAACATCTAAACCTCATTCTTGCCATCATACTTGCATCTTAACATTTAACTTTAAAACATACTTACTTGGAGGACTTGGACTGACATGTGGCGATATGAATTGTAAACAGAAATTCGCTCTGATACCAAAGCCTGTAACGCCCCCCTTATGGACGTTACAGATGTCGTTACATATATTCCTTTCATGCTTTTAATTTAGGATAAACCGTTTGAACAAAACTTAATTATTTTGAAAAACGTAAAACTAAAGTGGAAACATAATTAAGAAATCATAACCAGGATCCATGCATGCATTTTTCTTTTTTTTCTTTTTTCCAACATCTTAATCCATCCTTAAAATAATAATTTACTTATTCATAGACATCCTTTAAATAGTTTACCAAAACCATCAAAAATTGAAATAATCCTTTCAAACGAGCATGGAAAACTTACTTACAGTTCGGCAAGCCAAAGTTGTCTGGCAGGCCAAAGGTCAAACTTTGGCAGGCTGTCCGAAGCTCTGCAAAAATAAGATTTTCAGAGTTGATGAGATCGGCAGGCCAGTACAGAGTAGTCGGCAGGCCGATCCATCCATCGGCAGTCCGAACAATAATGTTCGGCAGGCCGACCGATTATAAAACCAACTTTTTAAATCAAAACTCCATAATTTAAACGCGGAAGACGAAATACTTAAAAAGGAATAAGATAAAATAATAAAAGATAGTTCATGGATTCTTTAAAACTTATCAAATAAACGAGTCCAAATAATAAAACATAATTTTATATTATAAAATAAAAACTTCCTTCTTGACGTTCTTCCGATTACAATTCATCTTGCTTAGCTCACACGCCTTTCCATGCCCTCCGCCTAGTCCATCACCTTCATACCCTTATCTACAACATGATATAAACTGAATAAGCTAAAGCTTAGTAAGTACATTATTATCTCACAACTTAAAACATTTTATGAACATCATCATCATCATACATCATAAAAGTGCGCTAGGCACATTTGCATAGGAACATATCTTTTATTACTTTGACCATATTAAAACTTAATTCATTTTATCTTAAGGGTGTAAGTGTTGCACCATAATCATCATTGTAGGCGCGCCGTCATGAGAGGAAAAGGGTAGCTAATCCTAAACCAAACATGACATCATAACATATCATAACATTGGTGTACAACACTTAGTTAGGTGATTCATATATATACATATTTAAACTTTCATGATTTGAAATACGTCATCATCATTCATGCATAACTTTATGAACATCAAAATATTTCATAAGAAAACTTTGAATGAAACCATCATAAAATCCATCATAGAATAATTGCCATTATGCACATAATTTCAAACCTTATAAAACACCTAGTGTTGTAGGTGAGAATGTACTTACTTTTTAGCTAGCTTACTTAACCTTAAATTTGTTGGTGACGTCACTGCGGTCTCAACGTGCTCGCCCTTAGTGTGTTCATGTCATACATTCATTTAAAAAAAAGCAATTAACAATAAATTCAAAGAATTAATCATTACAACTTATCATCAATACCATATTTCATTACACATATATTCATCCCTTAAAACATAAATTTATAGCATGTTTCATTAACCATAAATCATTAGAACGAAACTATCAACACAAAATGCATTCTTACCTCTAGGAATTCATAGCTCAATATCTTAGCATTCACACACAATTTGAGCACCATACGTGACAGCGTCAAAGTTAATACATAAACATATTACCATGATTTTTCATTAGTCATAAAAATTACATTACATATCTAAAAACAAGTCATACATATCAAACATGAAATCTGCCAGCAATAGTTAGGCAGTGAACAACTTTAAACTCAGGTCCATTATCACATTATCAAGACTGTATAAAAATCCACGAAAATTAACATATACAATAGACACATAAAACTATAACATATCCAAAAATGGGCTTCAAAAAAAATCGGATTAGGTCAAAACACACATTTGAAATCAGTAATAAAACTAACTTCCATCATATTAAGCAGTGAGTTACAAGAGTTCATCATTTTCAAACAATCAAAACAAATTTATTTAGACTCTAAAATTCTTACTAACAACTTATTAGCATACATTACAGCACCATAAAAATATCCTAATGCCAAATAAAATCATTTAGTCATACAAAAACATCACACAACAAGAATTCAATAATTCACTGATAGAGCAGTTTCAAAACCTAGCCTTAATGAAAATTCAATAACACATCAAATTTTCATCAAATCATCACCAAACTTTCCAGTTCATAACTTAACATATACATGAACATATTTACAAAATTTAGTAAATATCAAAGTACATTTGCCCCTTGAACTAAAACCACATTTTTATGCAACATAATCAAATAGCAATGTTTTCCTGTGAGTGGCAGAGAGTAGAAAATTCGTATCTTAATGTAGAAAAACCAAAATTACGTGAAACTTGGAGGAACTTTACATAACACATATATGAACATCATACTAAAATTTCAGAACAAAATAAAATACCTAGACAAAGTTATGGCGGTCGGATTCAGGAGGAGATATACTTTTTAGAAATACTGAAAAAAATGAGTTCTTACCTTAAAAACAAATTCTTCTCCACTTTCTTCAAATTTGACTAAAGAAAACTCAATATTTCTCAAATATTTGCAAGAGAATTGAGGAAGAGAATGAGAAAGAAAACATGAAAGAGAGAGAGGAGAGAGTGAGAGATACAAAACGTGAGAGAGAGAAGAGTGCTTACGTGATAGATGAAAATGATGAAAAAGGGAAGAGATGATCTCTCTTTAATTTCAGAAATTTTTTTGATTAATTTGAGGCAAACTTCATGTGGATTGTTAAGGCAAATTAGGGAGAGTCAACAATCATCTTATCTTTGTTGGAAACAAAGTGTGCAGCGGAATTTTTAAAATTTTTCATCAGAGTATTTTCCAAAACACAAGTTTGACATGTTATATGTATAAATTAAACAGATCTTACTAACCTCAGTGTGCTGAAGAACCTCCGCGACCTGTGTAGAGAAGTAACGTTCCAGAAGAGCCTCAACCAACTGGTCTTCTTTGCTATTCTCTATCCACAACCGGAGTGAGTGTGGGCTCACACGTACAGCTCTTCCACCGGTGACTCTCCTTCCAACCAATAGAGAGAACCCAAAGCTAGTGTTCGTGATTTATGAACAAAAGCTCTCAGGGAGTTTTTAGATGCTCACTAGAAGAGTATCACTCTTAATCTCTCAAATTGATCTGAGTAAATCATTAGACTCACTCCCTTTTTATACCTATTGGTCCTTGGGGTCAGTCCATATCAGATTAGGTCTCAAAAATCGAAATAGAATCAAGTTCGGATCAATATCTGATAAGATACGCGTGAAAAACGCGTAATCTTAGCTGTCGCGGTCGGCATGCCGAACTGTGAGATAGGCAGGCCGAACTGGCCAGTTCGGCAGGCCGAACTTTCTGATCGGCAGGCCGAACTGCCGAGAAAAAATCTCCGCGAATCTTTTATTTTCCACCCGAGATTCTAAAGGATAAAGTCTCAGTTTTGATTCAAATAGCCCAATAGAAAAGATATCTGATCAAAACAAACTTTATCAAGATAATCTCTAAGAAAATAAATCAATTCACAATAATTCTATAAGTTTATCTTGTTCTAATTGTCCAAAATTAAAACAACCGATAAACAGACAAGAATTATCCGAACGCCATAATTCAACAAGTTCATCTTGAACTAATTTCTTACATAATTAATTCAACCGATAAACAGACATGAATTATTTGATTCTTATAAATTTTAAACCAATCTGATAAATCCGACATAAGTCACCAATTATTGGAAAAGCACGCCGTGTCGTTACAGGATTTTGTGAGCTAGCAAAGGGGACCAAAATGGACCTATAAAGTTCAAGCTCATGATAATTATGAAACCCAATATCCCAGATATACATTTCACAATTATCAACTCCAACGCTACTCCACTAAAAGCTTGGAGCTGCACTCTCGAACTTTATAGAATTACGAAGCTCGTGTAGCTAAGTCTCCATGACATATCATAGTGTATCGCATCCCCATATGATCATCCATAATCGGCTTAAGGACAAGTTCTGTCTTACCTTCCCGATTATTTTTATCTTACGTTCCATTGTCTCACCATTAGAAAACTTACCATCCAAAGATAGTATACCATTCGGTTACACCTATGTATCCAAATGGTTGAGCGCTCCAGTTTTCCAATTACAGGACAACGCATATAAGAGGATATCATTACTCCTAAAGAGGAGCTATGGATTCCATATCTATGAATAACAAGTCTACGCTACCAAGAGTCATGCCTCCAACGTACCGGCATGCATGCCACTATAGAGATGTGGGAGTCACCCATTGGTACATCAAAAGACACAAGTCGAGACAACGGGCCCATTATTCATCTCAGGATTAAGATACAATACAAATGATTGTCTAAAGTGAATCGATTTGACAAGACAGAATTATTAATCCAAATCAATTCACTTTATGTCCCGATCCAACACATCGTCACCTATGACAATGCGCCAATGTTTCTATTCACGGAGTCCAACTCCGATGGCCAAGACAAACCATCTCCCAAAAAGGGATATAGACAACATAACAATCTTTACATGAATAAAGCGCCCAACTTTATTCCCTCGATTGCGGATCATATATTTTAGACCATCATCTTAAGAGTCGTGTCTACCGCATAATCATCCCATCATATGCCCAACTCTTAAGGTTTAGACTGACAGTCTCAGACTACTGTTTGCTTATCATACATTCAACAAATATGAACGTAAAGAGGACAATATTTGGTATATATAAATGAATAAATTCTTTATTGATAAAAATGTCTCCAAAAACGTATTACATTTTTACTCCTTAGAGCATACATGTCTAACAATCTCCCACTTGCACTAAGTGAGTAAATACTGCAAATTTCGCATCCCCATAGCTTCCACATGCCTTTCGAAGACTCTCCCAGAAAGTGTCTTCGTAAATGGATCAGCTAAATTGTCCTCTGACGCGATCTTGCACACCGTGACATGCCCGCTCTCAACGAAGTCCTTTATCACATGATACTTCCGATCAATATGCTTACTCTTCTTGTGAAATCTTGGTTCCTTAGCATTAGCTACCGCCGCACTGTTATCACAGTACAGTGATACCGCTTTATCCATACCAGGAACTACCTCAAGATCCCCAAGGAACTTGCGGAGCCACACTGCTTCTTTCGAAGCATCACTAGCCGCCACATACTCGGCCTCCATCGTTGAATCCGAAGTGCAATCTTGCTTCGCACTTCTCCAACTGATGGCACCGCCACCTAGAGTAAACACAAACCCTGAAGTCGATTTCCTAGAATCCAGGCAGGATTGAAAATCCGAATCAGTGTATCCTAGAGGAGTTAAATCCTCACCCGAATACACAAGCATATACTCACGAGTCCTTCTCAGGTACTTGAAAATATGCTTTACCGCAACCCAATGGTTTGGTCCTGGATCCGCCTGAAATCGACTCACAATCCCGACCGCATAGCTAATATCCGGTCGAGTGCAAAGCATGGCATACATGAGACTACCCACTGCCGAAGCATAAGGTACCTTCTTCATGTATTCTCTTTCTTCATAAGACTTTGGAGAGTCTTTCTTAGAAAGAGTAATTCCAGACCTAGATGGTTGCCCACCTTTCTTGGAATCCTGCATTGCAAACCTCCTGAGAATTTTATCTATGTAGCTGGCCTGTGACAAAGCTATCATTTTGTTCTTCCTATCCGGAAAGATCTGGATACCGAGAACAAAATTAGCCTCACCCAAGTCCTTCATGTCAAACTGCTTGGTCAACCATAATTTGACCGATGACAACGCCCCAACGTCATTGCCAATTAGCAGAATGTCATCTACATAGAGTAGTAGAAAAACCACCTTCCCATTCTTAATGTGTTTGTAAACACATGGTTCATCCACATTTTGTGAGAACCCATAAGTCTTGATCACTTGATCAAATCTTATGTTCCAAGAACGAGAAGCCTGCTTAAGTCCATAAATAGACTTTCGCAACTTACAAACCTTACCCTCTTCACCCGTGACCTTGAACCCGTCTGGTTGTTCCATATAAATGGACTCATCAAGATAGCCATTCAGAAAAGCCGTCTTGACATCCATCTGCCAAATCTCGTAGTCGAGAGCGGCAGCTATGGACAAGAGAATCCGGATGGACTTTAGCATGGCTACAGGCGAAAAGGTTTCCTCATAATCGATTCCTTCCTTTTGCGTATAACCCTTAGCTACCAGTCTAGCCTTAAAGGTTTCGACCTTTCCATCCACTCCTCTTTTCCTCTTGTAGATCCACTTACACCCTATGGGTTTTACCCCTTCGGGAAGATCCACAAGCTCCCAGACCCGATTAGTCTCCATAGACTTCATCTCAATGTTCATGGCCTCTGTCCAGAGTCTTGAATCAACATCCTCCATAGCTTCTGCGTAAGTATAAGGATCCCTGTCATGTTCATCCGGTTCAGCCAAAAAGACCTCCCCATTGAACATATACCTCTCAGGTTGACGCCCAATCCTCCCACTACGCCGAAGCCCCTGAGGTTGTTGTTCAGGTTTGTTTGGTTTTTCTACACCGATCGGAATGGTTTCGTTCGGAACCTCCGGAGTAAACGGATTACCCCTCAACTCCTCAAGCACCACTTTGCTTTGAGGTTTAAAGTCGTTCATGTAACTCTCCTCAAGGAAAGTTGCATTAGTTGAAACCACGACTTTATTTTCCTTTGGGTTATAAAAATAACCCCCTTTAGTCCCTTTTGGATATCCTACAAACACGCAAACTTCTGATCGTGCTTCCAACTTATTCGGATCCTTAAACAGGACATGAGCTGGACATCCCCATATGCGAATATGGTTTAAGGATGTCTTCCGTCTTGTCCACAACTCGTGAGGAGTTTTAGGGACCGATTTTGAAGGCACATTGTTCAAAAGATAACATGCGGTTTGTAGTGCATATCCCCAAAAGGATAAAGGCAATGATGAATAACTCATCATGGACCGAATCATGTCCAACAAAGTCCTATTCCTTCTCTCTGCTACGCCATTCTGCTGCGGAGTACCCGGCGCAGTCAAATGGGATAAAATCCCATTCTCTAACAAGTGTCCCAAGAACTCATCAGAAAGGTATTCTCCACCTCGATCTGATCGAAGTGCCTTTATGGGTCTACCCAATTGCTTTTCCACTTCAGCCCGAAACTCCCTGAATTTATCATAAGTTTCGCTTTTGTGGTGCATTAGGTACACATACCCATATCTAGAGTAATCGTCAATGAAAGTAACGAAGTACTCATACCCTCCTCGTGCCCGGATGTTCATCGGTCCGCAAACATCACTATGCACAAGTTCTAGAACCCCTTCGGCCCTATTGCCCTTAGACCCGTATGGTCTTTTGGTCATTTTACCCTCCAAACAAGACTCACATTGAGGTATAGATTCCACCTTTAAGTGACTTAAAGGTCCATCCCTTACCAACCTTTGAATCCTATTTAGGTTAATATGGCCAAGGCGCAAATGCCAAAGATAAGTCTTATTAGAGTGAGAAGTTTTAAGTCTTTTGAGTCATTATCATTTATCTCAGCATTAAGCAACAAGTCCATCTTAGGTTTGATAAAATATAGATTATTTTGCATCCATCCAGAACAGATAAAAGATTTGTTTTTACGAATCACCACTTTTTCATTAAAAGATACCACGTAGGAGTCTTTAAATAAAGAAGATACAGAAATTAAATTCCTTTTAAATTTAGGAACATAAAAACAATCTCGCAAAATTAAACTCCTATAATTATCAAAATAAAGATGGACATCTCCCACTGCTTCCGCTGAGACCAAGGATCCATCGCCCATCCGAAGCGTTAAGTCTTCACGAAGTAGACTTCTCGTTTCTTTGAATCCCTGCAGAGAAACACAAACATGATTAGTTGCACCAGAATCTATGACCCAAATGTCACTGGATTCCTCAACCAAACAAGTTTCTAAATATAGAAGATCACACCTACCTCCCTTGGAAAGGAAATCCTTGCAATGCTTCTTTATATGCCCGACCTTACCACAAAAGAAGCACTTAAGCTTCTTTGGGTTCTTCTTCTTCTTCTTCTTGCTCTTGGTAGCAATAGGAATAGAAGACTTCCCACTCTTGGCCTGTTGTTTCTTTCCATTCCCAGAGTTAGGATTGGAACCAGAAGCAGCTACCAAATTGGCCTCTCCACCAGCAGGAGACTCCCTGATCAGCAGTTCAAACTCTTGTAACTGTTTCATCAGTTCTGTCAAGGTCATATCCCGTCTATTGCTTAGATTAAAAGTAGCTCTAAACGGAATAAATTCCTTAGACAGAGTCTCAAAGACCATAGTCATCTGAGTTTCAGCATCGATGTCGGCTCCATTGGTTTGAGCCTCAGCGAGGTAACCCATGACCAACATCATGTGCTCCTTTACAGATGTCCCCGGTCTCTGTCTACAGTTTAAGAGTTTCCGAAGCGCCCCTTGCCGCTTTGTTATGGCCTGGCCTCCAAACATGTCCTCAAGATTATCCAAGATCTGCTTCGCAGCCTCATAATCCTGATGTTGAGCCTGCAGCACGTTATTCATGCTAGCCATAACATAGCAGCGGGCCTGATCATTAGCATCTTTCCAGCGTTCGTACGCTTGGAATTGCTCATTACTTGAGTCTCCCGTAGGCTCGGGAGGACAAGGAGTCGTCAGAACATATTTCAGTTTCTCAAAGGAAAGGACGATGTCCAGGTTCCGTTTCCAATCATTATAGTTCTCACCGGTCAATTGGTTTTTGTCAAGTATCGATGATAAAGCGTTTTTAGACATTTTCAATCTACAATAAAGAATCATATACCAAACATAAGCAAACATATAATAATTTAGTAAGTTAACACAATCATGTAAAATCATACAAATGTGTTTATGTGTCAAAACCTTGAAAATATCACAACCTTACAACGATAATTCCCAACTCAGAATTCAACAAGCTCCTAGGGGAGTCATGCCAAATTCAATCAGGAACACGGATCCCCTCCTGATTAATATATGCCATCCAGGACCCGTATGATCCAGCATATACTAATAATCGTTTCTTTGGCCATTAATTTTATTATCAGAGCTCCTAGGGGAGGTTAATAATAAAGTTAACGTGAGTGTATAACCACCGTTTTAATATTTTATCCATGATTTATAATCACCACCTAGGGGTGTGCAACCATAAATCATACTAAAATACCTTATCCTTTCAGAGATCCAATCTGGTACATGATAGAAATCCCTTCCTAGGGGTTGGGACCATCATGTTCTTCCTATGGACCAACGATGGAGGCCTTAGGTTCTCTCTTCGAAAACCTTCTCCCACTCAATCTTTTGAAGTCAAGGTTTTATTTTAAAAATTATGCATGAACAATTTTAATATGAGCGGCACTCCCTATTCTATATGACATGTTATCAATATACATGGTAAATCATATTATAATGCAGACAAGCAAAGCAATCAAGCAAAGCTACAAGCATAATAATAACCGTAATATTATGGTTCCACCCTAGAGAATAGAAAAAATAAGATTACAAGAGAATAATCGAGACATTTATCGATTCTTCATCCTTGAATCCTTAAGCTGTATCCTTCTTCATGTAATATCCATCTTCAAGTCCTCAATCCCGTATGAATCGAACACTTCATATTTCCGGTCATATCCAAATTTAATGTTTCTCAGAATCGTCCCAAAAATAAAATTAAAACTGCACTGAAAAAATCGCACCTTTTCTGGACGCCTGGCAGCTCTCGGTCGGCAGGCCGATCTGGGCGATCGGTCTGCCGATCATGGTGGTTCGGCCTGCCGAACATGAAGGTTCGGCCTGCCGGCAGAGCACCAAAATTTCTGCCCCACTGTCGGCCTGCCGGACCGTACGTCCGGCCTGCCGATCTGTGACCTTCGGCCTGCCGAACTGTGAGGTCCGGCATGCCGACCGAGCAGAAAACCCTCAATCCAGAAAATACAATTTTAATGCAATTCATCAATTTTATTTTCAACAATTCAAAAACATAAAATTAGAGACTCAGGAAATACCTGGAGGCGCCATCATCTATCTTCAAGATTCGACTTCTCGTTCCGTCTTCTCCGAATAATTATTTAATTACAAAATTCTTACAAATTAAATAATAATTCCTAGACGGAGATGATAGTCCGCCATCTAATTACATGAAAAACCTAGATACACATTCTAACCTCTAAGGAACCATAACCGGTATTAATTAATTAATAAATAATTAAACAACAATTTAATCAACCATAATTAATTAATAAACATTCACCATATAATCCATGACAACATATATATTATATAGAAACCTAGAGTGCCATCTCTCTATAAAATTTAATTCAAGCATTGGAGAGATTAAGATCACAAAATTTATGCATACAACATGATCACAAACTTGCAAATTTATGTAAAAACCTCGGCTCTGATACCAATTGTTGGAAACAAAGTGCGCAGCGGAATTTTTAAAATTTTTCATCAGAGTATTTTCCAAAACACAAGTTTGACATGTTATATGTATAAATTAAACAGATCTTACTAACCTCAGTGTCCTGAAGAACCTCCGCGACCTGTGTAGAGAAGTAACGTTCCAGAAGAGCCTCAACCAACTGGTCTTCTTTGCTATTCTCTATCCACAACCGGAGTGAGTGTGGGCTCACACGTACAGCTCTTCCACCGGTGACTCTCCTTCCAACCAATAGAGAGAACCCAAAGCTAGTGTTCGTGATTTATGAACAAAAGCTCTCAGGGAGTTTTTAGATGCTCACTAGAAGAGTATCACTCTTAATCTCTCAAATTGATCTGAGTAAATCATTAGACTCACTCCCTTTTTATACCTATTGGTCCTTGGGGTCAGTCCATATCAGATTAGGTCTCAAAAATCGAAATAGAATCAAGTTCGGATCAATATCTGATAAGATACGCGTGAAAAACGCGTAATCTTAGCTGTCGCGGTCGGCATGCCGAACTGTGAGATAGGCAGGCCGAACTGGCCAGTTCGGCAGGCCGAACTTTCTGATCGGCAGGCCGAACTGCCGAGAAAAAATCTCCGCGAATCTTTTATTTTCCACCCGAGATTCTAAAGGATAAAGTCTCAGTTTTGATTCAAATAGCCCAATAGAAAAGATATCTGATCAAAACAAACTTTATCAAGATAATCTCTAAGAAAATAAATCAATTCACAATAATTCTATAAGTTTATCTTGTTCTAATTGTCCAAAATTAAAACAACCGATAAACAGACAAGAATTATCCGAACGCCATAATTCAACAAGTTCATCTTGAACTAATTTCTTACATAATTAATTCAACCGATAAACAGACATGAATTATTTGATTCTTATAAATTTTAAACCAATCTGATAAATCCGACATAAGTCACCAATTATTGGAAAAGCACGCCGTGTCGTTACAGGATTTTGTGAGCTAGCAAAGGGGACCAAAATGGACCTATAAAGTTCAAGCTCATGATAATTATGAAACCCAATATCCCAGATATACATTTCACAATTATCAACTCCAACGCTACTCCACTAAAAGCTTGGAGCTGCACTCTCGAACTTTATAGAATTACGAAGCTCGTGTAGCTAAGTCTCCATGACATATCATAGTGTATCGCATCCCCATATGATCATCCATAATCGGCTTAAGGACAAGTTCTGTCTTACCTTCCCGATTATTTTTATCTTACGTTCCATTGTCTCACCATTAGAAAACTTACCATCCAAAGATAGTATACCATTCGGTTACACCTATGTATCCAAATGGTTGAGCGCTCCAGTTTTTCAATTACAGGACAACGCATATAAGAGGATATCATTACTCCTAAAGAGGAGCTATGGATTCCATATCTATGAATAACAAGTCTACGCTACCAAGAGTCATGCCTCCAACGTACCGGCATGCATGCCACTATAGAGATGTGGGAGTCACCCATTGGTACATCAAAAGACACAAGTCGAGACAACGGGCCCATTATTCATCTCAGGATTAAGATACAATACAAATGATTGTCTAAAGTGAATCGATTTGACAAGACAGAATTATTAATCCAAATCAATTCACTTTATGTCCCGATCCAACACATCGTCACCTATGACAATGCGCCAATGTTTCTATTCACGGAGTCCAACTCCGATGGCCAAGACAAACCATCTCCCAAAAAGGGATATAGACAACATAACAATCTTTACATGAATAAAGCGCCCAACTTTATTCCCTCGATTGCGGATCATATATTTTAGACCATCATCTTAAGAGTCGTGTCTACCGCATAATCATCCCATCATATGCCCAACTCTTAAGGTTTAGACTGACAGTCTCAGACTACTGTTTGCTTATCATACATTCAACAAATATGAACGTAAAGAGGACAATATTTGGTATATATAAATGAATAAATTCTTTATTGATAAAAATGTCTCCAAAAACGTATTACATTTTTACTCCTTAGAGCATACATGTCTAACAATCTTACCATATTACAACTCTTCAAAAAAGGAAACCATATCAATTAACTCAAATCAATCAAAAGTCAAGGTTTGATTACGAAAATTACAGCAATCAATTCAAAAATAAGCCAATCAATCACAAATCATCATCCAATCATAACCAATCATCATAATTATCTCAATCACAAATTTGGAGAGACTTCTGCTGACTGCTCGTCGTTGTCATCGGCCCGCCGATTCCTCACTTCGGCCTGTTGATTCCACAAAGTTCAGCCTGCCAATTCTTTCCATCGGCCTAACGATGTTTGAGGGACAATTCGGCCTATCAAACTTGGAGGTTCGAACTACCGAACTGTCCTTGCATACATCATAACATTTAAATCATTAATGAATCATGAATAAACATACAATGTAAATAACATGAACACTTGAGCATATTGATTTCACGTGATCGTCACCTGTCATAGCACTTAGAATAAATTGTTAGTGACAATATTATCATAAATCAATATGGAAAATACTTAACGTCGTCACTAATATAACATTATCTGTTACATGAAATAGGTGGGTGTTACAATATCCAAATTTAATGTTTCTCAAAATTGTCCCAAAAATAAACTTAAAACTACACCAAAAACTGCACCTTTTTCTAAAAAAATTTCTAGCTCTCCGCCGGCATGCCAATCTAGGTGATCAGCCTGCCGGTCATGACCCACTGGTCTGCCAATCTTCACAAATCGGCATGCCGATTCATGACAAATTGGCCTGCCAAACTAGAAGTTTGGCCTGCTGCTAGAGCCATCTAATTTCTGCCCCGTTGACGGCCTACCAAACCTCACGTCCAGCTTGTCGAATTAGAGGGCTCAACAAGCCGACCGAGCAAAAATCACCCTTTCTAGAAAATATAATTTTTTAATGCAATTCATCAATTTTATTTTCAACAATTCAAAAACATAAAACTAAAGACTCAGGAAATACCTAGGAACATCATCATTAATCTTCTAGATCCACTTCTAGATCCGTCTTCTCTGAATGATTATTTAATTACAAAATTCTTACAAATTTAAAATTAAGTAATAATTCCTAGACGAAGAAGATAGTCCGCCATCTACTTACATGAAAAACCTAGATACACATTATAACCTCTAAGGAACCATAACTGGTATAAATTAGTTAATTAATAAATAATTAAATAATAATTTAATCAAGCATAATTAATTAATAAACATTCATCATATAATCCATGGCAACATATAAAATATATAGAAACCTAGAGTGTCAACTCTCTATAAAATTAAATTCAAGCATAGGAGAGATCAAGATCACATAATTTATACATATAGCATGATCACAAACTCGTAAATTTGTGTAAAAACCTATCTCTGATATTAATTGTTAGAAAAATAGTACGCAACAGAATTTTAAAAATTTTATATCCGAGTACTTTCAAAAACACAAGTTTGACACGCTATATGCATAAATTAACCAGATCTTACTAACTTTTGAATGCTGAAGAACTCCCGAAATCTGTGAAGAGAAGTAACATTCCAGAAGAGCCTCAACCAACTGGTCTTCTTTGCTATTCTCCATCCACGATCGGCGTGAGTGTGGGCTCACACGTATAGCTCTTCCTCCAGGTGACTCTCCTTCCAACCAATTAAGAGAACCCAAAGCTAGTGTTCGTGATTTGTGAACAAGAGCTCTTAGGGAGTTTTCAGATTCTCACTAGTAGAGTATCACTCTTAATCTCTCAATTGATCTAAATAATAATGAGACTCACTTCCTTTATATAGAGGTTGGGTCTAAGAGTCAGTCCTTATCAGATAATGCCTCAAAATTCAAATTAGAATCAAATTCGCATCAATATCTGATGAAATCTATGTGAAAACACATGATCTTTTTTTCGCGTACGGGCAGGCCAAACCAACCCCATTGGCAGGCCAAACTTGAGGATTGGTATGCTGAACTGCCGAAAAAAAATCTCAGTGAATCTTTTATTTTTCACCCGAGATTCTATATGATAAAGACTCAATTTTAATTTGAATAGCCCAATAGAAAAGTTATCTAATGAAAACAACTTTATCTAGATACTCTCTAGGAAAATAAATGAATTCATAATAATTCTACAAGTTTATCTTGATTTAATTTATTCAAAATTAAATCAACTGATAAACAGACA
This sequence comes from Artocarpus heterophyllus, assembly GCA_025403435.1. NCBI lineage: Eukaryota > Viridiplantae > Streptophyta > Magnoliopsida > Rosales > Moraceae > Artocarpus > Artocarpus heterophyllus. Next base: position 259,811 of record JAJQZP010000247.1, on the reverse strand, counting down.
AGAATTATCTGATCCCAATAATTCAACAAGTTTATCTTGACTTAGTTTTGTCATAAAATTAATTCAACCAATAAACAGACATGAATTATTTGATTCTTCTAAATTTCAACCAATCTAATAAATTTGACATAAGTCACCAATTATTAGAAAAACACGTCATATCGTTATAGGATTTTGTGAGCTAGAAAAGGGGACCAAATGGACCTATATAGTTCAAGCTCCCGATAATTATGAAACCTAATATTCCAGATATACATTTCATAATTATCAACTCCAACACTACTCCACTAAAAGTTTGAAACTATATAGAATTACGAAGCCCGTATAGCTAAGTCTCCATGACATATCATAGTGTATTGTATCCCCATTGGATTATCTATAAATGGCTTAAGGACAAGCTCTATCTTATCTTCTGGATTATTTTTATCTTACATTCTATTATCTCACCATCAAAAAACTTACCATCCAAAGAGAGTATACCATTTGGTTACACATATGTATCTAAATGGTTGAGCACTCTAGTTTTTCAATTACAGGATAACGCATATAAAAGAATATCGCTACTCCTAAAGAGGAGCTATCGATTCCATATTCATGAATAACAAGTCTATGCTATCAGAAGTCGTGCCACCAATGTACCTGCATGCATACTGATGAGACTATAAAAGTGTACATTTTCTAAGGCTTAAATCATTTATTTATGCTTTTATTTCTTATTAAATCCTCTAATTAATAGTAATTTTGTATTAAACAATGTTTTTGTGTCTTAGTGTGTAAATATGTTAAAAATGTGTTTTTAGTGTGTTTTTCTGTTTAATAGAATTTTTAGTAATTTTTAGAGTCATTTCATGTGTGTTAAATAAATGTCTAGTCTGTAAATAGTCAAAACCGTAAAAGTAATGCGGTTATTTTATTTTGAGTTTTAGTGTGTTTGATAGTGTGTTTTAAGTTTGTAAATATGTCTTATTATATTTTTAGTAATTTCAAAAAATATTTCCAAGTCATAAAAATTATATCTGTGTCAAACCGTAAGAGACTGGAAATTTTAGGAGTTTTTATTTATTTTTGTGTGTTTTAATATAAAATAAATATTTTTAATATTTTTGTGAATATTATGTTTGTAAAATAATTAATATTAGTGTGTTTGTGATTTTTAGATTTGAAATTTGGAGGAAAAATGGAGCAAAACGACACCAAAACAGATAAAATTAAACATCAAATGCATCAAAAAGATAAAGAAAATTTGAATTTAAATTAAATGTGACACGTGGCAATTTTTTGACCGTTGGATTCATTGCCAAATTAATCGTGACCGTTCGAGGAAGAGACGCGTGTAAATGCATCATCCGTTGCGTCAGCCGAGTCTTGTAGTGCTGTCTACATGTCGAAATATGATTGGCGAGTGCACAACACACTCCGACAAGTCTCACGCGCGTCAGAGGGAATCTTAGACAGCGTCAGATCTCGTGTGGTCGCCTCCACGTGTAGCTATTTTCCAAGCCGTCATATCTGATTACCAAAACTGATCGAACGGTCTTCAATATCAGTCCCACTGGCCCCACCTGGGCCTTTCTCACCCTTGCCTGCTGACAGTTGGATCGCGAAATGAACGGTTTAGATTGCGCTTGTTTTGTACTACCGTGATATGCGATGCACTGGATTATAAACTCAAACTTGCACTTCGAAGACGCATTTCAGCATTAAAAAAAATATAATAATAAAAAAATACACAACCAGTAATTTTTCAAGGCTATAAATAGCCATGCATCGCCCCTTAAACGACGCATCCCTTCGGGCCTTTGGCCCTCTTCCCTTTTCTTTTCCTTTCTACTGGGTTAGACTCAGTGGTATCTCCTTATGTAATAAAATAATACTTAAATTAGTATAAAGAGTCTGGTGAGGCAAAGAGAAGATCTTATATGCATAGTATTTTGGTATGGATTTTGACTCTATATCTGCTTTGTAATACTTATATTTTTTTGGAATAAATTATATCTTTATGTTTTTAATAATTATTATTAATGTTGTTATGCTGCCCAATTCTTGCATAAATTCAGTCATGCTTTCTTTATGTAATTTAATTGTGTTGCATAATTAATATTAATAATACTAAAGTCATGCTCGTTTATTAAGTTGAGTTTCTGCTGCATTATAGATATGAACTAGCACAATAAATACTTGGTAATTCTTAATTTATTGTAGACAGAGGATGGCATAGTGTATTCTTAGACCAATTAATAAGTCGAGGTGTTGCCAAAATTAACGCAATAATTTGTTCCATAAAATATAAAAATTTTGATTTGTTATTATTTTTTCTATCTTAAAATTATGTTAATTATAATTGAGTGACAGCGGTTATAATTTTCATAACTAGTGTACCAAATCATCAGTGAGAGATGATTATTTTGCTATTTTTATAGGAAGACCCTTACTGCATTATAGCTTGCTATATTGTCGATTTAGGTTGACCTATATAATTAGTAAAATCTGCTTGCAATTAATGAGATAAGATATAATAAATCAAATGCTTCAGATAATTATTAATTAGAGTTAGAATTCCATATCAATTGCAAAACATAAAAGGGATTCTCAAAACTTCACCGTTTTAATTTTATGCTTTAAATTTGAAATAAAACAATCACAAAAAAATATTTCTTTCATTTTACACTTTGATTTGAAAAAGTGCTCGCCTTTTTTGAACGTTTATTTTTATCAATCTCTCAAGTTACAAAATTTTCACCTCCCTGTGGATACGATAATCTTTTTATACTATAACATCCGCCGTTTAAAGATAAACATTTGGGGCATTACCACCACATACCATTGTTAAAATGTGGGTGTCACCCTTTGGTACATCAAAAGACATAAGTCAAGACAACGGGTCCACCATTTATCTCAGGATTAAGATACAATACAAATGATTGTCTAAAGTGAATCAATTTGCTGAGATAGAATTATTATTCCAAATCAATTCACTTTATGTCCTGATCCAACATATCGTCACCTATGACAATGTGCCAATGTTTCTATTTATAGAGTCCACCTTCGATGGTCAAGACAAACCATCTCCCAATAGGGATATAGACAACATAACAATCTTTACATGAATGAAGTGCCCAACTTTATTCTTTCGATTGCGGATCTTATGATTTAGACCATCACCTTAAGAATCGTGTCTTCCGCATAATCTGTCTATCATATGCCCAATTCTTAAAGGTTTAGACCAACTGTTTCTGACTATTATTTGCTTAACATACATTCAACAAATATGAACGTAAAGAGGACAAGATTTGGTATATAAACAATAAATAAATTCTTTATTGATAATTCTTACGGCATACATGTCTAACACTCTACACGACCCGATCTCTAAGTGTGGCATCATGCCCATCTATGCATCTCTATAGTTATTAAAATCTCTTTTTACCAAGTATATCCATTTACATTTATTATGAATATCATCTCGTTCAATAGTTTATGTAATCAACTAATAAAAATCTTCTTTTTTTTTCAAACAGTCAATGAAAACATTTTGAAAGAAATCATTTTGAGACCAAAACTACTTAAAAACCTGGCTACCAAAGAAAGGGGTAGAAGTCCTACCTTAATATCCAACACTGCAACTTAATACCGTAGTCCAAATCTGTTATACGTTAGCTCTACGGAACCACAAATAACCTTAAATGTAAACTAAGTTTATCAATATCTAGCTTAAAAAATTCTACACTACTAACCCATCTCATGGTGTCTAGTGTGCCATCTATATCCGTAAAATCATACTATAACGTTAAAATCTCAAACTATGTTTAAAATAGTGAAAATGGATGAAAAAAGTCATTTTTCATAGAGCTCGGTCGGCCTGCTAAACCTTTTGGTCTGGCCTACCAAACTTTATAGTTCGGCCTACCGGTCATACAACACTGACCTACCAAAATTTTTTAGGTTCGGCCTTCTGACCATATAAGTCCGGCATGCCGAACTTATAAGTTCAGCTTGCCGATGCTTAACATCGACCTACTGAACTAGAAAAATCTAGAAAATTACAGATTCGAGCTTCGGCTTCCTTATGCTCGAATCTTCATTTCCAACTTGTTTTCTCAATTCCCAGGCATACAAAACATTCATAAATGATAGAAAAAATACTAGAACACTTTTAAATACATTTAAACAAGTCTTATATAGAAATTTTCAAAGAAATCCAAAAATAAGAAAAAGGGAAAAAACTTGATTTAATTCATTTTTCATCAAATCAAGCCTAGATTTTAGATGATTTGAGTTCTACTAACTTAGATTCAAGATTTCCTAAGTTCATAAAACTTAGATTTCAACATTCTATGAAAATTTGTGAAATTTGAGGAGAGTTTGAAAATTTGAAAAGTAAGTAAACTAACCTTGAATTAATGCTTAAAAGAAGTTTGTGGAAGCTTAATCATGCTCCTAGAGTTCCAATCCAGTGAAAGATTGAAGCTAGAGCTCAGAATTTTTGAATCAAAAGAGAGGGAAGAGAGAGGCAATGAGAGAGAGAGACGAGAGAAAGTCTAAGAGTGAGAGAGGGAGAGAGAGTGAGAGTGAGGAAGAGAGGGAGAGTGAGTGAGATAAATAGAGAGGAAGAGTGAGTGGTTTTCAGAGTAAAATCACATGCCACTCATAGTTTTGCAAAAGGGGATGTAGTCGGCATTTAACAAATTGTTTTGTTTCAATATTCAAGATAACAAATAAAAATGCAAATAAGAATAAAAATAATCAATAGTGAAATTAATTTGAAAACATCACAAGATAATTAAATTAGGTTTAAATTACTTTTAGGCACACTAATACACCATGTTACCCATTAATCTTACTTAATCAATTTCGGGGTGTTACACTGACAAACTCCAGGATTCTCCCTTATGAATGGGCTATCCTTAAACCTAAAAAGCTTATAGGTGCTAAGTTTTTATATACTAACTCTTTCTTTGATATTGATATTGCTTGGGGTTTTGGTCCAAACATGGATACTCCAGAGGACATTCGTAGGCAACTTACTTGGGATAGCTCTAAGTTAGTCGACATAGGTGAAACTGGCATTTACCATGTTGAGAATGCTATCCATGGGGGGTGGTGTAGAGCTAAAAAATTTGAAGACGCATGGCACTTCAAAAAGGTTATGTTGAGCAATAAAACATTGCCAAGGAAGATGCCATTCGTTGTGATGAGAAAGTTGGATTTGAACTATTTATTGAAAAAGACATATGGAAGAAAGATTAAACGATTGAGAAAGTTAGGATCTTTCTCGTTAACAGAACTTAAACTCCTTTCACTCCGCTAACTCCACCTGAGTTCATAATCCTTCTACGACTAGTTCTTCACTAATTGATGATCTCTATGCCTAAGATAAGCGTCTTCAAGCTGAGAATGAAGAACTTGTTAAAGAAAAATATGGTCATTTGAACACTATCTCTGATCTGAAGGAGCAGATTGAGGAATATTAGCATCAATTTGACTTTGCACTTGAGGCTAAAATGTCTAAAGTCAAATGTTTGATGGAGGATTCTTTTCTTCACCATTTGGAGAACTTTTTATGTTCTAGGAACACAAAGATTAAACGATTGAAGAATAAGCTTTACAAACTTCATGATTCTCTTTCCTCTTTAGTTCAGGTCACTAACCCAATAGCTTCTTCCTTATAAGCCTCTTCCAAATTGAAGCCAAACATCAAAGGAAAATCCTTGAATTGAGAGCCTGACTTGCTTTCTATTTTCTTGTTATAGAAAGGAATGTAACACTTTGAGCAACATTAAAGTTTGCTAAACTTTCGAAACTGTTTTGTCTAGGCCCTTCTTTCGATCGAAGAACCTTTTTTTGCTCCCTAAAAGATTTCTTTGACACATTGAATGTCCAGACTACCTAAAAAACTGAATCTTGAAGAAGAGTTAAGTTTTGCTAGTGAGGGAGAAGATCCTGAAGTTTAGCTTTTAGAAAGATGTTTCTACACTTTTTTTTTTTTTAGAAGCATGTATTTGTACTTTTTTTTAACATGAATGCAAAATCTCTATCATTTGTTCTCTTTGTTCCTCTTTCCATTATGGTTGTATCATTCATACACAACAAATTTCTTTTAGCGCTATTTTTTTTTTCTGAATTTGAATACGGGTATTTCAAACTTGTACAACACGAAACATCATAATTTAAGTTACAACTACATTATGCCTAATTTCTCATTTCCTTCTGGCAAACTTTAATTTCTTTATTTAAAAATAGTTACATTGTTTCAATCACCTCATCATTAATTCCTTCCCTATGAAAAGCAGGAATTTCTTCTTTATTTCCAAAGTTTCTTTTCCCTTTTCTCAATAAATTTCCCCTACAAATTTCTTTGTGCAGCTTTATTCTTAACCTCTACTTTCTCTCTCTATTGCATCCATGGTTCTTATGTGTTGTTTGGCAAGAGTGGTTTTAACCACTATCTCAGTTATGAACAATGTAAAGCTATCACATACTGTTAAAAAAAAAATTGCTACAGTATAAAGCTCTCACATGCTATAGCAAAAATAGTTCTAACCAATAATTTCCACCACCATGCCAAACACCCTATTAGCATTCTTTCTCTTAGATTTTTCTTCTTAAAATCTAGAGATTTTCTTGTTATACCAATGGCTTTGTCTATTGAGCAAATTCGAAACGAAGTTTAGATTCCTATTAAAAATCCAAATTCAATTTTTAACCATTATGTACAGGCAAATCCTAGTTATTTTATCATTTCTCTCTAGCAATTGCAATGCATTAGCCTCCCTCTCTATCCTTTCTTCAATGATGTCTTTGCACAAATAAAAATCCAACCTAATTAACTCAACATTAATAGTTGGAGAAGTATTCATTGTGGCATGTGGTTATAGGAACGCTAAACTGGGAGTCGCTGATCTTGGTTTTTTTTAGTCCATTAATTTTTTTAAAAACCCATGCATGTCATCTCCAGCCTTGTGCTTATTCTCCTAGTTTCTTTGTTAGAGAAAATGCTATTGAGAAGTGTTGACTGAAGATTTGCTAAGGTTTTCCATTGTTTAGGATTATATGGTGTCCAACTACTCTTAAATTTGTATTATCGAAAAGCAACCACAACCATTGAATTTCATGATGATCCTTCAAGGATTGCTGCTCTGGACCAGTTTACTAAGTTCGAAATCAACAATCTCATGATGATAGAGTAGATTGATTCCTCTTTCCATTGGTTGATGGTTCCTTGATCTTCCCATGATTTCTTTATGAGTGATCAGACCAAGGATTCTCTTCATCTTGAATACAGAACCAAACTAGCCACTCTTTCTAACCCTTCTCAAAGGATAGGTCATGGAAAGCGCACCATGAAGTAGAGAAAAACCCTAAAGACAATGATGCTAACCTCGAGGTTGCTTTGGAAAACATCCAAGTTTCGGTTATTCATAGGCTGCCTCTTTAAAAGAGAGAAATAGACTAAGAATTTTGAGAAACCCTCGCCTACTTCTTTGCAGAACATTCCTCCCATTCCTTGATTACACTTAATATCCCAGTTGCTCTTTCCTTTGTTTCTGTTGTCTCTAATTTTACCATCTTTCTGCCTTCCCTTAAGCAAGATCTTCACCCTGCTCAGGGCTCTATTGCTTCAACCTCGACTGCTCCTTCTTCAAATGTTCCTGCCGTCACCCCTTCAAAGGCTCGGTCTTTTGAGAGTATCCTTGGTCAGTCTCTCCTATTTACTCCTTAGTCAATTCAGCAACAATTCATGTCTTTTAATTCTACTTCTATTGATCTTACAATTTATTCCTCTAGTTTTGCTCAGATTAGTTCCAGCTCTACCGTGTCCATCACCGATTCTATTGTTGTTGCATCCATTATTGGTAGATCTTCTTTTTCACATGCTACTATTCAAGAATCCCACTCTAAAGTTTGTACCCACAACCCAATATTTTATCTGTAAAAGTAACATTTTCTCCCCTTTCCACTCTAATCTTCTCTCAGTTGCCCATCAGGATAAAAAAGTATTTCAGTCGCCCGATTTTTGTCCCAACTTCCTTCACTCAGCACTCCAACTCCTCATATCCCTATTACTTTTGGCCCAACTCAAAGTACCTTTACTTCGCCTCTCCAATAGTTCTTGAGTTGGGCATTCATTGGGAAATTTTAAGGCCTTCCCACAATTTTGACAGTGGGATAGATGGCAGCCAAAAATAAGAGGTTAGGGCTAATCGTGGGCAGAATGATTTGGACAAAACTCATGATTGTGACTTTATTCGTGGTCATTTTGCTTCTTTAGCCATAGCTAACTCCAGCCCGTTCTTGCTTTTAGGAGGCTCTCCACTTGTTTGTTCTGATGGGAAATTTGTTAGAAATCAAGATTTAATCCTTGACCTCACTATTTACACTCATATGTTAAATTCCATCCAGACTAAAATCGATGCTAATGTATTCAAAGATTTATCTTCTATTGAAAGAGCTAAATTTATCGAAGCTTTGGTGCTATAGTAATTTACTTTCACTTCTTTCTTTTTTCTTCACATTTTTATTGTCATTTTTCGAATTAAATCAGTAATTTCTCTCACTTCAAGGCATTGTTTCTTTCCTCTTAGATAAGTTCTGAGTTTGCTCATTTGATTTTCTTTTTGAGAAGATGAAAACCTTGGCATAGGAATTAACTTTGAAATTGAATGCTACAAATGATCTACTAGTCAGCACTTTGAAGGATCATAAAAAAGAATTGCAATCTGATGAGACTTAGAAAATGCACATTTCTTAAAGTTAAAATCAATCACTTTGCATTAATATTTCTCATAAAATTTCTTAATTATAACAATTTAGTGATAAATAGAGTTTTAGTGTCTTAGTGTAAAAATATCTTTAAAATGTATTTTTTGTGTGTTTTATGTTTAATAATATTTTCGGTATGTTAAATATGTGTTTAGTATGTAAATCATAAAAATTGTAAAAATTATGTTGTGAAATTTTATTTTGAGTCTTAATATGTTTGATAATGTGACTTAAGTTTGTAAACATGTTTTATAATATTTTTAGTAATTTCTTAAAATATTTCAAAGTCTTAAAAACCATATCTGTATCCAAGCAAATGAGTCTAGAAATTTTAAAAGTTTGTAATTATTTTAATGTGTTTTAATGTAAAATATATATTTTTAATATTTTTGTAAATATTGCGTTTGTAAAATAATTAATTTTGTTTTAATTTTTTATCTTTAGATTTGAAATCTGGTGGAAAACAAAGCAAAATGGCACCAAAACGGGCAAAATTGGACAACAAATGCATTAAAAAGTCAAATGATGCTGAAAATTGCTTAAATGGAGTCCATGTGTAACGTCTAATTGGCGTGTACATCACACACGCCGATAAAGCCAATAGTCTCAAGTCGTGTTGAATCTTGTGCGGTGCGTCCTACATGCAAGTGCCCTCTCAGCCCTCCAATTTACTGGCTTTGACAAATCTAACAATTGTCATTTGTGGTCCAATCTAACCCCATTGGTTCTGCTCTCCTACTAGAATTTTGATCGCTTGATCATGCATTCAATGGCTTGGATTGCTTTGCACTCGTGTTGCCAGCCTCCACGCACTAGTGGATAAAAAACGTAAACTTGAATTCTTAAGAATGAATCTTGCGCGAAGAAAAACGGGGAAGAAATTGTTGAAAAGCGTTCTTGATCGAATTTCTTGACAAAGTTAATAGTAAAAAAATGATAAGAAAATATTTAAATAGTAAATCTTTTAGGCTATAAATACCAGGCTTTAGAGCCCGGTTCCTTCACCCCTTATATGCAGCATAAAATTACTACTTAAATAGTTTAGTTTTTAAATAGTTTAGTTTCTTTAATGTCCATTTTTTAGTCTAAGTTTTTGTAAAATATTTCCCAGTTTGTTGTAAAAATTATGTTTAATAATATTCGTAGTATTTTATTAAATATGTCTTTCAAATTTCCTTTCTAGTTGAGATGAGGGGGGAAACTCTTGCAAAATTACCTTAAATATTTTAGTTTTTGTTAGTTTTAAAGTAGTTATAATGCTAAATTATTTTCTTCGAAAGCTTTAGATTTTAATATTTTCTTAGCTAGAACTTTGTCAAAATTTCGGTTTTGATTTATCGACGACATAGATTGGCATGGATAATACTTTGGAAGAACTTGATTGGTCATAGACATAGAATGGCTTGGTAAATACTTAACTTATTATTTTGGCTGTTATTTTGGTTTAGTTATGTTGAAATACTGCCTGTTTTTTAAGTTGTGTTTTTGCTGCATTATATACATATGCTTGATAATTCTTAATTTATTATCGACATAGGGTGGCATAATGAAATCTTAAAATAATTAATAAATAATTAGAAAAACTAAAATATATTTAAGTTAATTGCCTGAATAAAACCTTTAAACCTCAGTTTTATTATAATCATTGTTTTATCCCTTTAATTTGCTATTATTATTGTTGTTATTTTGTTTAAATTATTTTAAATTATCTATACTTGTTGAAATTTCATTTTAATTTTATCAACATTTCTTGTTATTAAAGTTTCAAAATATCAAAATTTGAACATGAAAAAGGCTGTAAAAATGTGTAAATATTGTAAATAAATTCTATAAATAATAAATATTAATCCTTATATTTTTTAATTTAAAATAAAAAGAAAAAGTTAATATGATAAATATACTAGAACTGAATAAAATCCTTCCCTGTGGGATCGACCTCAGATTTATCGAGTAATTATTACTTGAGACAAACTTATACTTGGAGTTATTTGGGAGTGCGTTTTACACAACCTGGCCAAGCTTTTGGTGCTATTGTTGGGAAGCGGTATTATTTTCAGTGTAGTATATTTTGTACATTATATTTCTTTTTCTTTTTCTTTTCTATTTTATTTGTTTTCTTTTGTTAATATTTGTTGTTTTGTAGGTGTTAAATACTATTCATGTAAATATGCATGTGTTTTTCATAAGTTACTCACATAAGGTACTATTCATGTCATTATTCATAAAAATAAAAAATTAAAAAATTCATAAAAATCATAAAAATTTTATTTTCTTTCCTTTTCTTTGTAATATATTTATTTTGTTAGCTTTAGGTTTAGTTTTAGGTTTTGACTTAAAAATAAAACTTCATAAAATTTTAGATTAGGTTTCTAATAATAATTACAAAAAATTGTGTTTTTGTGAAAATTTTTTTTTTAAGAAAGTTCTTTTTGGGGACTGGTACTAGTTCAAAATTCTTTCTTATAACCCATAACTTTTGGAGACTCTCTCAACACCAGTCATTCCATGAATGTTGTTCTGACAAGGAGATTGGTTTATAAGAAGCCCTAGTCACACCAATCTTTCCTTGGAACATTCTTAAAGAATATAATTCTCAAAATCTACAAAATAAATAAGGCGGATGCTTTTCATTCGCTATTTTATTCTTCCCAAATAAGGAAAAGCTTAGTGTCTGTCTACAAAATTTTGTAAATATTTGAAATAATTTACATCCTAGTTGGGTCTTGTATGTCTAAAACTCATAGATTACTTAGGAAAAGATTAGAACCACCTTTAGTCTCTGTTGTGTCCTCTCATTCACCAAAAATAGCTAATGATGAAAGTATTCATAATGAAAACATTGGTAATCAACAACTCATTAATCTTATTCATTTAATGTGAGATTATTTGCAACCACCCCAAGAATCCACTCAATCATGTATAGGTTTTCCTCTCAAAGCTCATAACTTTAGGTTTAAACCAGGAATGATCAATTTGCTTCCTAATTTTCATGGTTTAGATTTGAAAATCCTTGTACAAAGAGTTTGAAGATGTTTGTGCTATTTTCACTGACCATGATGTTTCAAACGAAATTGTTAAGCTAACGCTTTTTCCTTTTTCTTTAAAAAACAAAGCTAAAACTTGCCTAGGTCAATTGGTACGTAGCAAGAAATGCAAACTGAGTTTTTGAAGAAATTCTTTTCATCACATAAAACCAATGCTTTGAAGAAATAAATTCAAAATTATTCCCAAAATGTAAAGGAAGTTTATTTTCAATGATGAGAATGATTTAAAGATTTATTAAACTTTTGCCCACATCATAAATTTGAAAAATGGCTTTATGTTAGTTTCGTTTACAAAGGTTTAACTCTTAAAACCTATCAATTCATTGAAACAATATGTAATGGAGAATTCCTTGATAAAGAACTTGATGAAGCGTTAGATTTTTGTGATAATTTAGCTAAAAGCTTTCAATATTGGGAACATGTAATTTTTGAAGTCTTAATTAGGTCTAATCTTACTAATGCTCAAAGAGGCGCTTATCAACTTAGTCAAGAGAATGATCTAAGTGCTAGGATTGCCAGTTTGACAAGCAAAATTGAAGCCGTGGAACATAAAAATATTTAGGAACCTAAGGTTGAAACTCTGTATAGTGTTTGTCAAACTCTAGGTCCCTCAACTTATGACTACCTAGTTTTTAAGGAAGAGTCCTATGAATAGATAAATTATACAAATCAAATGGATCAAGTTAGGAAACCTTTTCCATCTTCACATTCTTACACATTTAATCAACAATAGAGAAATCATCCTAAATTTAATTGGAAAAATGAACCACAACCACCAGCGTTACCTCCATATTTTCAAAATCGTCCCTCATTTCCACAACAATTTCAAAATTCACAATTTCCACCAAATCCACAGTTTCAAAAGCCTCCATAAAATTTTTTGCCTCTTGAAAGTTTAAGTTGCAAGTTAAAACTCTTGAGGATATGTTGCAAAAATTCATTTAAAAATAGGAAGTCATTAACACTCACACTTCACAAGACATTAATGAGATTAAAGAATCTATTTGAAAGCTCAATTTTTCACTTGCAATTAAGGAAAAAGACAAATTCCCTGCTCAACCTGTACATATTCATCTACCAATGAAATTGCCTCTTTAAGTTCTTCATCACAACAAGAAATTATTAATTTTGTTTCAACTCTTCAAAGTAAAACTGTAGATAAAATTGTTGACATAGCTTTGGAGAATGATAATAAAGTTAATAGTATTGAGGGAAGTTTTGAGAAAGAAAATGTTGTTTCTAAAGAGAAATTTGTTTCGAAAGTTTATTTTCGACAAACTTTGCTTTCAAAAGAGAAGTTTGATAACAATGCTGAAATTTTTGAACGTTTCAAGCAAGTTCAAATTAACATTCCACTTTTAGATGCAATCAAACAAGCCCCATCTTATGCTAATTTTTTTTTAAAATTGTTATATAGTTAAAAGGATGCATAATTGACTAAAACTGTATTTTTAACTGAAAATGTTAGTCCCATCATTCAACATGATTCACCATTGAAATAAAAAGATCTAGGCTATCTCACAATTTCTTGTATCATAGAAAACCCTTAAATTGACTATGCATTGTTAGATCTTGGTGCTAGTGTCAACCTTTTACCTTATTCTGTCTATCTGCAACTAGGTTTAGGTGAACTTAAGCCAACTTATATTACACTTCAATTAGCTGATCGATATGTAAAATTTCCAAGAGAAATAGTTGAGGATATGTTAGTTTAAATTGATAAGTTTTACTTCCCAGTGGACTTTATTGTTTTGGATGCCCAACCCCTTTCCACTTTAAATTTTCAAGTCCCTGAAATTTTAGGTCGTCCATTTCTTACGACTTCAAATGGCCTGATTAATTGTAGAAATGGTATCCTAAAATTGTCTTTTGAAAATATGACTTTCGAATTCAATGTGTTCAATATGTTGAAAAAATCTACTGAATTGGAAAATTATAAAACTGAACCAATTAAGAAAGATAAGCGTTTAGTTGATGAAGCATATCAACTTACAAATTTGATGTTAAAAAAAGGTGACACTTGTAAATCTGATTCTAGATAAGATAATTCTATGAATAAAGATTTTATTTTGGAAGAAAATTGTCCTGATCTAGAAAAATGTGAAGAATGTAGTTGGAAAATTTTTGAAAAGAGTCTATCTATATCTAAACATTATTCATGTTATACTAAATATCTTTTTGCTTTAGATAGTATGGATGTTGACCCATTTTCAAATATAACTTAGTATTTTCTTTTGTTTTTGTTTTTATTTTTAGTGTGGTAGTTTTTTATTTTTTATTCTTATTTTGCGTGTTGTTTTTCCTAAAAATTGGAAAAATAATTTTCTAAAATTCATTAAAGTGGTTGAAATTGTAATAGATATAATCAAGATTGATTAGTTAGTATTATTATATCAGTGACCTCCATAAATGACCTCCATAAATGCATTTTAATGAAATGCTTATCAATAAATTTTTCTGAATTTTAGACTTTTGTAAATTTTAATTTTGATTAAAAACACAAAAAAAATTTAAAAATTTTAAAAACACAGAAAAATTCAAAAAATTCACAAATGCAAAAATATTTTAAGTTATTTAATAGTGTGTTTAGTAATCTGTCAGGTTACTTTTACATAGCCAATTTTATTTTAGCCCATTGTTGTTTAGAATAGTGTTACATACATCTGTACAGTCTTCCTCGTATCTAAACTGCAACCTACCCTATGTCTACATAACCTGTCAATGTGAATTTAGGCTCAAAAGTTTTGCACTTTATCTTTCTAAATTCTCATTCACTCTCTAATTCTCGAATTCTCTTTGTCTTCTCTGCAATTTTGAGAAATTTTCTAGAAATTTTCAAAGTTCAACATCCTAAATTATATGAAGGTATGCATGCCGGTACATTGGAAACATGACTTTTGAATGACGTAGACTCGTTATTCATAGATATGGAATCCATAGCTCTTTAGCAAAGTTAATGATATTATCTTATAGGCATTATTTTGTAATTAGAGACTAGATCACTTAACCATTTGGATACATATGTATAACCAATGGTATAGTATTTATATTTGTTCCGAATAGTAAGTTTTCCAATAGTGAGATAATAGAATATAAGATAACTATAAATGAAAAGATAAAATGAAATTTATCCTTAAACTAATTATGAATATACTTTGAGGATGTTACATATTATGATATGTCAAGGGTGATAAACTTATTGGAGTTTCATAATTTATATATAGTTTAAAAGTGCTACTCTAAGCTTTCAATGGAATAGCTTTAAAATTGATAATTATAATGTATTAGGGCCATGTTATTTTATAATTATAGAAGCTTGATCTATATATGTCCATTGAATCCCATTTGCTAGCTCCTAATATTTCTTATAACAATATGGCATATTTTTCCTACAAATTGGTAACTTATCTTATTTATTAGATTGGCTAAAATTTGATTGATTGGATTTGATTATTCATGTTAGTTTATTTGGTTGGATTAATTTTATGAATTTATTCAAAGTAAACATGTTGAATTATTTGAATATATTTTATTTGTATGGGATTATTTATATATGACCATTTTAATAAGATAACTTCTCTATTCGGTTATTTGAATTAAAACAGAGGCTCTATGCAGGATACTCATGTCAAATAACATATTAATTATCTTATCGGTTTAAATCAGATCGATCAGATTTCTAGTAGCTGGAAAAAGTGTCTCAAGGATCTGCCATGACTAGGCGGTCGATCGTCCCTAGTTTATGGCAGTTGACCACCCCTGCTAGCATGGCGATCCGTATCAAACGTGTTTTTATAATGAGAAGTTGATCCAAACTTAAATTTTGAAGCCTAATTTGTTAAGTACTAGTCCCCACCCGACCTCTTTATAAAGGAAACAATTTTCTATTGTTTCTTAGATCACTTGAGAGATTTGTAGAATAGTATTTTGCTGGGAAGATCTGAAACTCCCAACGGACTATTATTCAACATCTTGAATCTTAGCTTTTGGTTTTCTTAAGTGGCTGTAAGGAGACGTTGCTTGAAAAAAGACCAAAGGACATGCGACCACCCACATTCTGATCATGGAAAAGAGAATAATAAAGAAGTCTAGTTAGTTGAGGTTCTTCTAGTAAAAGTTCTTTAGTAGTTTTGAGAAAAATAGTTCTGTCAGAAGGGTAGTTTCCAGTCCACTAAGAAGTACATAGATCTTAGATTAATTTATATACTTAGCATGTCAAGCTTGTTTTTAGAAAATGTTTTAGTGAAAAAATTTTAAAATCTATTGCTTACTTATTTTCCTAGAATAACTTGGCATAAAGTTGATACCACTCCTTCCATTCTATGAATCCATCCTCTTCCCATAATTACATTATAACTTCAAAGAGCATCCACCACTACAAAGTCAACATCAAGAAGTCGATTTGTAGCTGCTACCTTTAAACTAATTGAGCCTTTTGGAATAACTAGAGTTCCCTCAAAGCTTATCATGGGCAATGTGCTTGGTCTCGTCATTTTTTGATTCAACCACATTCTTTCAAATGCATCCCAATATATAATGTTTAGGCTATTGTCTCTATCAAGTAATACACTTTGAACTATAGATTTTAAACACTTAGTACTATCATATTTTCACTCAAAACTTTATTGTGTATGAAGGCCAAGACCACCCAACCAATCAACCACTAGATGGAATTATGCAATAGGAAGTCAAGGATTATTTTGAATTGATGAATTCAAGAACTGCCATAGCCCAAAGTAGTGTTGCTCTCCACTAATATAAGTTAGTGTAACACCAAAGACTAATTAGGACTTTACATGGCACAATGTATGGCTCGGGTAAGGGGTAGGTAAGAATAGAAACTTTTAGGCTTAAATCATCCTAGGCACATCATGCAGCCGTGGACCACATAACCACTCAATGGAAATCCCTAAATATCCCCAACTCCACATCTCATCAATTAACACCTACTTATTCAAAACCACATTAAAGCAAATAAAAGAAAAAAAATAACACAAAATTAATAAACAAAAGATAAAAAAAAAATAATTTGCAACTTTTGCACCTTTACCTTTTTCTTTTTTTCTTCTCTCTTTTTTTTTGTGATGAAATTACTACAGCCTTAAAATTATTTATTAACATGTATACTTAATTTAGTGTAGTATAATTTATCCTCTTCTTTTGGAGAGGAAATTCACAAATAAAAACACAAAAAAATAGATAAAATAAAATAAGAACCGTTAAAGAATACATCAAAACCCAAGCCCAAACTCATGATGAATCAAAATGTGCTCAAACAAAGAAAGGAATACATTTCGTGCCTAAAGTGATGGGGTTAAGTGTTTGGCAAATTCTGTCATTGGCTTGGATAAAGTAATGTTGGTGAAGAAAGTATAGGCTTTGAGGCTCAAAGAGAGACAACAATGATTAAATTCCAAAGGTTGGTTTACAAAGGCTCAAACATCCAAAACATGGCCTAGCTCCAATGTCATCTAACTTAGGGTTTCACCTCAAGTTCCACTAAATTGAGTTCTACAGCCCCAAATAGTCCACGAATTTCCTAAATGCATAAATTTCTCTAGTGATTAGAATGGGTGTGTGATTAAGAGCTTTGTGCTTATGTGATTTAAAGTCAAAAGTGTCATATACTAGCATGAACGAGAAATACATAGAAACCACAATCAACTAGCATTGCCAACGATCTAAAAATTACTTTAATCCATTCATGGTTATCTATAATCAACATAAACTCACACAAAAACAACCATCCATATAAGAAGACTAGCAAAATCTAAAGATCAAAATAAAATAAGTAACACACAAAAATCTAAAGCAACTAATCCAAACTAACAAACACTAAAGACTAAATCAAAAACCGAGAAATTTGAATCAAGGAGAATGACAACAACATCACAAACCAAGTACATGCATAAACATCCCAAAGCCACCTCTAAACTTAAAAATATGCATTATCCTCAATGTAGAAAATGAAATAAAAGTGCAAAGAGGGTTAGAAGCACATACCTGGTAGGTGAGACATCCTATTGGTCTGATGGGGCCAAATCTTCATTTTCATTGCCTCCTTGTGGGAACGGACGTAGCTGGAGTGGCTGTATAAAATTGAGAGGAAACTGCATCAGTTGAGGGTATCCCATGGTGCCACAGCCGAAATTGACAAAGAAGTGATGGAACATCTGCTCCATGCTTTGGAAGCAAGCATAATTAAAGTGGGCCTTGTCAATCCAACATTGTTTGTCATAAAGGGCCGAAGCCTCGAAGTTGTGAATCCGATGGACAAATTTGTCCATTTTGTCATAAAGGTTGGAAATTATGACCTTGGCCTTTGATTTTTGCTTAGCTAAATGCTAGGAACTTCTGGCTTTTTCCTTAGCTTCCTTCTGTTGGTTGTTCCATATGTAAAGGATTCCATTGTAGTCAAGCGCATGAACAAGCTTACATAAGTTGCTATCCATAATGATCACATCTGCTTTCTCGAATAGCTCTAAGAGTAGGTACGGAAAAGGCATCCTTACTTTGTTGTTGCAGATCGGGTAGAGGATGGAAGAGTGGATGTTCATGCCCACATTCATGTTGAACCCCTTGGTGATCGTATAGAAAGCAAAAGCTCTCTATTGGGAGACCTCCAACAAGTGGGACATTGGGTACATTCTCGCACAGATGAAATGGTACCAAATCTTCATATTCTTCTTTAGGTACCACGAGTCAAATGTAGACTCGAAGCCATTTTCCATGGCCCATTCGCATTCCTAAAATCAAATTTCTTAGATTACCTCCTTCATATCTTGTTGGTTGACGTAAATGGCTAGTTGGTCAACTGAAGGCTTGGGAGTTTGCTGATGTTGATTGATTATCTCAACATCAAACATTATTGTATTGCCCTAGATCATCGTCTTGTTTCTTCCTTGCTATACTTGGCATTGGCATAGAACTCCCTAACAAGCTTTAATGTGCCTGGTTATGGGGTGCCATAATACTTAACCCAATTTTGGTCCTTGATAATTAGAACAAATTCAGGAAGAGTTGCTACTTGAATTTGAAACCCTTTTTCTCTTATGCCTGCTCTCTTTAATGCCTACTTGCTGTAATTGAATTCTGCCTCTTTACAAACAAATCTATTAGACACATAATCAGGAGTGGAACTTGCCCCATTTTCTTGTTAGTGATAGAATTTCGTGACATTTTGACCATTTCCACCAAAAATAGCTAACACTAATAACAATGCCTGAGCAACATAACAAACCAAAAATGCACGAACCAAGAATGTAAACCAACCAATGACCACAATAGTGCCAATCAAATACCACAATCAATCCAACCAATTGAAAAATCTGCACTGTCAAGGAATTCACACAATAAAATAAAAATCAACCAAACTTCACTTAGAATAGCCAATTTACCCAAATTCCACTTCAAACCCAATCAAGCATGCACTAGTAATTTCACAAATTTATCAAGTAAATCACAAAATTTACCATGCTTCTATAATTTTTCCACAAAAATTCAACCCAATTTTTGCTCTTCACAAGCAAATCATGGCTCTTTAATTGTCAATGTTAGCTCAACACTACAATAAATTTCACAATAGTCAAATTTCTTCTTAAAATCCAATCACTCTTGAAAGAGAACTTACTTGGTGATAATGAGAATGAAAACCCAAATAAATTCCCCAAGAGTATGATCCTCTAGACGTCAATGGCAATGTTAACCTTCAAGCTTAAGGAATATGGTGTGGAGGTCAAGTTTGTGAGGAGGGTTTGTGAAGATGATGAGGAAAAATGGATATTGGAGTGAAGAAAATGAAGACTAATGGTGGAGAATGTTGATTTTAAAGGTTCTAGGTGGAGATAAAAGGAGTTTAGATGAATTTGAGAGTGCTTTGGTTGAAGCAAAATGAGAATGAGACAAAAATATGAGGACAAATGAGGGCCTTTATCACTTATTTCTTTTTTCTTTTAAAGATAGCAAATTCTAGCAATGTTACAGTAGGAGTTTTATCTGCTACAGTATATAACCCTAATGTGGGTTTGTTCAGGCTCGAGTGCTACAACGGGCTGCTTTAGCGATGTAGCCTATAATAAAAATGCCCATAGGTCTAGAATTTCAACTGCTTGCTATAACAAGCCTTTTCTCCACTATAGCCTATAACCAAAATTGGCCTCTGATTTTTAGCTATGTGTTGTAGTGTATTGGGCTCTCGCTACATCTTGTAACCAACTTGTTCTTAGGTTTGGTGTCTTCCACTATAGCCTAAGTTTGATCTGCTACAAAGCTCAACGATTATGCTGCATTTTAAGTCTTTCCTCAATTCTCTAATCTTCCCAAATCAACACTAATCTTCTTAAAGTTCTCATGACTCTAAAACCTAAAATTTGACCAAAAACACAAAAAAAGAATCACACATCACTCTAAATAACAAACATTAATATATGAAATAGTAAATAAACTAAAAAAATCAAATAACAATAAAAGTAAAAGTTTAGAACTTGGGATGCCTCCCAAGAAGCACTTGCTTTAACATCCCTAGCTAGACTCGACCGCTTTTGTTATTCATTTAGGCTCCGTAAGTGGAATGATTTGCATATGTTGGTCCTCGCACCCCTAGTAGTGCTTAAGTCTTTAGCCATTAACACAAAAAATGTGCCCATCATCACCTAGAAGCTCAACGACACTAAAAGGGAGCACTTGACCACCTTGATTTCAACTTGCCCAAGAATAGCTCAAACAAATAGTTGAAGAGCAACATTCGTTGGCTCGGGATAAATTCTCTCAAAATTTGCTTGTCATGCCATTGCTTTGTGTGCTCCTTGAAGATTCTCGTACTTTTGAAAGCTTTATTAATTAATTCATCTAATTCATTAAGTTGAAGCAAGCGTTGTTACTGGAAGTCTTCAAATCAAAATTCAACTTCTTCATGGCACAATAAGCTTTATGCTCTAACTCTACTAGCAAGTGACAAGCTTTTTAAACACCAATCAGTATGGAGACATACCAATTGGTGTCTTGAATGTCATTCCGTAGGTCCATAAGGCATAATAAAGCATGTTGGCCTAATCCTTCAAGTTAACATGCATCATCTTCTTAAGTATCTGCTTTATTTCTTGGCTTGAGATCTTGGCTTGCCCATTTGTTTTGGATGGTATGCTAGAGCTATCTTACATTTCACCCCATACTTGATCAAGAGTGCATTGAATACCTTAGTGCAAAAGTGAGTTCCCTCATCACTAATAATGGCCCGAAGGGTTTCGAACCTTGTGAAAATGTTTGCATGTAAGAACTATATCACCACCTTCATATCATTTGTCAAAGTGGCAATGGTTTTCGTCAACTTAGAGACATAGTCAATCGCTAACATAACGTATTCTTTCACAAAAGATGAAGGAGATGGGCCCATGAAGTTAATGCCCTATACATCCAAAACCTCAACCTCTAAGATATTCGTCAAAGGCAACTCACCTCCCTGAGATATTATCCACAGTTTGACACCTATCACATATCTTCACAAAAGCATAGCAGGTGTGAAAAAAAGTAGTCTAATAAAGTCTGGATTGAAGAACCTTGGTAGCGGTCCTTATTGCACCAAAATAACCTCCATAAGGAGAAGAGTGACAATGATGGAAGATGTCATGCACTTCTTCCTTAGGAACACATCTCTAAATGACTTGATCAGAGCATCACTTGAACAAGACTAGATCATCCAAAAGATAACCTCACATCGTGCAGGAATTTCTTTTTTGGGTGATATGAAAAATCCAAAGGCAAAACATTACAAACAAGATAGTTAACAAAATTAGCATACCAATGAAGATTTGCATCACCTTGAATAAATGCTCATCCAAAAGTTCCTTTTGAATGACTTCAATAACCTTCATCTCTTCAAGTTCGAGTCGAGATGAATTGTCTGCAATAATACTTTCACTACCTTTCTTGATGTGAATCTCAAGATCAAACTCTAACAACAAGAGAATCCAAAGAATCAAGCGAGGTTTTGCCTTTTTCTTAGCAAACAAATAGAGGATTGCTGCATGATTGGTATAAATAATCACCTTCGACCTAATAAGGTAGGACCAAAACTTGTCAAAAGAAAACACCACCGCCAACGTTTCTTTCTCGGTAGTCGTATATTTTTTTAAGCAACATCAAGAGTTCAGCTTGCATAATAGATTGCCCAAACAATCCTGTCCCGCATTTGGCAAGGAACTGCTCCAACTGTATAGTCACTTGCATCACACATAAGCTCAAATGGTTCATTCTAATCGAGAGCCACCACAATCAGTGCAAAATAAACTTCACCTTAATCTCATTGAAAGCCTTCAAGTAAGATTCATCTAACACGAATGGAGCATCCTTCTTAAGAAGATTGCGCAAAAGCTAGACAAGCTTGGAGAAATCCTTCATAAACCTTCAGTAAAGCACCACATGCCCAAGAAAACTTTCGATGCCCTTGAAATTTGTCGATGGTGGTAATTTCTCTATTTTTACAATCTTTGTTTCATCCACTTCTATTCCCTTTGATGAGACAAGATGGCCAAGAACAATCCTTTCTCAAACTGTAAAGTGACATTTCTCCTAATTAAGAACATGATTGGTCTCCTCACACCTCTTCAAAAAAAGAGAAAGACTATGCAAACAATGATTAAAGGAAGAACCAAATACCAAAAAGTCATCCATGAAGATCTCCATTATGCCTTCCAGCATGTCTAAAAAGATTACCATCATGCAATGTTGAAACATTGCAAGAGCATTACACAAACCAAATGGCATCCTTTAAAAAGCAAAGGTATCATACAGGCAAGTAAATGTCATTTTCTCCTGGCTTTCGTGGCTATAGCAATTTTGTTGTAGTCTAAATAGACGTCAAGGAAGCAATAATAGTCATAACCTACCAATCGGTCTAGCATTTGATCAATGGAAGGGAGAGGAAAATGATCTTTCCTTATGGCTTTGTTGAAATCCCTACAATTAATGCATACACACTACCCTATCAAAGTTCTAGTAGGGTTAATATCATCATTATCATTCTTCACCACTGTCATTCCACCCTTTTTAGGTGCCATTTACACCGAACTCAACCAAGAACTATTAGAGATTGCATAAATGATTCTGACATTGAGTAGCTTTAGGACCTTGACTCTACCACTTCTTTCATGATTGGATTCAATTTTCTTTGGTGTTCAATTAATGGCTTGTAAGAGTCTTCCATAAGGATCTTATGCATGCAAATTATGGGGCTTATGCCTTTGATGCCAGAAATGGACCATCCAAAAGTAGACTTGTGATTCTTCAAGACAAGGAGCAACTTCTCCTCTTCTTCCATGCTCAATGACGCCAAAATAATCACTAGTTTAGTGGAATTTTTCTCCAAGAAGGCATATCGAAGATGATCGGGTAATTGCTTCGACACTAACCCATCATGAGATGAACTTGAAACATCTAAAGACCCCTTTGAGCTCTCAAAGATAGGCACCAAATCAAGATTATCCACTTAAACCTTAGAAGGTACCTCACTAGGCAAATCTTCAAGAGCTAGAATGGAATCTACGACTCTAATGTCCTCGACATTGGAGTCTTTATTGAAATCCATCTTGGACAACAAAGTAACAAGGCAATACTCTGAAGAATCCCTATACATAAAACCATGAATGAATACTTAAACACAAGAATCAACTACTTCCACCTGGTTGTAAGTAGGACTTTCTTCTAGAAACTTCATAGTATGGAAAATGTTGAATTTGACCTCCTCATCATTCACACGAAGCGTCAAATTTCCAATATGAGCATCAATTAAAGTTTCCCACTAACAAGAAATGCCTGTCCTATGGTGATGGGGATCTCCCGCTCTTTTTCCATATCTAGAACAAAAAAATCCACTGAAAAGATGAACTTCCCTACCTCCACTAACACATCCTTAATAACACCTCATGGATAAGTGAGAGACCTATTCGCCATTTGCAAAGTGATAGTAGTCAGTCCAACCTCCCAAGTCCTAACTTCCAAAGTATAGAAAAACGCATAAGATTAATGCTTGCTCCAAGATCACATAAAGCCCTCTCAAAAGTAGAAGTACCAATGGTGCATGGAATAGTAAAGCTTCTTGAATCCTTCAAAATTTATGGCAACTTCTGTTGAAGGATGGCACTACACTCCTCCATGAACTTCACCATCTCATAGTCCTCTAATCTCCATTTCTTAGACATTACATCCTTCATGAATTACACATAATGTGGCATTTGTTCAAGAGCATCCATAAAGGGAATGTTGATGTGAATCTTCTTGAAGATCTCTAGGACCTTAGCAAACTGAGCATCATGCTTCTTTTAAGGAACCTTAAAAGGAATGGCAATGATGGGGCAATAATAGAGGATTGTCCAGAAAAGAGATAGAGCTAGGCTTTGAAGCCACCTTTGGTTATTCTGCTACAACTTCATTTTCCTTAGCCTTAGCCTTTTGAGGCATGGTTTCTTCAAGTGACTTTCCACTCCTTAATTTGATCGCATTTCAATGGTCCTTAGGATTCTTCTCTGTATCACTAGGAAATTTGTCGAAAGATTGCTCCTTAGTAGCATTTGAGAGTTGCCTAATTTGAACTTTGATATTCTTCATAAATGCTCCCAAATTACTACAATAAGTCTCAATACTATCGAGCCTTGCTTCATCCTTATGGAATCTTCCCTTTTTCCCTACAATAAAGGTGCTCAAAATGTCTTCCAATGAAGGTTTCCTCTCAACCATGGGTTGGTCAAATCCCGATGGTGGTGATTGCAATACATTTCTTGTGTTTCCATAGGAAAAGTTTTCATGATTGTGAAGTCCTAAATGGTAATGTATAGGTTAGTTGTTGGCTCGGTAATTGAAATTCTAGCTATTCACATAATGAACTTGCTCTTGATCACTTCCTTCTCTGGTATAAGATGCATTAACAATCATCACCAAATCTTAACTCGATGAAGCTTCTCTAGTGGTTAAAGCCAAGATTTGGTTGGTTAAAGTAGAGACTTGAGTTAGAAAGGCAACTATTGTATCAACTTCATCAACACCCACGTCTCTCTTCAAGGTTGATTGCTTATTTGGCCCTTGATAATTGTTGAAGGCTATTTCTTCCAAAAGAAGTTATGCTCCCCTTGTTGTTTTGGACAACAAAGTTCCACCAACTGCTAGATCAATAATTGTCCTTGTTTGCATATTCAATCCATTATAAAACAGGTGAATTTGGAACCAATGATGGTATCCATGTTAAGAGCACTTCCAAATAAGATCCTTGAAATGTTCCCATGCTTCATAAAGAAGTTCAAAGTCTAATTGTCAGAATTGTGCAATCTCAACCCGTAATTGAGAAGTCTTCAATGGAAGCAAGAACTTCATGAGAAACTTTTGCACCAAATCTTCCCAAGTGGCCATACTAACCAGTTGCAATGATTGGAGCCAACCCTGCACCTTGTCTCTAAGAAGGAAAGGGGAACAAACACAATCAAATAACATCTTCCAACACACCAATGAGCTTGATGGTGTCACAAATCTCCAAGAACATAGCAAGATGTAGATTTAGCTCCTCATCTGGAAAGCCACCATATTGATTTTATTGCACCGTGCTAATAAGGGCCGGCTTCAGTTCAAAATTGTTAGCAATGATTACTTGGTGCTGAATACCCAAATAGTTGTCATTGACATCAGGCTTGAAATATTTTTACAAAGCTCGTTGTTGATTGTTGTCACCTTCTACCATAGCTTGAGGTATAGCTTGTCTTTCTTTTCTTACTTTCAATTTTTAGATCAAGAGGTAATATTTTCAAGCTTCTAGCTTTTCCCATCAATTGTTCAAGCAACAATTTTCAAAATTTAGTGCAATTAAACCGAAACAAAATCCTAAATTAAAATTGATTCACTTTGTCACAATATTGGCTAAATTACAAAAACATTCAATCCCAGACAATAGCGCCAAAAACTTGATGAGAAACGTGCAAGTGTACATGATCACAAGTAATAAAATGAGAGTAGAGTATCATTTTAACCAATTACCATAACTACAATAACTCTAATTTTATCTAGGAAATTCTAATTTATATAAGAATGGTAAAATCGTTAATTAAACTAAAAGTGAGAAAGTAATTAATGTTGCAAATTGGAGAAAAGGATTGAAGAGAACTCAATGATATGTAGGCTAGGGGGATTTCACTTGACTTGTCTATGATGTTCACTTCAATAGCTTGTTGACTATTTTCATCCAAATCATTAATCGTAAGTTTTGTCTTTTTAATTATACTCCCTATTTTTAAGTAATATCCCTATTAACTCAATTGAATATGCGTTCATTACGCACCACCCTACTCTATTGATTACCCAAGTATAATGGCCTCTCGAACTTAATATACTATAGGTTGTGTTTCTCAAGTCTCCACATATAGAAATGACTTTCCCAAGACTAAATCCACACATCTAAGATTTCTAATGTGTCAAAAACAAACTAGAACATAAGCATGCAGAAACACAAATGATTTGGAAATGAAATTCAATCAACAATCAATTAACGATTCAAAACATAATCAATAATAAGCCACATCAATCCCTATAGCTTTAGAAGTTTAGCTAAATAGAGAAAATCCTATATGCATAACCAAAATCACTTCACAAATCAGATCCATGTTCATCTCAATTCAAGGGAAATACAAGTTCACAAGCTAAAAAGAGAGAAAGGAATGAAGAAATAAAGAACTCGTTGATGCCACCAAGTTTCAAACCTTTAGTCCTCCTTGAATCTCCAAGAATGCTCCTAAACCTTATATTTTTCCCTTTTAGTGTGTAGGTTTTTGGGTCTCTAAAAAGCTCCTCTGAAATCTTACCTATTTTCCTTTTAGATTTTGCTGAAAATGGCTGTAAAATGATAAAAACATGTGTCCAAGCACATGCAACGGATGTATTTCACTGCAGTGCCACCAAGGGTCCATAGGGAGAACCCTAGAGTTCAAGCTTGATCGCTGCAGCGGCTGGATTGGCACTACAGTGCCAATCTAATTTATTGCAAACTCGTTGCAGTGGGTTGGGTTCTGCTGCAGCCTATAACTTTTCACGCCTTTGGTTTTGGCGCTC
This sequence comes from Artocarpus heterophyllus, assembly GCA_025403435.1. Lineage (NCBI taxonomy): Eukaryota > Viridiplantae > Streptophyta > Magnoliopsida > Rosales > Moraceae > Artocarpus > Artocarpus heterophyllus. Next base: position 232,926 of record JAJQZP010000247.1, on the reverse strand, counting down.
CAGCAGGAAATACATTCGCTGCAGTGCCCATAGCTGAAAACCATGTTTCATTTCTTCTTCAAAAAGTCTTCTTTTTCCTCTTTTTGCTCTCCATTGTATTGGACCTATAAGAACAAAATAAAATAGAATAAAACACTAACAAAGTGCTCAAACATCAGAAAAAATGCTTACAAAAGTCACTTAATAAAGCCAATACTTAGATCCAATGAGAATCAAATGCCATCTTTTCTAGAACACACTGGAGGAAACTCCACTCCACACGGTCATATGCCTTGCTCATATCGACCTTATGGGCCATCCAACTTTTGGCTATTATTTTTGCTAGGCAAAGAATTCATCATCCTAAAAGCAATCATGATATTATCCAAAATCAACAGCCCCAGTATGAATGCACTCTGAGAATCCAAAATGATCAAGAGAAGAATCTCTTTCAATCTATTATTTAATTTGTTAGTAACTAATTTACAAATCACATCACATGAACTAATAAGACGTAAATAAGAAACTTTCCTTGGAGATTTAATTTTCAGAATGAGTAACAAAAGGGTGGAATTCTAGGGCTTTATTGACATATCTCCATGCAAAATTTATCAAGCATGTGGTCAACACCTCTTGGCCTATAGTATGTCAGTTCTACTGAAAAATGCTGCTTGAAACCCATACAGGCTGGAGCTTTATAGCCCCCATCTCAAACAAGGAAATCTAAACTTCCCCCATAATATAAGGAGCAATGAAATCATTGTTCATGGAACTAGAAACACATGGCTGGACCCAATTCAAAACTGCGGCACGCTCCTCCCATTCGGCTCATCTTCAATAAATTTTGATCACTTCTTGCTAACTATCCAACCAAACCCAGAAAGAATCCTCCAACCCCATCAATTCATTCTATGATTTTTGTGAGGGCTAAATATGTTGATTTTCTACTAAAAAATCCATTGAAAGGAAACATTACAAACCAACCACGCAAGTAGGAATGAATCACGAAAATTATGTTGTTTTTTTAGGCATAAAGATTATCCATGTTTTTTTCTTATTGAAAAATTCTTTTACAAACAAAAATGTCTTTTTCTTTTACCCTTTTTTGTAGTTGTGCACTGGTCAAGATCAAGAATGATCGATGCAAAAAGACAGCTTCTAACAAGTACCCTCCTCAACATCACAAATGCAGTATTTATATTACTATCTGAGCCTGACATTCCACTTTTCAATTTCACCACAATCTAAAACTGCCTCATCAATGCTGAGAAAAGCTTCGTTGGCTCCTTCGATGAGTGGGGCAAATAGAGGTGTGACTGCTACAATCCTAAGTAAGATTTGGAGACCTCAATGGAGTGGCGAAAAGGCTCTTAATGGTATGCAGTCTATTGGAGACCTGCCCTCAAGATTGGGTTGCACTCAAAGTACCATCCAATCTTTCAGAAACATTGTAAACAACTCCATGTTATGTAGGTGAGCAATATATTCTGACCATGTTGCCTGGAAGAGGAATTGAATCAAACGACAACAACGGTTGATTGGTCCAAGACCAAAGTACACACGGGATAACTTAGAGAGAAGGATATTTCCAATGATTTTTTGAATCAAATAAGATTTGGTAAAAACTATAGTTGAAATGGTATTGTCGCACACCAAAACCCGGGTAGTGAAGTGGCAGATTAATTAAATTAATTAAACAAATTTTAATTAAACACGCCTATTAATTATTTAGGTTATTTACAAAAATGTGATAAATTTAGAACTTTTAGATAATTATTGATTATTAAATCTTAATAAATAATTTTATGAAATGCCTCTAATTTAAATTAAATTAAAATATAAAAATAATGAGAACGAGTCGAGTCGCACCAGACCCACATTGTGCATATACATAGTATCGACATAAATAGAATACAAATTGTAGTCCAAATAATTAATCTTCAACTATTACATGCCTTCATTGGTAAACAAATAAATTAAATTAATTCTACCATTGTCACACGTGTAGTCTGCAGTGTCCTAGTCGGTGGTGTGATATGAACCACCTGGAGGGGGTGAGGGGGAAATTTTAAAATAATAAAACCATGAGTGAAAGGCTCAATAGGACTTAGGTTTTGAAAAGAATAACTTAAATAAGCAAATTCTTCGTTAATACAAAACTATATAAAAAAAGGCAACAAATGAATTTTGTTGACTTCATACATACCATTTCGGTCTAGTGACCATCTAATATTAGGTTACCATTTTACCTTATGCAAAGCCATCAAAAATCACCACCGTAGTGGTCTAACTAAGTTTTGGGACTTGCCCCTAAGGTCGCTCTTTGCACAACCTGATCTCTAAACGTAGCAACATGCATTGATGTCTCATTTCGAATGGAGTTCTTGACTCGTTTGATACTCACTATTATTTTAGTGCTTATACCATTACTAGAGTTTTATGTTACCGAGTTTTCTTATTTACATTCATTATACGATTTATTATGAACATTTCATTGCTCAACAGGTATTGAAAATAATTGAGTAAATACATCTAATCAATCCTTAAAAAAAATTTCCAAGAAAACACTTTATAACCAAACCATTTTAAAATCATGGCTAACAAAGAAAGAGTGTCTAGAGTCCTACCTTATTGTCTAGCACACTAGCACTAAGTCCACTATCTTGGCCCTCTACACGTTAGGTGTGGATTAGATTTCATGATATCTAATTCAATATGTCATTTTGATGGTATCTTAGTGTGCCTTTAGAGTCTAATAATCATGTCACCAAAAATCAAAAAACATTTTTATCATTAAATGATGGAAACTAGTGAAAAACTATTACTTTCATGTGGATCAGTCGGCCTACTGACCTCGCAAGTTCAGCCTGTTGAACTATTGTGTTTGGCCTGTCGACCAGTTGAGTCCGGCCTGCCAAACTATTTGAATCCAGCCTATCGACCAGCTGAGTCCAACCTGCCTATCCATCGAAATTTGAAAAATTTCAGACTTCAAGTCTCGGCCAACCCAACCTCAAAAGCTCGATTTTAACCTGTTTTAAAGTTCCCAAAGCATATAGTTGTGTAGGAAAATGAGTAGATCATAGTAGAATAGATTAGAACCCTTTTTCCTAACTTTTAACACCAAAATCACAAATTTTCTTTATGGGTATACATTTTCATTCAAAGTCAGACATGCATTCATGAATGTTGTTCAAAAAGGAATAAAGCAAAATTGTTTTACAGGGCCATTCTTAGACATTTAACACATGAATTTGTGAGGAAAATCATAGTTAAAAAGGCTACATTTTGGGAGTTTAGTGTTAGAAAAAGAGTGCGCAATGGAATTTTAAAAAAAATTGTGCATCAGAGTATTTTCCAAAACACAAGTTTGACATGCTATATGCATAAATTAACCAGATCTTATTAACCTTTGCATGGCGAAGAACCTTCGCAAAACATGAAGAGAAGTAACATTCCAGAAGAGCCTCAACCAACTAGTCTTCTTTGCTATTCTCTATCCATGACCGGAGTGAGTGTGGACTCATATGTATATCTCTTCCACCAAGTGACTTTCCTTCCAACCAATCGAGAGAACCCAAAGCAAGTGTTCATGATTTGTGAGCAAGAGCTCTTAGGGAGTTTTTAGATTCTCACCAGCAAAGTATCACTCTTAATCTCTCAATTGATCTTAGTAACTCTTAAGACTTACTCCCTTCATATAGAGGTTTGGCCTAGGGTTAGTCCTTATAAGATTAGATCTCAAAAACTCGAAACAGAATCAAGTACGGATCAATATCTGATAAGATTCACGTGGAAACGCGTAATCTTATCATCCGCTCATCGGCAGGTTGAACACGTGGATCAGCAGGCCTAACTGCTGATAAAAAATTTCCGTGAATCTTTTATTTTCCACCCGAGAATCTATAGGATAAAGTTTCAGTTTCAATTCAAATAACCCAATAGAGAAGTTTTCTGATCAAAACAACTTTATCTAGATAATCTCTAAGAAAATAAATGAATTCCCAATAATTCTACAAGTTTATCTTGATTTAATTTATCCAAAATTAAATCAACCGATAAACAGACAAGAATTATCCGATCTCAATAATTCAACAAGTTTATCTTGAATTAATTTTATCACAAAATTATTTCAACCGATAAATAGACATGAATTATTTGATTCTTCCAAATTTCAACCAATTTGATAAATCTGACATAAGTTACCAATTATTGGAAAAGTACGCCGTATCGTTACAGGATATTGTGAGCTAGCAAAGGGGACCAAATGGACCTATATAGTTCAAGCTCTCGATAATTACGAAACCCAATATCCTAGATATACATTTCATAATTATTAACTCTAATGCTACTCCACTAAAAGCTTAGAGCTGCACTCTCGAACTACATAGAATTACGAAGCCCGCATAGGTAAGTCTCCATGACATATCATAGTGTATCGTATCCCCATATGATAATCCATAATCAGCTTAAGGACAAGTTCCGTCTTACCTTCCCGATTATTTTTATCTTAGGTTCCATTATCTCACCATCGAAAAACTTCCTATCCAAAGAGAGTATACCATTCGGTTACACCTATGTATCCAAATGGTTGAGTGCTTCGGTTTTCTAATTACAGGATAACGCATATAAGAGAATATCGTTACTCCTAAAGAGGAGCTATGGATTCCATATCTATGAATAACAGGTCTATGCTATCAAGAGTCATGCCTTCAACGTACCGGCATGCATACCACTATTAAGAAGTGGGTGTCACCCTTTTGTACATCAAAAGATACAAGTCAAGACAACGAGCCCACTATTCATCACAAGATTAAGATACAATACAAATGATTGTCTAAAATGAATCGATTTGCCAATACAGAATTAGTAATCCAAATCAATTCACTTTATATCCCGATCCAACACATCGTCACATATGACAGCATGCCAATGTTTCTATTCATGGAGTCCACCTCCGATGGTCAAGACAAACCATCTCCCAAAAGAGATATAGACAACATAACAATCTTTACATGAATAAAGCACCCAACTTTATTCCCTCGATTGCGGATCTTATGATTTAGACCATCACCTTAAGAATCGTGTCTTTCGCATAATCCGTCCATCATATGCCCAATTCTTAAGGTTTAGACCAACAATCTCAGACTATTGTTTGCTTAACATACATTCAATAAATATGAACGTAATGAGGACAAGATTTGGTATATAAACAATGAATAAATTCTTTATTGGTAAAAATGCCTCCAAGAACTTATTACATTTTTACTCCTTAAGGCATACATGTCTAACAATCTTCCACTTGCACTAAGTGAGTAAATATGACAAATCTCGCATCCCCATAGCTTCCACATGTCTCTCGAAGACTCTCCCAGTAAGTGCCCTAGTAAATGGATCTGTTAAATTGTCCTCTGACGTGATCTTGCACACCGTGATAGGCCCGCCCTCAACTAAGTCCTTTATCACATGATACTTCCAATCAATATGCTTACTCTTCTTGTGAAATCTTCGTTCCTTAGCATTAGCTATCATAGCACTGCTATCACAGTACAGTGATACTGCTTTATCTATTCCAGGAACTACCTCAAGATCCCCAAGAAACTTGCAAAGCCACACTGCTTCTTTTGAAACATCACATGCTGACACATACTTGGCCTCCATCATTGAATCCAAAGTGTAATCTTGTTTAGCACTTCTCCAACTGATGGCACCGCCGCTCAGAGTAAACACAAAACCTAAAGTCGATTTCCTATAATCCAGACAAGATTGAAATTCTGAGTCAATGTATCCTAGAGGAGTCAAGTCCTCACCCGAATACACAAGCATATACCCTCGAGTCCTTCTCAGTTACTTGAAAATATGCTTTACCGTAACCCAATGGTTCGGTCCGGGATCCGCCTGAAATCGACTTACAATCCCGACTGCATAACTAATATCTAGTCGTGTGCAAAGCATGGCATACATGAGACTATCCACTGCCGAAGCATAAGGCACCTTCTTCATGTATTCTCTTTCTTCATAAGACTTTGGAGAGTCTTTCTTAGAAAGAGTAATTCCAAACCTAGATAGTTGCCCACCTTTCTTAGAATCCTGCATTGCAAACCTCCTAAGAATTTTATCTATGCAACCAGCCTAAGACAAAGCTATCATTTTGTTCTTCCTACCCTAAAAGATCTAGATACCGAGAACAAAATTAGCCTCACCCAAGTCCTTCATGTCAAACTACTTGGTCAACCATAATTTGACCAATGACAACGCCTCAATGTCATTGCCAATTAGCAGAATGTCATCTACATAGAGCAGTAGAAAAACAACCTTCCCATCCTTTATGTGTTTGTAAACACATAGTTAGTCCACATTTTGTGAGAACCTATAAGTTTTGATCACCTGATCAAATCTTATGTTCCAAGAATAGGAAGCCTGCTTAAGTCTATAAATTGACTTTAGTAGCCTACAAACCTTTCCCTCTTGACCTGTGACCTTGAACCCGTCTGGTTGTTCCATATAAATGGACTCATCAAGATAGCCATTTAGAAAAGTCATCTTGATATCCATTTGCCAAACCTTGTAGTCGAGAGCAGCAACTATGGACAATTGAATCTGGATGGACTTAAGCATGGCTACAGGCGAAAAGGTTTCCTCATAATCGATTCCTTCCTTTTGCGTATAACCCTTAGCTACCAGTCTAGCCTTAAAGGTTTCGACCTTTCCATCCACTCATCTTTTCCTCTTGTAGATCCACTTACACCCTATGGGTTTTATCCCTTCGGGAAGATCCACAAGCTCCCAGACCTGATTAGTCTCCATAGACTTCATCTCTATGTTCATGGCCTCTGTTCAGAGTTTTGAATCAACATCCTCCATAGCTTTTACGTAAGTATAAGGATCCCTGTCATGTTCATCCGGTTCAGCCAAAAAGACTTCCCCATTGAACATATACCTCTTAGGTTGATGCCTGACCCTTCCACTACACCAAAGCCCCTGAGGTTGTTGTTCAGGTTTGTTTGGTTTTTCTACACTGATCGAAATGGTTTCATTCGAAACCTCCGAAGTGATCGAATCACTCCTTAACTCCACGAGCACTACTTTGCTTCGAGGTTTAAAGTTGTCCATGTAACTCTCCTCAAGGAAAGTTGCATTAGTTGAAACCACGATTTTATTTTCCTTTAGGTTATATAAATAACCCCCTTTAGTCCCTTTGGATATCCTACAAACACGTAAACTTCCGAACATGTTTCCAACTTATTTGGATCCTTAAACAAGACATGAGCCGGACATCCCCATATGCGAATATGGTTTAAGGATGTCTTCCTACACGTCTACAATTCGTGAGGAGTTTTAGGGACCAATTTTTAAGGCACATTGTTCAAAAGATAACATGCGGTTTGTAGTGCATTTCCCCAAAAAGATAAATGCAATGATGAATAACTTATCATGGACCTGACCATGTCCAACAAAGTCCTATTTCTTCTCTCTCCTACACCATTCTGCTACAGAAGGCCCGGTGCAGTCAAATGGGATAAAATCTCATTCTCTAATAAGTGTCCCAAGAACTCATCAGAAAGGTATTCTCCACCTCGATCGGATCGAAGTGCCTTTATGGGTCTACCCAATTGCTTTTCCACTTCAGCCTGAAACTCCTTGAACTTGTCAAAAGTTTTGCTTTTGTGGTGCATCAGGTACATATACCCATATCTTGAGTAATCATCATTAAAAGTGACGAAGTACTCATACCCTCCTCGTGCTCGGATGTTCATCGTTCCGCAAACATCACTATGCACAAGTTCTAGAACCCCTTCGGCCCTATTGTCCTTAGTCCCGAATGGTCTTTCGGTCATTTTACCCTCTAAACAAGAATCACATTAAGGTATAGATTCCACCTTTAAGTGACTTAAAGGCATATCCCTTACCAACCTTTAAATCATATATAGGTTAATATGACCAAGGCACAAATGCCAAATATAAGTCTTATTAGAGTGAGAAGTTTTAAGTCTTTTAGAGTTATTATCATTCATCTCAGCATTAAGCAATAAGTCCATCTTAGGTTTGATAAAATATAGAGTATTTTGCATCAATCTAGAATAGATAAAAGATTTATTTTTACAAATCACTACTTTATCATTAAAAGAAACCAAATAGGAGTCTTTAAATAAACAAGATACAGAAATTAAATTCCTTTTAAATTTAGGAACATAAAACAATCTTACAAAAATAAATTCCTATAATTATCAAAATAAAGATGGACGTCTCCCACTGCTTCCACTGAGACCAAGGATCCATCGTCCATCCGAAGCGTGAAGTCCTCATGTAGCAGACTTCTCGTTTCTTTAAACCCTTGCAGAGAAACACAAACATGATTAGTTGCACTGTAATCTATGACCCAAATGTCACTAGATTCCTCAACCAAACAAGTTTCTAAAGATAAAAGATCACACCTACTTCCTTTGGAAAGGAAGTCCTTGCAATGCTTCTTGATATGCCTGACCTTCCCACAGAAGAAGCACTAAAGCTTCTTTGGGTTTTTCTTCTTCTTCTTCTTGCTCTTGGTGCCAGCAGGAATAGAAGACTTCCCATTCTTGGCCCGTTACTTCTTTCCATTCCCAGAATTAGGATTGGAAGCAAAAGCAACTATCATGTTGGCCTCTCCACCTGCAGGAGACTCCCTAATCAGTTGTTCAAACTCCTGTAATTGTTTCATCAGTTCTATTAAGGTCATATCCTGTCTATTGCTTAAATTAAATGTAGCTCTAAACAGAATAAATTCCTTTGACAGAGTCTCAAAGACCATAGTCATCCGAGTTTCAACATTGATGTCGACTCCATTGGTTTAAGCCTCAGCGAGGTAACCCATGACCAATATCATATGCTCCTTTATAGATGTCCCCAGCCTCTGTCTATAGTTTAGAAGTTTTTGAAGCACCACTTGCCTCTTTGTTATGGCTTGGCCTCCAAACATATCTTTAAGATTATCCAAGATATGCTTTGTAGTCTCTTAATCCTAATGTTGAGCCTGCAGCATGTTATTCATGCTAGCCATAACATAACAGCGAGCCTGATCATTAGCATCTTTTCAGTGATCATACGCTTGGAATTGCTCATTAGTAGAGTCTCCCGTAGGCTCGGGAGGACAGGGGTTGTCAGTACATATTTTAGTTTCTCAAAGGATAGGACGATATCTAAGTTCCGTTTCTAATCATTATAATTCTCATCGGTTAATAGGTTTTTGTCAAGTATCAATGATAAAGCATTTTTAGATATTTTTAATCTATAATAAAGAATCATATACCAAACATAAGCAAACATATGATAATAATTTAGTAAGATAACACAATCATGTAAAAACATACAAATTTGTTTATGTGTCAGAACCTTGAAAATATCACAACATTACAACGATAATTCCCAACTCAGAATTCAACAAGCTCTTAGGGGAGTCATGCCAAATTCAATCAGGAACACGGATCGCCTCCTAATTAATATATGTCATCCAGGACCCGTATGATCCAACATATATTAATAATCATTTCTTTGGCCATTAATTTTATTAACAGAGCTCTTAGGGGTGGTTAATAATAAAATTAACGTGAGTGTATAACCATCATTTCAATATTTTTTCCATGATTTATAATCACCACCTAGGGGTGCGCAACCATAAATCATGCTAAAATACCTTATCCTCTTAGAGATCCAATCTGGTATATGATAGAAATCCCTTCTTAGAGGTCAGGACTACCATGTTCTGCCTATGGACCAACGATGGAGGCCTTAGGTTTGCTCTTCAAAAACCTTCTCCCACTCAATCTTTTGAAATCAAGGTTTTATTTTAAGAATATGCATGAACAATTTTAATATGAGCGGCACTCCCTTTTCTATATGACATGTTATCAATATACATGGCAAATCATATTGTAATGTAGACAAGCAAAGCTACAATCAAAATAATAATAACCGTAATATTATGGTTCCACCCTAGAGAATAGAAAACTAAGATTACAAGAGAATAATCGAGACATATTATCGATTCTTCATCCTTGAATCCTAAAGTTCTATCCTTTTTCATGTAATGCCCATCTTCAAGTCTTCAATCCCGTATGAATCGAATACTTCATATTTTCGGTCATATCCCAATTTAATGTTTCTCAAAATTGTCCCAAAAATAAAATTAAAATTGCATTGGAAAAACTGCACCTTTTCTAGGAATTTTTCAGCTCTCGGTCGGTAGGCCGATCTGGACGATCGGTCTACCGGTCATGCTCCATCGGCCTATCGATCTGGAAGATTGGCCTGCTGACTCATGAAAGTTTGGCCTATCGAATTGGAAGTTCGGCCGGTCGCCAAAGTCGCTTGATTTCTGCCCCATTGACGGCCTGCCGAACCTCACGTCTGGCCTATCGATTTATGACCATTGGCCTACCAAACTATGATATTCGGCATGCCGACCGAGTAGAAATCTCCCATTCCAGAAAATACAATTTTTAATGCAATTCATCAATATTATTTTCAACAATTTAAAAACATAAATTAGAGACTCAAGAAATACTTGGGAGCGCCATCATCATTCTTCTAGATCCGACTTCTAAATCCGTCTTCTTGATCCATCTTATCTGAATAATTATTTAATAACAAAATGCTTACAAATTTAAAAAATAAATAATAATTCCTAGACGGAGATGATAGTCTGTTATTTAATTACATGCAAAACCTAGATACATATTCTAACCTCTAAGGAATCATAACCGGTATAAATTAATTAATAAATAATTAATTAAATAATAATTTAATCAACCATAATTAATAAATGAACATTCACCACATAATCCATGACAACATAAATAATATATAGAAACCTAGAGTGTCAACTCTTTATAAAATTCAATTCAAGCATAGGAGAGATTAAGATCACAAAATTTATACATATAACATGATCATAAACTCGTAAATTTATGTAAAAACCATGGCTCTGATACGAATTGTTGAAAAAAGAGTGCGCAACAGAATTTTAAAAAAATTTTTACATCAGAGCATTTTCTAAAACACAAGTTTGACATGCTATATGCATAAATTAACCAGATCTTACTAACCTTTGTATGCCGAAGAACCCTCGCAAAACGTGAAGAGAAGTAACGTTCCAGAAGAGCCTCAACCAACTGGTCTTCTTTACTATTCTCTATCCATGACCAGAGTGAGTGTGGGCTCACACGTACAGCTCTTCCACCAAGTGACTCTCCTTCCAACCAATCGAAAGAACCCAAAGCAAGTGTTCGTAATTTGTGAACAAAAGCTCTCAGAGAGTTTTCAGATTCTCACCAGCGGAGTATCACTCTTAATCTCTCAATTGATCTTAGTAACTCTTAAGACTTACTCTCTTTATATAGAGGTTCGGCGTAGCGTCAGCCCTTATTAGATTAGGTCTCAAAAACTTGAAACAGAATCAAGTTTGGATCAATATTCGATAAGATCCATATGAAAATGCGTAATCTTATCCTTCGCTCGTCGGCAAGCCAAACAACCTGATCGGTAGGCCGAACAGGCCCCATCGGTAGGCCAAACTGGTGATAAAAAATCTCCGTGAATCTTTTATTTTCCACCTGAGAATCTATATGATAAAGTTTCAGTTTCAATTCAAATAACCCAATAGAGAAGTTATCTGATCAAAACAACTTTATCTAGATAATCTCTAAGAAAATAAATGAATTCTCAATAATTCTACAAGTTTATCTTGATCTAATTTATCCAAAATTAAATCAACCGATAAACAGACAAGAATTATCCGATCCTAATAATTCAACAAGTTTATTTTGAATTAATTTTATCACAAAATTAATTCAACCGATAAACAGACATGAATTATTTGATTCTTCTAAATTTCAACCAATTTGATAAATCGGACATAAGTTACCAATTATTGGAAAAGCATGCCGTATCATTGCAAGATATTATGAGCTAGCAAAGGGGACCAAATGGACCTATATAGTTCAAACTTTCGATAATTACAAAACCCAATATCCTAGATATACATTCCCTAATTATCAACTCCAATGCTACTCCACTAAAAGCTTGGAGCTGTACTCTCGAACTATATAGAATTACGAAGCCCGCATAGCTAAGTCTCCATAACATATCATAGTGTATCATATCCCCATATGATAATCCATAATCGGCTTAAGGACAAGTTCCGTCTTTCCTTCCTGATTATTTTTATCTTACGTTCTATTACTCACCATCGGAAAACTTACTATCCAAAGACAGTATACCATTCGGTTACACCTATGTATCCAAATGGTTGAGCGCTCCAATTTTTCAATTACAAGATAACACATATAAGAGGATATCATTACTCCTAAAGAGGAGCTATGAATTCCATATCTATGAATAACAGGTCTATGCTATCAAGAGTCATGCCTCCAACATACCGGCATGCATACCCCTATTAAGATGTGGGTGTCACCCTTTGATACATCAAAAGACACAAGTCAAGACAACGGGCCCACTATTCATCTCAGGATTAAGATACAATAAAATGATTATCTAAAGTGAATCGATTTGTCGAGACAAAATTATTAATCCAAATGAATTCACTGTATGTCCCGATCCAACACATCGTCACTTATAACAACATGTCAATGTTTCTATTCATGGAGTCCACCTCCGATGGTCAAGACAAACCATCTCCCAAAAGAGATATAGACAACATAACAATCTTTACATGAACAAAGCGCCCAACTTTATTCTCTCGATTGCGGATCTTATGATTTAGACCATCACCTTAAGAATTATGTCTTCCACATAATCCGTCCATCATATGCCCAATTCTTAAGGTTTAGATCGACAGTCTCAGACTATTGTTTGCTTAACATACATTCAACAAATATGAACGTAAAGAGGACAAGATTTGGTACATAAACAATGAATAAATTCTTTATTGATAAAAATGTCTCCAAAAACTTATTATATTTTTACTCCTTAGGGCATACATGTCTAACAATTAGTTGGGTAAGAATGTGGTTGATCTTAAGTTTGAGCCCTTGAGCTGATTTGGAAGCTTCAATTTCGAGCTTTTGGCTTCTTGTTCATTAATGGCTGCGTGAATTTCAGAGAGAAAGGGAGGGAAAAAGAGACACGTAAGAGAGCGAGAGTGGCAATGGATGTGATGAAGAGGAAGAGAGTGAGAGAAAGTAGAGTGAGTTGTGGAGAGAGGTGGGAAAAAGAAATAAGAAGGCCAATTCTTTATCTCAGGAAGGCAGAGGTGGTTTCAAGGCTATACTATGTTCTGCACATGGTTTTCAGTTGAGAGCTTAAGTGTAGTTTACGTGGAAATGTTTGAATATGTATAGGAGGGATTTATTGGGCACTTGGCAATTTGTTGTTAACAAAAATCTAATTTTTGGAAATAAAATAAATTAAATGAAAATTATCAAAATTTTTGTTTAAAATGTGTTAACAAAATGTTAAAATCAAATATATGGTAATTTTAACAAGTTTTAAAATTAAGATAACTAACAAATAATTAAAAGTAAAATTGATTAGAAAAATACCACAAAATGATTAAATTATTCTTAATTTGAAATTAGGCACAGTAATTACCAGATTTACATACAAATCTCACTTAATTAAATTTTTGACACTACAAGTATTGCCATGACAAATACTTGCTTTATATATGAGAGGTAATTTTTGTCAAATGCTTTGCAATCCTTGTAGAAAAATGCACCTTGGTTGATAATAGTACTTATATATAGAGATAGTTATTGTTGGTTTGGAAAATATGTTTGAATGCACAATACAATGAGTTAAAAAGAAAATTTTCTAAACCATCACCAGACTTGATCGTCTGATTAGCAAGATATAACATCCACTAATGATGATAGTAGCCAACTGAGCTTAAAAAAGGAAAAGTAGCGTACATGAGGCAAGCTTAAGAGGGCATTGCTAAGGATACTTCTGTTTGAATGTTTGGAAATATGAAAAAGATTTTACATAGCAGAATTATGTTTTTAGATTTCTTTTTCTAAACGCATTAGGAATTGGTTTCAAGTTGTGACATTAGTTAGTTACGTATAATATTTTTCCATACCTATTTGAAAATATGTATATTTACTGTCTGGTTCACAACTTCGGGCTCTTTTGATCTTCGGTGCCATAACACCAGTTTTTCAAATCAAAATTCTGACAAATTTTCTCTTAAATTCTCCTTCCAACTCTTCTTCGTTGTACTTCCTTTTTCTTTAGTGATCAGGGATAGAAATCCTAGATGGAGGCCAGATAAAGAAAATTATTAGTAATGCACTCTCTTCATATTCATATTCATTGCACATCTGAGAGAATTATTGATAATTCTAATAATTCCAATAAGATCACTAATTTTATTTATCATATTTTGTTGACATTATGATCTATCATGTAGTAGAACTAATAGCATTTGAAGTTTTCATAATATCAAAATACGAAATTGTGTATTATATATTAATGATGATGTCATTCCTCCCATGGAAAAACATTCACAAAAATTCTTAAATTTGCCAAAAGTAATTGTATGAAAATTCACTCTAAGTTGTGACTAAATCACAATATAATCTATTAATTTTCCAGGACCTACATTTGGTAATTGATCAGCTCTTTTTCTTTTACTCCCATGTTCTCATGTCTTTCTTTCTCGCTCCTTATATATTGTTCACTACAAGAAATTACACTTTTAACGACTAAACTTTCAACAACTAATTACTTGTAGTCGCCAATAGTAGTTTTTTACCACTAAAATTAGGTCACTAATATATTTGGTAGAAAAATACGCTGTTTTTAGTACCAAATTTATCAACAACTAATTTTTTAGTCATAAAAAGATAGATTTAGTGACTACATATATATTTAGTCACAAAGTACTATGGCGCCAAATATTGAAAATGGAGGGAAGACCAAATTTTTATGACTAAAATAATTTAGTCGCTGCAAATATAAATTTACGACTAAAATTTTGTCGGTAAATATTATATACTTTTCGCGACTCATATTGCAGTCGCAAGATATTTTAAGAAATTGTTCTCCAGTGGAGAAATAGTTTTAGTCGCTAAAATAATATTTCCAGTGACTAAAATTTAGTCACAAAAACATTCAATAGAAAGTAAATTTTTTTTTTAATTTTAAAAAGAATCAAATTTTTAGTTGCATAAATGTCATGCTTTGATCTGATCTAATATAAGTTTTTTATGAACTTAATGTAAAGTTTTTTACTACTTTCTTTTTTTAAGTTTTGTTATAGAAATCAAGCTTTCTTTATTTTGTTATTAAAATGGTTAAAATGGAAAAATTAATGACAAGGCGCTTTAATTATTTTTTTCTTAAAACATGAAACCACGTCCAACTAAGCCACAAATTTATTTATTTTTTTTTTCGGAAAAGTAAGCTACAAATTTGAAGGCATCATGAACAGTAGTTATATTTTGTCTCTTTCAAACGGTTTTCTAAATTTTTTAACAATTTTTTTAGTCAAGTTTCTAATTATATATATATATATAACTTTATATTGCAAACTTAACTTACTGGGAAAATAAATAAATAAAAACATTCAAATAAAAGGAAAAAATAAAAGCAAACTTTGACGCAAAATAATGAAATAAAATTAGAATTTGATACTAAAATAATTTGCTCTAAAACAAATATTTAAGAAATACAAAATAATGATTTTTGAGTCTTTTTTTCACCTCGCAGGAATCCATCGCCACTAGCCACTCTGTAGTCTAGAATATATTAAAGTGTTTTATTATTAAAGAAATTTAATACTAAATAAATGTTGGAAAATTGAAAAACTAAAAATTTCAATTTGATGTCTATCATTCTTATGAAAGTTACAAATGTTGCCTCTTCTTGGAAGTCAATCACTCTCATCAATATCATTTGTATTTTCAATGATATTACTCGTTTCTGCACTATCATCGTGATCTGATTCTTTGTCACTGTCCAAATCTTCATCTGATTCATATTGAATTTGATCATCAGCATAGTCTATCGGGAGTTCATTAGTCGATGAGTCGATCTCTATCATCCCAATATCTTCACGATTCAGAGGAGCTTCTACATTTGACTCATCAAATACTAGATTGATGTCAGCAGATCTTTCCTCTTGACAAGCTTCACTATAAAAATTGACATCCTCCTCGCATTCTTCGGCTCCTTGTGGCATAACTTTAGGAATATCCCAGAGGTGACGGTGATGTAGCTTTTGCACAACTTTCCAATTTGAACCAAACTTGTCATCCCGCAAATAAAATACTTGATTTGCTTGGTTTGCTAAGATGAACGGTTGATCTGCATACCACCTCAAGCTTACATTTATGCTTGTGGTATGGTGTTCATGACGTATATTATTTCTTCCATCAGTCTTATACCATATGCACTTAAATAATACTACTTTATAGTTTAATAAATAGGTAAGCTCCCAAATATGAGTTATCGCACCGTAAAAGTCACATGTATTGCTATTATGTTCACCTCTACCCAAATACCATAATTTTGAGTGGACCGTCTAGTAGCTCGACTTTCAGTATGATATCGAACTCCGTTAACTATACATCCACTATATTGATTAATTCGGTAATCTGGTTTACATGAAAGAGCATATATCTCATCATTTACTTCGTGAAGCGATAATTTACGCTTTTCTTGAATCTGCAATTAAAAATGTTAGGATAGAAAATAGTTCTAAGTTTTCTATAAGTAAAAGCCTTATTAAAAAGAAAACAAAAAAATATTTGTCAATAAAAACTTTTTTCTATAAGCAAATATTTATAATTGTGGTCGTCTAAAATAGTTGCACATTTTGTTCTTCAAAAAAAATCTTACTTTTTCAGCAAACCAAGATGGAAATTGCGATTGTTGGGCTTGAAAGATATTTATGATGCCTTTGGATTGTAATAATTCTGCATGCTCACTGTTGGACATCAAAAAAACACTTCGAGCATTATAGAAGTATTTTAAAATTTACAAATTTAATGTAACTAAATGAAACTCACTCAATACTATTAAAAAAGAAACTTACTCAATATAAGGCTGCACTTCAGAACAATTGTTTAGAATATACCAATGAGCATGGTCATATTCAGTGTCGTGTTTTAGGTACAATGAATCCTTTTTCCCAAATAACCTTATAGGTTGATCAAAAACGGACAATGAAGATTTTGTTTGTTCTTCAACATGGTCTAAATTGCGCTCCGGACGATTAAAACGAGTTTCAATTCCATGAAGATACATGGAGCAATAGTTTAATGCTTCGTTGATGATATATCCTTCAGCAATTGACCCTTCTGGTCGAGCCTTATTCTTAACATACTTTTTTAGAGTACCCATAAACCTAGTTGGGAAAACATATGGCACTATGTTAGTAGTGTCTATTTATTTATTTATGAAGTAGTAGTGTTTACTTTACAGATAAGTATAAGTTAAAAACAATCCAAATCTACCTTTCAAATGGATACATCCATCGTGTGTGCACTGGCCCAGCCAACTTTGCTTCATAAGGTAAGTGTACTGCCAGATGAACCATTACGTCGAAAAATGATGGAGGAAAAATAGATTCAAGCTTACACAAGCACTTGATAATCCCTTCTTGCAATGCATCTAGGTCTGCAACATACAATGTTCTTGCACATAGCTTTTGAAAAAATAAAGACAGCTCAGAAATTGCAATAAGCACGTCCTTTTTCAGATAAGGCCTTAATCCAACTATAAGTAGACGTTGCAACAAAACATGACAATCATGGCTTTTCAAACCGGATATCTTCCCTTCTTTTATGTTCACATTTTTTGAAATGTTTGCAGCATAACCATCTGGAAACTTGACAGAACTTAACCACTCACAAAATTTTCTTCGTTCTTCTAATGATAATGTGTAACATGCTACAGGCTTAAAAAGCTTATTACCTTTTCTTTGTAAGTGCAATTCTTTGCGTATGTTCATGTTAGCCAGGTCAAGTCGGGCCTTATCCGTATCCTTCGACTTACCATCTATACATAAAATTGTCCCATAGACACTTTCGCATATATTTTTCTCGACGTGCATCACATCCAAATTGTGTCTTAATTTTAATTTCGACCAGTACTCTAAGTCCCATAAAATGCATTTTCGTCCCCAATTATTTGCAAATGCATCACGTCCTACACTTTTGTTGGTACTCACACTGCGTTTTCTTTTTTTATCACACACATCATCTTTTCTTCTATTTCCATTATTTCTCAATATTTTCCCTGGAATGAATTTATCCACTTTTTCCAATTGTCTTAAGAGATCATCACCCGTGAAAACTTTTGGAGGAGGTCGTCGTTCAATCTTACCATCATAACGTATATTTTTCCTCCATGGATGATCCATGGGTAAATACCTGCGATGCCCCATAAAGCAAATCTTGTCCGTAATACGAAAGGAAGATGCATCCTCATTACATACTGGACAAGCCTTATAACCCTTTGTGCTCCACCCAGATATTGTACCATAAGCAGGAAAGTCATTAATTGTCCATAAGACTGCTGCATGCATCATAAAATACTCATCTTTTGACATATCATAAGTCCTCACCCCATTTTTCCATAGTTCTTTCAGCTCATCAATTAAAGGTTGTAAATACACATCAATATCTTTACCCGGAGCTTTGTCACCTGGAATTAGTATTGCCATAATAAAAAACATGTCTTTCATACATCTCCAAGATGGCATATTATATGGTACTAATATAATAGGCCACACACTATATTTGGTACTAAGATTACCAAATGGGTTGAAACCATCCGTTGCAAGACCTAATCTAACATTTCTTGGGTCCTCAGCAAACCATGGATACTCTTTGTCAAATTCCTTCCAAGCCTCAGCATCTGCTGGATGTCTAAGTACACCATCGGTATCAACACGTTTTTCTTTGTGCCACCTCATGTCTTTACATGTGTGTCGCGACATGAAAAGTCTCTGTAGACGTGGAGTAATTTGAAAATAATACATCTTTTTCTCCGGTATGTTTTTGCTTTTAGTACCATCGTATTTGTACCTTGGTGCATCACAAATAGGACATTTTTCTACATCTTTTTGTTCTTTCCAAAATAGTGCGCAATCATATTTGCACACATGAATTGTTTCATAGCCCAAACCAAGATCACGCAACATGCGCTTAGCTTCATAGTAGGACTTTGGCAGATTAGGACATATTGGAAATGCTCTGTTAAGTAGTTGAAGCACCATATCCATTGACTTGTTACTCCAATTGTTCAACACTTTGGTATGCATCAACTCAACAACAAATGAAAGTGAAGAATACTCTGTACAACCAGGATAGAGCTTTTTCTCTGCTTCTTCAAATAGAGTTTTAAATTTATCAACTCCAATATTATGTTCACCATCTATAGTTGTCTCATTAGAATTACTTTCATGAACGTTCATCATCCATTACATCGACAAAAAAAAAAAAAAAAAAAAAAAAAGATCCATGAACGACAACAATCAACTCAAGAGGGCAGCTTCTTCGCTTCAAAACTTTACTGGAGCTATGCTGCTGATTGATTTGCCTCGTTCCGTGCATGGCTGCCACAAATCTAGTTTCTTCTATGCATGACTCTGCTAACAAAGCCAGCCTTCCATGCATAGATCTCACATTCCACGCCTTCTTCATCACCTCCATCGGTCTTCAGATCGTTGCCAGATCTGCAAGTTCTGTCGCAACTATAGAAAGGTTTGTTTGTTGAAGCCATCAATCTCAACATGAGTTGATGATGGCGAAGGAGATCCATTATGGATCGTGGATGTCCATCACAGATATGAGCTATAAGCTCCCTCGCACTGGAGATGTGTCCTTGGAGATCTTGCCTCCATGTGCCGAACTTTTGTGGCCTTGGTGGCTAACGGAGGTCTCTGGTCAGATCTACACGCACGGGCAGATCTACACTCTTGCAATGGTGACCACGCGGAGGTGCTGGAGAGATATCGCCCATGTTGGGTGATCGATGGCTGATTTTTGTTTTCATTTTTTTTTATGTTGATCCATGAATTTTATTAATTTTTTTTTGTGCTTTTCGATGTAGTATTTGTTTTCTCAAGTATCGTCTTGGCCGCACTACTGGAAATGGTGGTTTTCAACAGATAACAGTTGGTAATCACGATGGTTACTAGTGATACTAGCAGTCACCACATACTAATTGGCATCTTGAGGGTATAATTAATATTCTAAATATAGGGTAATTACCAGATTGTGATATTAATTCTCTGCAAATTTTTTTTTTTTTGATGTAAATCAATCTAGACTTTTAATTTGTGGTATCTATAACTATATATAAAAAGCATAAAAAACTTTTACTGTTATCATCAACCAAAACGTCGTCGTTTTGGTGGAAAGTTTTTTTTCCTTAATATTCACGACATGCTATTTTATTTATTTATTTGATAGAAGAACATTTATTACAAGCCTTAAAACGGCTAAACAAAAGTGGTCACAGAGGGAACCACATCCTCGTTCACAACACGAACATTGGAAATATCAAGCAAAGCCTCTCGGGCTATATCATCGCCCAAAACATTTGAACTACGAGGAATCCACCACAACTCAAAATCAGAACACAAAGACAAAAGATCCAAAGCATTAAAAAAAAAACTGGTAAAACACTCCAATCAGCTGGTTCTCTACTAGTATCATCGATGCAAGACTTCAAGTTATTATCCAACACAAAAGGAAAGGAAGCAGAGGCCACCTGTTGGAGAGCGAAGACACAAGCCAAAAGCTCAGCCACAAGAGTTGAGTTCGCTTTACAAACTTTAGCCCAAGAGCACAACAAAACGCTATTAGGCGTCTTGAAGACCACCCCCAGCCCAGCACAGCCATCCTTGAACGAAGCGTAACAATACATGACGAAGAAACTGCTCATCTTGCGACGAGCTTGCTACATCCCATCACTCTTCATATCACTAGCCATAGAAGGTCTGTCAATTACGCGGTTATGATCCTGTGACGCCCATAGATTTATTAAATATAATTAGTATGTAAATTGGTGGATTAGCAAGTCTGATTATAGTTTAAAATTAACCTAATCATTTTGTGACTTTTTTCTAATCAATTTCACTTTTAAAAATTTTGTTAGTCATCTTAAGTTTTAAAAGTTTGTAAAAATTACCAGAAATGAAATTTAGCCTTTTGTTAACTCATTTTAAGCAAATGTTGAAATTTTCTATTTAATTTATTTTGTTTTGTTTTAATATAAGTTTTTGGAACAAAACAATTTTTCAAAATTCCAAACAGATCTCATCTTACAAAAACTCAGACAACCTTGAAATTTCCTCATCAAAACCATATGCAGGACATGGTTCTGTCTTAAAACCGTTCCATTTCCCTAGCATAAAAGGAGCTCACTCTCCCTTTCACACTTACTTTCTCATTTTTCCCTCTCTCTTCCTATACCTCTCTCTCTCCTTCTTTCTTCTTCTCTTTTTTTTCCCTCGTCTCTCTCTCTCTCTCTCTCTCTCTCTCTCTATGCAACCAAGGAGAATCCAGCAAAGAATAGAGGACAAAAAGTAGAGATTTGGAGTCATCAACTAGTTCATAAATGTTCAAATCCGAGGTTGTTTCACTTTTTCAAAATTTCAAAGTTTTGTTTCAAAATTTTTCGATCTTCTTTGTGTGTTGTAATTCAAACTTTGATGACCTTAGATAACACTTAATCCAAGTTAGGAGAGCCTAAATCACAACAAATCCAAGCTCGTTTGAGCAAGAATCGAGCTAAACTAAGTTTTTACTTTTTTCCATTTCTGGAATAATTTGTGGATTTTTGTGAAAAATTGTAGGAAAGTGTTAAAATGTGTTCCATTATGATATTCTACTCTTTCTGAATGCTAACCATGCTCTAGGAACTGTAAAATAGGTTAAAAGTGAGGCTTTGAGCTCAGATTGGCTAAGGCTTAAAATCTGGCATTTTTCATATTTCGACAGATCGGTAGGCCGAACTCATTTCCTCAGCAGGCTGGATTCAAGCAGTTCACAGGTCAGACTCGGGTGGCCAGTAGGCCAAACTTCAATAGTTTAGTAGGTCAGACCTGGGAGGTCTGCTGGTTGACCAAGCCATATGAAAATGGTTGTTTTCCACTAGATTTCACTGTTTAGAACATAAATAGGGATTTTGGACTTATGAAATGATTTCTTAAACGTTAAAGGCAAACTAAGACACCATGAGATAATAAAGTATTGTAGAATACACTAAGATAGAAATTGACGCATCTAGTTCACATATAAGATTGTTCGCGGTTTTGAGGAGCTGACGTATAGTAGGCTGGGACTAGAGTGTATGTGCTATCGTACTGGATAACGAGGTAGGACTCTAGACCTTTCTTTTTGAAAACAATGATTTTAAAATAAGTTTTGATCATACTTCTCTCTCTTAAAACGATTTTAAAAAATAAGTTGTTATTTATTTACCTCCACTAGATGTTGGATAAGGTCGTAATAAATGATAATAGTGAATTATGATAATGAATGGATCATAATGAATGTGTATGATAGCCCGGTAAAAAGAATGTCCATAGAAATAATATGACTAAATGATAATGGATACCAAACGGGCACAGAACCCCATTCGGAATGATATGATAGTGCATGATGCCACACAGATATTGGGTTGTGCATAGAGTGACCTTGGAGGCAGGTCCCGAAACCCAACTGGGCCACTTCGGTGGTGATTTATAGGCTTTGCACATATAATATGGTATTGTATGATTTGTGATAATCACAAATGATGAATGGTAAGCACAAAATTGGATGATTTAGTTGTGACAAATTCTGATGATTTCAAATGTTGAGAGGTAGGTATGATCATGATAAATCATTTAATGTTTTCATAATTATGTTAAATTCATTTGTTTTATTTTTAAAAAATATGATTTCAAAACCCAAGTCCTACTAAGCCTTTTGCTTACCATTTATTTGTTTTAAAATTTCCTCCCCTCTAGGTAGTTTGCATGTACATCACTAACTAAGACGCTGTTAATTGTGCGAGTGGACTGTAAAAGCTTAAATTAAGTTATCTATTCACTTGATTAAGGCATGTGGTATGTAAATATCATTTATTTTGATTGGACTGTGGTTTGTATCTTATTTATGTCGATAATATGTGTGTGCGCAATGTGGGCCGGTATTGGTCCTACTCGCTATCGCTAGCTTGATACTTTAATTCGGTTTATAATCTACTTTAGTGGTACATAGCATTATTTATTAGGATCTAACAGATTATATTTATCAAAAAGGTTTTAAATTCACCATGTTTTCATAAATAACCCTAATAATTAATTAAACTGAGTTTAGTTAATATTATTTAAATAATTTAATTAAACCACCACGTCACTCCTTCAGTTTGGGTTCATGACAGATCTGCAACCAAGCATTGGATTGAGTTAACCAAGGTAGGTAAAGAGTGCTCAGAATCAGCAAAAACTCTTCTATTCTTGGTTTTCCAAATCTGATAAAGGGCTGTCGCTCCCCAAAGTAAAAACAATATAGCCCTAACTCTTAAGGGTGGATCAAAGAGTCATCAAACAAAGTCCCCATGACTAGAGTCATCAAATATAATACACCACAAACTTGTAAACCAGACCAAATAAGCGAAACTATAGTGACATAGAATATGGACAATCGACTCCGCCTGAATTTGAAAAAAGTTGAATTCCTCATTTGGGATAGGGCTAGCACTTCCAACTCTAACCTTAGTAAAAAGAAGATTGGACACTAAACACCAAATAAACAATTTGAATCAATCATTCAAGCGAGATCCCTACACTTTCTTCCATAGATTAGAAGTTTCCTTCCCATTAGCTGCATGTAAAAAGTAAGCAGCAAATTTAATCAAGAACTTACCAGACTCAGAAGGCCACCAAAGAAGCATGTATTGTTGCGGGAAAGGTAGAGGTATACATAATTTTAAGAATAACTTCAGTAGACGCGGCATCAGACAATCCTTGAACCATGTCTTCATTCCATTGTCTACAATAAGGAAGAAATAACTCTTCCACTTTCTTAAATTTAAGAGGGTGCAAGAATTCATTAGGGCTAGTTGGACTGAAGGCAGCTCTTGGTATACTAGACTCTATCCAAGGCACCCATGGTCTGGACCAAATATCCACATTTGAACCATCCCCAATTAAAACATGGCTGCCATTTCAAACGAAACTTCTCATATCAATGATTCCTCTCCAAATAATTGAATTAGGCTGCCCTTGTTGGCATCCCAAAAAGAAGAATTAGGGAAGTATCTAGCCTTGAGAACCCAAGCCCACATCACTGTGGAATTTGAGGCCAAGCACCAAGCAAGCTTCGCAACAGGACCTGAGTTCATATCTGCAAAGGGTCTAAACCTAAGACCTCCCCTCCAATAACATGTTACTCGAGCTAAAATAGTTATGGATTTGCCACATGCAGGTTTGTTGATTTTTATGCACTCTAATTCCATAAATGTGCTATTGTGAATTCTTCTAATTGTTTGCCTGGGACAGTGATGGTATGCTAGTATGAGGATAATTGAAAATTCCATAACTATCATTGTTTTCAAAGTCCTAATTGTATAGATAATAAGCATAAGGAGCTTCATTAGAGGAGCTGCCATAATTGGATCTTAAATTCATTGATAATAAAGGTGTATAAGACAAACACTTGTTTATTGAAAGTATAAAATAGCGATAGATTATTTAATAGAAAATATCCATTAAATTTTATAATTTTGGACATTGTCAAAATTTGGTCAACATATATAGAAATTTTGTACAAATTGTGTTACAGATTTTTTCAATATCGACATTTTAACTAATATTTTGTGATATTTCTGATATTTCCACGATGTTAATATTACAATAGAAAAATATTTCGATACCTCAAGAAAAACAAAATTTCCACCAAAATTTTTGATATTTCGTCGATATTTGTATCCTTCATTTTAAGCATACTACAACAAATTTGAGATTATATGACCTTCATTTAGCACCCATTTCTCAAAAACCGCTGTGATAAGGGAAAAAAACATGGCAAGTTACGCTCGCGAAGACAAAAACTGTCGTGGTAAAAGCGAGAGCTACGACAACGGTTTTTTTAAAAATCATCGTCGTATGCTTGACCTACCACGATGGTTTTTAAAAAAGCCATCGTAGAAGGCTATCTTTTTCATTTTTCTTTTTACTGCATTTAAAATGCTATAAAATAGCTTCCATGACAGTTTATTTATAAACTGTTGTGGAAGGCTGTCTTTTTCTTTTTTCATTTTACAGCATTTTTCCATGAAGGCTTGTTTATAAACCGTCATGGAAGGCTATCTTTTTCTTTTTTATTTTTACAGCATTTAAATGTTGTAAAATAGCTTCCATGATGGTTTATTTATAAACCGTCGTGGAAGGCTATCTTTTTCTTTTCTATTTTTACAGTATTTCAAATGCTGTAAAATAGATTCCACGATGGTTTATAAATAAACCGTCGTGAAAGGCTTCTTTTTCATTTTTCTTTTTACAACATTTAAAATGCTGTAAAATAGCTTCCATGACGGTTTATTAAATAAACCATCGTGGAAGGTTGCCCTTTTCTTTTTTCTTTTTATAGCATTTAAAATAGCTTCCCCGACAGTTTATTAATAAACCGTCATGGAATGCTGTATTTTCTTTTTTCTTTTTATAGCATTTAAAATGCTGTAATTGCTTCCATGACGGTTTATAAATAAACCGTCATGAAAGCTTCATTTCCCCTTGAAAAATTTTAAAGCGTGCACCCACCTCTCCATTTTGAATCCACCTCCCGCTCTCTCTCTTTCTAAAATCCCTTTCATTCTCTCTAAAATTCCTCTCTCTCTCTCAAGATCTGTCTTTGCTGCCATCGCCTCTTCGCCGTCGGTAAGCTTCCCATCCCTTTCTCTCCCCTCTTCTCCCTCCCCCTGCCTCTCTTTCTCCTCTTCCCCCTCACCACCGCCCCCTCCTTCCCCAGCCGCCCCCCACCTACCCCCCTCCCCACCCCCCTCGCCACCCTTTGCCCCCCTTGCCCCACCCACCCCCTCCCTCCACCCCACCCTTGCCTCCCTCGTCCCCCAAGCCCCACCCACCCATGACCCGCCCCATCCATGCCCCACCCTCTGCCCCCCTCACCGCCCTCACCCCCCTTAGCCCCACCTACCCCCCATTCCACCCCACCCTCGCCCCCTCTGGCACCCCATGCCCCACCCTTCCCCCAGTCCACCCCACCCTCACCCCCCACTCCACCCCACCCTCGCCCCACCTCGCCTACCTCAACCCCTCTTGCTCCCCAAGGCCCACCCCGCCACTCCACCCCCACCATCTCCCAACCCACCCCCCACCCTGCCCCCCCTTGCCCCACCCACCCTCTCCCTCCACCCCACCCTTGCTCCCCCTCACCCCTTTTGGGCCCCCAAGCACCATCCACCCCCCACCCCCCAAATTTTTATTTTTTTTTATGAATATGTGAAATTGTGTATATGTGAATATGTGTAATATGTGAAATTGTGTAATTGAAATTGTAAATTTGTGAATATGTGTAGTATGTGAAATTATGTGAATATCTGTAATATGTGCAATTATGTGAATATGTGAAATTGTGTAATTGAAATTGTAAACTTATGAATATATAAAGATGTGAATGTGTGAAATATGTGAAATTATATGAATATGTGAAATTGTGTATATGTGAATATGTATAATATGTGAAATTGTATAATTGAAATTGTAAATTTGTGAATATGTATAATATGTGAAATTATGTGAATAGCTGTAATATGTGCAATTATGTGAATATGTGAAATTGTGTAATTGAAATTGTAAACTTGTGAATATATGAAGATATGAATATGTGAAACATGTGAAATCTCCGATTGAAATTGTAAATTTGTGAATATGTGAAATTGTGTTTGTGAAATTGTAAACTTGTGAATATTGTGAATATTGTAAATACATGAAATTGTGTAATTGAAATTGTAAACTTGTGAATATGTAAAGATGTGAATATGTGAAATTGTGTAATTGAAATTATAGACTTGTCAATATATGAAGATGTGAATATGTGAAATATGCGAATATTGTGAATATGTGAAATCGCCAATTGAAATTGTAAATTTGTGAATATGTGAATTTGTGTTTATGAAATTGTAAACTTGTGAATATGTGAAGATGTGAATATGTGAAATATGTGAAATCATGTGAATATGTGAAATTGTGTTATTGAAATTGTAGACTTGTGAAGATGTGAATATGTGTAATATGTCAACTTCTTATATGTGATTTTTAATATGTAATTGTGTAATATATCAATTTATAACATGTCAATTTTTGGCTGTAATATAGTAATTTAATATTACTATCTGTATGTTAATTTTTGCTTACATTGCACAGGTACAATGTCTCGTGAGGTCGATAGTGACCAGTACGAGGACGAGTACGAAGAGTGCACTCCATCTTCATCACAATATAGCGAAGGAAACCAATGCAGTATTCCAAACATAAGTGTCCAAGGCAACAAGGAAACATAGAATGTGGTTA
Organism: Artocarpus heterophyllus; assembly: GCA_025403435.1. Lineage (NCBI taxonomy): Eukaryota > Viridiplantae > Streptophyta > Magnoliopsida > Rosales > Moraceae > Artocarpus > Artocarpus heterophyllus. The sequence continues at coordinate 205,418 of JAJQZP010000247.1, read as the reverse complement.
TTTTATTCTACGTTTCATGCAAGATATAATTACAAGTGGTATCCAAGCCCTAGGCAAAAAAGATTTTTATATACATACGGATATACATAAAGTTAGATTAGAATGGATACAATTTGTGAATAGGTATGTAATTTTTATATAGATAGATAGAGATATTAGATAAACAATTGCTCAAAATAGGTCAAATGTAAATGATCTTGTAAATACCTTGTAATTTCAATATATATCAATTTTTTTACGCAATCAGAGCCTTGTTGTAATGGGATAACACACAGGGGTGGCTATCCCGTAGTAAATCACTAATCTTTGAAAAAATTTTTTTGGACAATACCAATTTCCCATAATAATTTTTTTGGAAATCGTTGTGGAAGAGGTCCACCCACGACCCCCTTTTCGCGCCAATTTTGTTGTTCCACGATGGTAAAAAACTGCCGTGAAAACTCGATTTTGTACCACAACTTAAGCTTTCATGACCGGTTTTTAACCGTCATTCGTCATGTAATTTTTCCACGACGGTTTAAAATCGTCGTGAAATTTGCAGTCTGTAGTAGTGGCAATTAAACGTCACTGATAAGAAAAGTTAGGTCCCACATTAATTTATTTTTTATTTTTGTTTTTTTAAGGTATGCTTTAGCTTTTTAATTTTTTATGATGTAGTGTTTCTTTTGCCCAAGATCAATTGTACACACTTGGAAACATCTTCTAACAACAACACAATATATTTTTAAGTGCACCCAAACAATAATATCTTCGTAATATCTATTTTTATACATTTGTTTTTATTAATATTATGTATTATTACTTTTTTAATCATCTCAACCTATTTTTTTCTTGTAATTTAAATGTGAGTTTTATATTTAAAGATTTTTACATATTCTTCTTTAATTTTTAATAAAATCCATGCCACTCTCTTATCTTTTATCCACCTATTATCTAACAATATATAGATGTTTTAATATGCAGCTATTATGCATGGGTTTTGTAAAACAATACCATTTTGGTTGAAATTTTTTTTGCAATCCAAAAAATATTATTTTTCATTTACACCTTTTTCTTTATTGTCCTTATAAGGTAAATTTCTGAAACTTGTCTCTATTTATATTTTTTCCTATGTGGTCTCTGCCTGAGTTGTGTTAGTATTATCTGTGTGTTAACAACCAATTGAGACTTTTTATTACAAAATAAACTATGAAAATAATAGTAAGAAAAGCAAAGCGTTAACATGTGCACAAAACCTACAAAACTGGTCACATCCATTGCATGTGGCTTAGAACTAGTATCTACGGAGAGCCCAACGCTTATATAGGCTACAACCACTAGAAAAATAAAATAAAATAAAATAACTAGTCAACTTTACTGGACCATTTAATGCATAGCAAAGCGACGGAGAATGGAAATTACCTAAAAAAAAAAAAAATCATCTCGTTTCTATTTGTTTTAGAGGAATTTCGCTATTGATACTTCAAAAACATATATGGAGACCAAATAAAGGAATCCAAACAAAAATGGTCATTGCCTGCAAATTCCTACAGAAAATATCAAGCAAAATATCTGGAAAAAAAAAAAGAAAAGGGAATATCCGCATTTTATGAACCCGGTTTCTTCCAAGAAAATTTTTGGAAAAAAAAAAGGGAAAACTTTTTAGCACAATAATTTAGTAAAGCAAAATATCTTCACTTATAAAGAAAAGAAAGCCACTACCATAAAAGAATCCTTCCTACTTAGGTCGCTAAAAATATTTTCTTATTTATTTCTATATACGTGCGTATCCGTAGTATGTTCCTTTTCCCTTGTCTGTGGAGAACATCACATAAATACTAGCGTGCGGAAACCAATTTGAGAATCTTCTTCGCACTTCTTTAAGCTTTCCATAGTCTCTCTCTCTAGAAAGAGAAACGAGCGTTATATTCAAGGTAAAATCTCCGTATCTCTCTGCCTGAATTTCAATCTCTAATACAATTTCTACAATGGCTACTAAGCAACAACACCACCTTCCTGGTCTCTCCTCATATCCCAAACTCTTGACTCTCCAAATGCACGTCCACAGCCTCATCTTTAACTTCGTAATCTTCGGCTCCGGTTTAGCCCTCGGAATCACTCTCGGTTTCTACCTCGAAGACTTCCCATTCAGTACTCTCCAATTCAAAGTGCACCAACTAGATCAGAACAATACCATAAATATTTATATGTCTTCTCCATCAAAACTAACATCAATATCTCCTCCAATGCCACCACCACCAGCACCGTTGATATTATCCAAACCATTATCATCTGCCCTAACCGAAAATGTTTCTAGTACTAGTCCTAGTGCTCGAATTGGATTAAGCGAATACTTGAAAGGGCCAACGCTTAGGCACGACATGGACGACAGGGAGTTGCTTTGGAGAGCTTCCATGGTGCCGAAAGCGGGTAGAGTCCCCATTGAGTTCACCCCGAAAATCGCTTTCATGTTCCTGGCGAGAGGAACCGTGACGCTGGCTCCTCTTTGGGACAGATTCTTTAAAGGAAACGAGGGGCTGTTTTCTGTGTATGTTCATTCCAATCCGTCTTTCAATGCAACGGTGCCTCAAGATTCAGCATTTTATGGGAGATGGATCCCTAGTAAGGTCAGTATAATAATAAATATCAGAATGTTTATTTCTGAGTTTTTTCTTTGGTCCATAATTTGTTGTTATTAGAGAGTAAATCCATAAATGTTTGATGAAAATCAAAAAATAAAACTGATTGCTTTGCATCTATATATTCTAGTAAGGAAAGCGGAAACTGTGGTTAATGTGTTCTATTTTTTTTTTTAATTATTCTTCGACTTATAGTTAAGGTTTTATGTGTTAAATATGTATCATTTACTTTAATTTAACTTGGAGAGGGTGAAGATTCTATGTGTTTGTACATGCCCCGAATAAGTGTAAACTCTCTATACGGTTTCCTTATTCATTAATTACTGCAAAGAGGCATGTCTTTTAATGATTAATATGTTATTGAGTGTAGATTATACAATAGCACATATGATATACAATGCAATCAACAGCAGTAAAGAAACGTCTGGAGCAAATTATAATGATTTACATCAGGGAATAAATTTTAGGAAAAAGGAATCGGCACTTTCCCTTCTTTTAGCACACTTTTCTTTATAATGAAAACTCCAAATGGTTGCTCAACATGTAATTCCATTAACTTTTTGTCTCATAATATATAAAGCTTTTAGGTTTTTTTTTTTTTTTTTTTTGTGATTTGCGCCTAGCTTGCACGTAATACGCCTCGTCTATTGGAGAATTTCTTAGGGATTTTTTAAACTTCGGCATGTGTCACCGCAAAGAAAATATGGCTTATATTTTTTTTTTTTGTTTTTTGAGGGGAAGGTGTGTAATTTATACAACTAAAATTTTCTTTTCTTATACATATAGCACACATACATGTGCATACATTCATATATACATAAATACGCTAATGTACTTAATTGGCTAGTCATGATCAGCAATATTTCATCATAGGCGTTAAACTAACTAGCTTGATGTACATTGAGGATTGTTTATGGAGTCTCCTATGTTTGTATGTGTGTATTTCTATATATATATATATATATATCATATCCATAAATATGTATTTGATTTATGATATGTGCTTGTGATTCTGTATTTTGTTATTTATTTTATGTTTATTAATGTAACAAAATGAGTGGATCTAGGGGCGGTTGCCTAGTAAATTAATAATATACTAAGAGTTTGCAACTGGGTACACATTTTCGAAACTTGACTTTGATTGTCGAAGGAAGTATCTCTTTCTTGAATTAATGTTTATTGGACCTCCAAATTTTATTTGTCAATAATTTATTGGGCAGAAATTGGGACATCTGTCTGTATTGAATTTCAAGAGTCAATTCATGTGCATATTATTCTTGTGGCCAGCGAGAATTTGACAATCAAGTGCTTAAGAGGTCACCAAATAAAAACATTATCTTTAGATCACGATAAGCTATTCATGGATTACTTGTTAGAAAACATAATGTAGAGGTCCATTAATACTAAGAAGAAAGCACCTAGAAATTACATTATTTAACAAGGTATGAATATGAACAAATTGGAAGTGAGATATAAACATATTATCAATAGAATATTGTTGCATTTGAAGTTTTATCCCTTATTTCATGTTCCTTTAAAATTTTGATTGTGTTCTCATCTTTAAAGGGCTTCTATTAGCTATATCATCCCAAACCAAAATTAGAAGTCCATTTTCAGAATATATATTAATAAATATGTTTGAAAAAAGAATTATTATCGTTAGATTAAACTTATTAATATCCATATTTCTGATCAATATTCATCACAACTTTGAATAATATATGCAACTTAACCTAGGAAATTAATGACTATTCATAATATTATTTAATTACCTAGAATTAGTCGAACTAACGATGCTTGTTTGTTTAAATTTCCCTCTTGCTGCAGAGGCTGAGGTCTGTGCTTGTCCTTTTTCTTTTTCATAAAATCTGCTTGCTTATTTAAAATAGTAATATTGTGCTTGAATTCCATTATTTTGTGGCCCTAAAATTAACTAACGCAGTAATCCTAAAATAACTGGGTTGTATTTCTTTTAAATAATGACTTGAGAAGTAAGATGCAGCCGTTTGGGATAGAGTAGTGTTGTAGCAATGATCTGTTTCATGTATTGCTTGGATTCTACTCTTGCTTCTGTCACTTTCAAGAAAATTATGTTCTTCCCCATGCCATCGCCTTTTTCCATACAAATAAACTTTTGTACATTCCTTTCTTCTTGTTGTCCTCTTCTTTTTTGTCGTGGAAAGAAAAATAAAAATGAAAACAAAAGTTCTCCTTTCTAGTAAAGCATAATATTTATGTGCAAAAAAGATGTCCTTAGTACCAGAATAATTTCAGTTCCTGATATTGCTTTCAACCCTGTCAAGTGCATCTTACGTGACTCTCTAACAGAAACAGTGACGCAGCTAGCATTTTGTTCGGGGAGATGGGGCGTAAATTAATAATTTAAAAAAAATACTAAAAACCCTTTAAAATATCGAGTCGTAATTTTAGTAATTTTTTCCAATATAACTATACATAAAGAAATTATTTTAGTTGTTCTTTAACGTAAAATAGATTAAAATGTTTTGTTTTAATAGAAAAGTGTTGTTGGTTGAATAGAATATATGTATGTACAAGTGGAGCGTATTTGAGTAATAAATATTTTAGTTGAAAAATTAGATAAAAAGTTATTTAAAAAGTACATTATAGGAAATGCTAAAAGAAAAAAAATTGAAAGTAGGGATACATTTGAAAACAAACTTACTTTAACAAGGGCAAATTAGAGAAATGTCTTTATAAGAAAATAACAATAGCAAGGGTTGCAGCAAAAAAAAATGCTTAAATATAACCATGTTTTAGAAAAATTACTTTTGTAGGTCATATTAATAAAACCGCAAGAATTTGAAAAACAAAATACTTAGAGAGCAACAAATTAGAGAAAAATATTTCAAAAAAGCGCCTAGAGCGTTATAAGAAAGCACAAAACAAAAATAGAATAAGCAACAAAAAATATATTAAAATTAGAATTATTGGACAGATATTTGAAACACATATCTATTAACTTAGATTAAGGGCATATATATATATATATATATAGACACACATACATGTATATATAAGTGTATGCAAATATAAAAAGTTGAAATAAGTATATAAATAAATTTTTAAAAAATAAAAATCTGGGCCCCACCTCCCTACGCCTGAACAAAGGCACAAAGGTTCTTGCCTCTTAAGTCTCTTTTTAAAATCAAATTAAAAGGAGAATAACTGTAAGAGAAAAAAAAATAACGAAAATAAATTAAAAAAAAAGAGGATTTAAAGGGGTGAAATTTCTGAATTTCTTTTTTTGTGGCCCCCTTTTATGAAATTGTAATAAATGCTAGGCTTTTAAATTTATGGTGTAAAAAATTTATTTACCTTCTTATTTATTATGTAAATAATTTTTATTTATATTGTAAATAGATTTAAGTTACAAATAGTTTATTTACCCACTTACTTGCAATGTGAATAATTCTTATTTACACAGTAAAAAATTATTTAATTGCAAAAATGTTATTTATTATAATTGGGAGTGTAATAAGAATTATTCTTACTTGCAAAACTTCATTTTAAAAAGCTTTAAAATCTGCAATTTTGATCGTTCTCTCGTTTTCAAAATTGGGAGTGTAATATGACCTTTTTTAAATTAGCGGAATACCGTGTATCCATAGTTGAATTTTAAACAACCACTTTGGCATCAAATTTGAGTTTAATTTTTACAACAAAGTGATGCAAATGAATAAGTAAACTTCGAAATTGATGTACAACCTGACTAACACCCTATTTTTGTGATTAATGCAGGATGTGGGATGGGGAGAACCAAACATGGTGGAAGCAGAGCGCCGGTTGTTAGCCAATGCATTGCTTGACTTCTCTAACCAACGTTTTGTTCTTCTCTCCGAGGCATGCATTCCTTTGTTTAACTTCTCTCCAGTGTATAAATACCTCATGGGCTCAAGCGAGTCCTTTGTGGAGGCCTATGACTTACCGGGGCCTGTCGGCCGAGGCCGCTACAAAAACCGAATGGAGCCTCAAATTAAGCTGGAGCAGTGGCGGAAGGGCTCACAGTGGTTTGGGATGGACAGGGCCCTTGCCGTTGAGGTGGTCGCCGACCAGAAATATTTTCCAATATTTAGGAGGTTTTGCCATGGCTCATGTTACACCGATGAACATTACCTGCCCACATTTGTTAGCATAAAATTTTGGAAAACGAATTCAAATAGGACGTTAACTTGGGTTGACTGGTCAAAGGGTGGACCACATCCAACAAGGTTCATCAGACAATATGTGACGGTTGAACTCTTGGAAAAGTTAAGGCATGGAAGCCAATGTGAGTACAACGGAAAGAGCACCAATATTTGCTATTTGTTTGCAAGGAAATTCTTGCCCAACACCTTGGATAGGTTGTTGAGGCTTGCTCCAAAGCTCATGCAGTTCAATTAATAATTTGAAAGTTAAAAGTATTGTTGCTGTCATTCATTTTTTTACATAAGTTTGGTCATCAGTTATTATTATTTTTTTAGTGTGCGGGACAAAAAGATGCCCCTAAGTTGTTGTTATACACACAAAGAACGCTTCTCTTGTTGCATTGATTTATTACACACATTGATTATGTATGAAGATCAATATTTGGTACTTAATTGACATCGCCCGATGGTTGACAGCACAGCAGCGGCGGGATTGACTACTATTTGGAGAGGGATTAACGACTAATTTGTTTCTTATCGCGGAGCTCAATCATTCTCTACTACTATTATTATTATTTTCTTAAGGGAAAAGCTGACTTTTATAGCTCAATTGTAATACCAACATGTACGAACAGCCAATGAAACAAGGCAAAACATCTATCCAAACAAATGTTGGGTTTGGTGCCCTAAAAGCTGTGACATTGTACATATTGTTAATAAATAAATAAAATGACATTTATTATTATTTTGGTTGATTATATGTATTATGAATACATTTATAAACATCAAGAAAATTCCATGATTATTTATGTGACTATAAATTTAGCATATAAGTGTTATTTGCTTGGGGATAAAATTTATAGATAATAATCTAAATAGTCCGTAATAATTAATTAAAGTTTGGGATCTTTAATTAAAAATTACAAGTACGGTCCAATCTTATCTAAAATGAAATAGTCATTATCCAGACTATTAATGTAGAGACATTGGGTTGGAGGTACTTTATATAATGAGATTATATAGGACTGGACCAGATAAATTATGAATCTCTAATAATCATCCGTTACAAATAGAGTATTCAAATTTATCACTATGATGATCATATATTTGACAGTCTTAATCCTGAGTATTTATTAGACTCCTATTTATTACATTATGTTTTTTGACTTGCATAGTAAGATTTGTCTAAGCACAGATTATAACTTAGCATCTTGGAAACATAAAGTAATAAATGGCTGGGAATAATATTATACAGATATGGAATCTATTCCTTCCTATGGAAGTTAGAAAAATAGTTCTCTTGAGTGATAATTCAAGGTTTGAACAGTAGAGCGCTCGTTCATAATAAGATTATGAATTAATTGTTCATTAGAGAATTATTGGAACTCAAGGATAAAGATGTAATAAGAGAGGTGAACGGAAACTGAACCTAGCTCTTATTATGAACTATTTATGGAGGACTGACTTATATGTAATGATTATATCAATGGACTACTCGTTAATTTTCTTTGAGTAATTCTACTATAATCTCAAGAGTTCAGTTTCAGGTTTTTAGTGGAGTAACACTGAAACTAATAAATTTGGCACATTAATTAAAGAGTTTAATTAAATGTCAAATTTATTGGAGCTTGGGTTATAGGTCCATAGGTCCCCAATACCACCTCTGTAACACTATATTGGATTTTGCATAGAATGAATTATACATGTATAATTCAGAATTTTTGAATTCTGAATTAATTTTTCACACTTGAATTATTAACGTGACACAGAAAAAATGTTCTCTGTGACACATAATGTAAAGTGATAAATGTTATCACATTTAACTGAGCATTAGTTGATTAATTGATTATTGTTAAAATCTATTCTTAAATAAATGTGATTTATTTTTGAATCTAGATTTGGATATATATATATATATATATGGTTTTGAACCATATCTTTTTATATATATTTATAAGATTTTATAATATATTAATATATATATATATATTAATATAATATTAAAAAAAAAAAAAAAAAAAAGAAGCCAATTGCTTTCTTTATTTCACGGAAACTAATATTTATATACATATGTATGTGTGGAATCCGGAAAGAAGATCCGGGAGAAACAAACGGGAAAAGAAAGAAAAGAAGAAAAAGAAAGGAAAAGAAAAGGGAAAGAAAAATGACTAATGGCTCAGTTATAAAAAGGAAGAGATAACAGTTATCTCAATAATTTTTATTCACATAATTTTTAGAGAGAAAAACTGAGAGTTCTTCTCTAAAGAAAAAGGTCTGCTATCTCATGTGTTGAGTACATAGCAGATTCAGAAAAGTGTGAGGATAATTCATTCTTGCAGTTTGACGCCCACTCGTCTTTCCATTGGTGTGGAGGCCTGGTTTGGAAGATCGTGGTGTCAAAGAGGAAAGCTAGGATACCCTGATAGTCTTCAAAAGGTTAGTAAAAAATTCCTAAAGCTTTCTGTAATTAAAATTATATATCTATTCCCGATAAAACAAAGTTTCAGAAAATTTTTGTTTGTCAACGATCCGTTCCTTCCGCTGCATTTCATGTTTTAATTCCAACAAATGGTATCAGAGCGGGTTATAGCATATATAATATTAATTAAACATGATTTTATTTTGATGATATCATGTTTTTGATGCTTGTTTGTAGGCACTTTGCATCTTTATTAATTTTTATTCATGTGATGAATGGTTGTTTAATGAAAGGATTTTTGGTCGTTAATTATATGGTCCTTTTGGATTAATAATTTTTATTTTCAGTTTGATTAGATCAATCTGTGTAAACCCATAAAGGGTTATAGGCTCTTTGTAATTTATTATCATTATTTTTTCTTCTCTTCTCTCTTTCACTTGCTACACGTGGAGCGATGAAGAAAAAGATGTCCATTGGATTTTTTGGCCCAGTTGAGAACTATGGGCCTATCAGATTTCAAAGGCAATCCAGCAAATTGTTGCACAATAAACCATTTGATGAAGACCACAAAATTGGAGCAGGGAATTATGTATAAATTACAAGAAGACCCCTGTAATTTTTTTATTTTTTATTCTTTGGGTTGTAATTTTAATTATCCAAAAGGACCCGGTCAAAAATTCATTGTTTATTTTCATTTTTATTTTCATATGATGATTGTGATAACATGTTCATGCATGATAACATGTCATCTAGGAAAGTGCCCACTTATAGTTATTGTAACATGACATGCATACGCTTAGCATATTATTTTTATAAAGGAGTTTATAAAATGAATTAATATGTGTTAGCATTAATTTAATAAGATTAAATTAATTGGGCTGGTTTTATAGAAACTTAATTTATTAATCAACCAAATAATGTGAATTTAGTTTTAACAATTAAGACTTAGTAAAATTCACATTAATTCTAAGTTATCTAATTTTAAATTGTTTAATATTTGGTAACTTAGACAATTCATAATAAATTTAGATTTTTAGAAAATCTGGTAATTTATTTAAGTGTAAATAGAATGAGATTCTATTAACACATAATATAATCTAGTAATTAAAAATTGTTTTTAACTACTAGAATTATGAAACATATGATGTTTTATAAGATAAAACACATCTTCTAAAATAATGAGTGGGAGAAGGTAATATGACAATATAACCTGCGGTTTTCACTATTAGTACAACACCGTGAGATTTAGGTGGCGCCTCGCGACGCTTTGATTTCGTCCTCCCTACGGAAGGTGTCCATTTAAATCAATATCAAGGTTGGCTTCCTTGAGATAGGATTTTATAATGTATTTCAAAATTGACCTACCCTACGGCGGCAATTTTGAGTTAAGTTGTTAAAATCCAAAATAGTGGGTTACACTCATAAAGACATAATTAAATTGTTAATTATATCTTGACCAAAATAAACGGTTATTAATAAATATAGAAAATATGAGATATTTTGAATATATTTATTAATTGAGAATGTCTCAATGCAATTCATAAATAATTTGACCTACCCTACGGCGGCACTTTATTTATTAAAATTGAATAATAGTGGAATTAGTAAAATATTTTTTTTGTGTTTTTCATATGCATCACGCATCACGTTTACTATTCCAAAACATATATTGATGTTTATGCAACCATTTTAATTTATGCTATTTTATTTATTTATTACAGCGACAATGTCTAATCCAATCATCGCAATTCTCTCAAATGAAAAATTAACCGGAGATAATTTTGTCAAGTGGAAGAGTAACATGAACATTGTACTAATTTGCGAAAGTTACAAGTTTGTCCTGACGGAGGAATGTCCTCCAGAGCCTGCTTCCAATGCTTCTCGTAATGTACGTGAAGCATATGATCGTTGGATCGAGGCAAATAATAAGGCCCGCTGTTTTCTTTTGGCCGGGATGTCTGACGTGCTTAGGATGAAGCACGAAAGCATAGAGACCGCTTATGAGATAAGCAGTATCTGCAAGACATGTTTAGTAAACCTTCTGAAAAGGCATGCCACGAAGCCGTTAAGGCAGTAATGAATGCAAAAATGAAGGCAGGGATTTCGGTCAGAGAACATGTTCTCAACATGGTTAATCTCCATGAGGCCGAGGTCAACGGGGCTATGATAGATGAAGCCACACAGGTAGGGATGATTTTGGAAACCCTCTCCCTTGCGTTCCTTCAGTTCAAAAGCAACTATTTCATGAACAAGCTGAAATATAACATGACTGAGTTGCTTAATGAGCTTCAAACCTTCGAGTCTATTTCGAAAGAAAAGACTAAAGAAGCTGAGGCAAATGTTGCAGAAGCTCAACCCTCCTCTTCTGCCCAAAAGAATAAGAAGAGGAAGGGGACTGAAGGAAGTGGTAAGTCTAAGAATGGAAGGCAACCTAAGAAGAACAAAAGCAATAACAGCAAAAGGAGCTCCAACCAAAAGAAGCCTAAAGGAAAATGTTTCCACTGCGGTGTAGTTGGGCACTAGAAGAGAAACTGCAAGAAGTATCTTCAGGAGCTCAAAGAAAAGAAGAACAACGGTAAATCAGATTGAATCGTTTTAGAAGCTTGTTTAGTTGAAGATGATACTTCACCTTGGATAATTGATTCAGGGGCAACTAACCATGTTTGTTATTCTTTGTAGATGCTTAGTTCTTCAAGGGAGCTTGCCGACGGGGAACAAACGATGAGAGTGGGAACGGGAGATCGACAAGAGCAGTGGGAGTTGTTAAACTTTATTTTAGAAATAAGTTTTTAATTTTAGACAATGTTTATTACATTCTTTGTTTTCGCAGAAATTTGATTTCTGTTTCCAGGTTGTTTGAACAAATGTTTAATGTTTCTTTTAATAATTATTATGTTAATATTTCTAGAAATGGTTTGGATATTTGTTCTGCGCATCTGGAAAATGGGCTTTACACCTTAAGGCCCAACGAAAAAGCACTGCTCAATACCGAAATGTTCAAAGTTGAACAACCTAAACCCAAGAAGCAAAAGATTTCTTCTAATAATGAAACATACCTATGGCACCTTAGATTAGGTCATGTCAACCTTGACAGAATTAACAGACTGGTAAAGGAGGGTCCTTTAAAAGAGCTAAAAGTTAGTTTTCTACCAGTTTGTGAATCTTGTCTTGAAGGTAAAATGACTAAGAGGCCTTTCTCTGCAAAAGGCAAAAGGGCCAAGGAACCACTTGAGCTAGTACATTCAGACGTCTGTGGTCCAATGAATGTACAAGCCCGTGGTGGTTACGAATATTTCATCACATTTATTGACGATTATTCAAGGTATGGTTAAATATACCTAATGCAAAGGAAATCTGAAACTTTTGGAAAGTTCAAAGAATTCCAAGCGGAAGCTGAAAAGCAATTAGGTAAGACGGTGAAGAGTCTTCGATCTGATCGAGGAGGAGAATACCTTGATACTGAATTCAAGGATTATATGATAGAACATGGTATTCTATCACAACTCACCGCACCTGGAACACCACAACAAAATGGTGTTGCAGAGAGAAGAAATAGAACGTTGCTTGATATGGTGAGATCCATGCTTAGCTACTCATCATTACCCACTTCATTTTGGGGATATGCACTACAAACTGCAGTATATCTTCTAAACATAGTTCCATCTAAGTCTATTTCAAAAACACCTCTAGAGTTATGGAATGGTCGCAAACCTAGTATGCGACATATCCGTATATGGGGGTGTCCAGCACATGTGCTGAAAGGTAAGACTGGGAAGTTGGAACCACGTTCTGAAGTATGCTTATTTGTGGGATACCCAAAGGGAACGAGGGGAGGTTTGTTTTATAGTCCACAGGATAAGAAAGTATTTGTATCGACAAATGCCACTTTTCTCGAGAATGATTATATGACAAACTATAAACCTCGTAGCAAAATTGTACTTGAAGAGTTACTTTCTGATCAGATCAGACCGCAACCGACAACTGTTGTCGAAGGACAAAATGAGGAGGCCACATCTTCCTATCAGAATGTCATACCACCTCGACGTAGTGGGAGGGTTGTGAGACCACCTGCTCGCTACAGGGAACTTGGAGAAGCAAATGTTGCAATCTCTGATAATGGTGAAGATGATCCATTGACATATCATGATGCAATGGAAGTTTCTGAGAAGGAAAAATGGCTGGAGGCTATGAACCTTGAAATGGAGTCAATGTACTCCAATTCAGTCTGGGATCTTGTAGACCTACCTGAAGGGATAAAACCCATAGGGTGCAAATGGATTTACAAGAAGAAAAGAGGAGTGGATGGGAAAGTTGAGACTTTCAAAGCTAGGCTTGTGGCAAAGGGTTACACCCAAAAAGAGGGAGTTGACTATGAAGAAACTTTCTCGCCTGTAGCTATGCTTAAATCCATTCGGATTCTTTTATCCATTGCTACTTGTCTTGATTATGAGATATGGCAAATGGATATCAAGACTGCCTTTTTGAATGGCTATCTTGAGGAAAGCATCTATATGGTGCAACCAGAAGGGTTTGTAGTTAAAGGTCAAGAGCAAAAAGTTTGCAAGTTGCAGAGGTCCATCTATGGACTCAAGCAAGCTTCAAGATCTTGGAACTTGAGATTTGATGAAGCGATCAAATCTTATGGTTTCGATCAAAATATTGATGAACCTTGTGTTTACATGTACATCAAAGAAAAGAAGGTGGTCTTCTTGGTTCTTTATGTAGATGATATCCTACTCATTGGGAATGATGTAGGCGTATTATCTGATGTAAAGAAATGGCTCGCCAGCAATTTCCAAATGAAAGATTTAGGAGAAGCAAGTTATGTTCTTGGAATCCAACTCATAAGAGATCGCAAGAACAAACTATTGGCGCTGTCTCAGGCATCGTATATTGATAAGGTGCTTATCAGATTTTCGATGCAGAACTCCAAGAAAGGTAATTTGCCTACACGTCATGGAGTTTATCTTTCAAAAGAGCAGTGTCCTAAGACACCTCAAGAGGAAGAAAATATGAGACGGGTACCCTATGCATCTGCAGTAGGAAGTCTAATGTATGCCATGTTGTGTACAAGACCTGACATTTGCTATGCGGTGGGTATAGTCAGTCGGTATCAATCCAACCCAGGATTAGATCATTGGGTAGCGGTTAAACATATTCTCAAGTATCTTAGGAGAACGAGAAACTATATGCTAGTTTATTCTGGTGAGAATTTGATTCCCATTGGATACACTGATTCTGATTTTCAATCAGACAAAGACACACGTAAATCTACGTCTGGATCAGTGTTTACTTTTGGTGGTGGAGCCATAGTTTGGAGAAGCATCAAACAATCTTGTATTGCTGATTCAACTATGGAAGCAGAATATGTGGCTGCTTGTGAAGCAGCTAAAGAAGCTGTTTGGCTCCGTAAGTTCTTAAATGATTTGGAAGTAGTTCCAGACATGGATAAACCACTCATACTGTATTGTGACAACAGTGGTGCAGTGGCAAATTCAAGAGAACCTAGAAGCCACAAAAGAGGAAAGCATATAGAAAGAAAATATCATTTGATTAGAGAGATAGTGCATCGAGGCGATGTGAAAGTTGTGAAGATAGCGTTGGAAAACAACCTTGCTGACCCTTTCACCAAGACGTTACCTGCAAAGAGCTTTGAGGGACACTTGGAAGGCTTAGGTCTTAGAGACATGTCTCACCTGCTTTAGGGCAAGTGGGAGATTGTTGGGTTTTGTGCCCTAAAAGCTGTAACATTGTGCATATTGTTAATAAATAAATAAAATGACATTTATTATTATTTTGGTTGATTATATGTATTATGAATACATTTATAAACATCAAGAAAATTCCATGACTATAAATTTAGCATATAAGTGTTATTTGTTTAGGAATAAAATTTATAGATAATAATCTAAATAGTCCATAATAATTAATTAAAGTTTGGGATCTTTAATTAAAAGTTACAAGTACGGTCCAATCTTATCTAAAATGAAATAGTCATTATCCGGACTATTAATGTAGAGACATTGGATTTGAGGTACTTTATATAATGAGATTATATAGGACTGGACCAGATAAATTATGAATCTCTAATAATCATCCGTTACAAATAGAGTATTCAAATTTATCACTATGATGATCATATATTTGACAGTCTTAATCCTGAGTATTTATTAGACTCCTATTTATTACATTATGTTTTTTGACTTGCATAGTAAGATTTGTCTAAGCACATATTATAACTTAGCATCTTGGAAACATAAAGTAATAAATGGCTGGGAATAATATTATACAGATATGGAATCTATTCCTTCCTATGGAAGTTAGAAAAATAGTTCTCTTGAGTGATAATTCAAGGTTTGAACAGTAGAGCGCTCGTTCATAATAAGATTATGAATTAATTGTTCATTAGAGAATTATTGGAACTCAAGGATAAAGATGTAATAAGAGAGGTGAACGGAAACTGAACCTAGCTCTTATTATGAACTATTTATGGAGGACTGACTTATATGTAATGATTATATCAATGGACTACTCGTTAATTTTCTTTGAGTAATTCTACTATAATCTCAAGAGTTCAGTTTCAGGTTTTTAGTGGAGTAACACTGAAACTAATAAATTTGGCACATTAATTAAAGAGTTTAATTAAATGTCAAATTTATTGGAGCTTGGGTTATAGGTCCATAGGTCCCCAATACCACCTCTGTAACACTATATTGGAATTTGCATAGAATGAATTATACATGTATAATTCAGAATTTTTGAATTCTGAATTAATTTTTCACACTTGAATTATTAACGTGACACAGAAAAATGTTCTCTGTGACACATAATGTAAAGTGATAAATGTTATCACATTTAACTGAGCATTAGTTGATTAATTGATTATTGTTAAAATCTATTCTTAAATAAATGTGATTTATTTTTGAATCTAGATTTGGATATATATATATATATGGTTTTGAACCAAATCTTTTTATATATATTTATAAGATTTTATAATATATTAATATATATATTAATATAATATTATTAAAAAAAAAAGAAAAAAGAAGCCAATTGCTTTCTTTATTTCATGGAAACTAATATTCATATACATATGTATGTGTGGAATCCGGAAAGAAGATCCGGGAGAAACAAACGGGAAAAGAAAGAAAAGAAGAAAAAGGAAAGGAAAAGAAAAGGGAAAGAAAAATGACTAATGGCTCAGTTATAAAAAGGGAGAGATAACAGTTATCTCAGTAATTTTTATTCACATAATTTTAAGAGAGAAAAACTGAGAGTTCTTCTTTAAAGAAAAAGGTCTGCTATCTCATGTGTTGAGTACATAGCAGATTCAGAAAAGTGTGAGGATAATTCATTCTTGCAGTTTGACACCCACTCGTCTTTCCATTGGTGTGGAGGCCTGGTTTGGAAGATCGTGGTGTCAAAGAGGAAAGCTAGGATACCCTGATAGTCTTCAAAAGGTTAGTAAAAAATTCCTAAAGCTTTCTATAATTAAAATTATATATCTATTCCCGATAAAACAAAGTTTTCAGAAAATTTTTGTTTGTCAACGATCCGTTCCTTCCGTTGCATTTCATGTTTTAATTCCAACAACAAATTCATTAAAAAATAACAAGCATTGATTAGCTGAATAGTAGGCTACCAAATTCCCTCAAGAGTAAACCAACCCATTTTTCGTTTTTTTAAATAGCTTCACAAATATCACCAACAATTGAAGCTTTAGGAGCCCTTGGGGTGGTAAAAAAAATAAAAAAAAAAAAAAAGGGAAGAAGAAAACCGAAGAGCATTAACAACATTAATTGCATCCAACTTGATAACCCAATTACGAATCCTCAATTTATAACAAAATAAGTCCTACGCTACACACTCCACCATATGAGGACTAAGATTACCTATTATCCGAATTGCTATTGCATCTTAAACATGATCCGTGTCAGTCTTTATACATGTCAATCCCGAAAAAAGCAAGGTGGTTATATAGCAGCATCAATATTAACCTTCACCATTCCAGGTTAAGGGACCTTCCACTTCCCACAAGATCGAAACAAAGCCAGATGTTTTAATCAAGACATTATAAAACAAGAATAGTACTTACCGAATAACAGCCCAAGCTTGTTTAACATGCATATACTGTTAGATATGTATGTCCTAAAAAGTAAAAATGTAATATGTTTTTTGGAGATATTTTAATCAATAAAGAATTTATTATATTCATATTTATTGGATATATGATAAGCATACAAAACTCTAGGAATAGAGTACAAGAAGATACATGTATGCTCAAATGATTGCATGCTATACCAAAAACAGTGTGAAGAATTAGATGAATGCTCGATGTATAATGAGTCTAGGAAGAAGAAAGCCGAGAAACCATTGAATGGAAGAAAAGGTGTACCAACAAAGATGTTGTGGTTTATTCCAATAGAATTACGCTTGAAGCTGTTTCAGAATGCGAATCATATAAAGGATTTAACTCGGTACTATGATAGGAAGACCAATGATAGAATGTTGAGACATCCAATTGATTCACCACAGTGGAAGACTTTTAATGTGGAGAATGTAGAATTTAGTGCAGAACCTAGGAATGTTAATCATTTTTTATCTACAAATAGAATGAATCCTTACAGTAATTTTAGTAGTAAGCACAATACTTGGCTTATCATACTTGTCAACTACAATCTTCCACTGAATTTATGCATGGAGTGGATGTTCTTGATGTTAACTTTATTGCTCTATAGACCTAATCAACCTCGAAATGACATTGACATATGGGAAATTGGGAAAGAAGTTCGAGATGCTTTTCACAAAGATACCACCACAGTTTGAGTAATGTTGATGTGGACTATTAATGACTTCTCTATATATGGAAACCTATGTAACGCCCCTTACGAGCACCATACACTATAAGAAAAACTACATTTAACGACATATTATTTACTGCATATAGTTTTTGAATGTCGCTAAAAAATACATATAACGACATCTACAACAAACATGTCGTTAATAATATTTGAAACAATAATTAACGACATATATATAGATACCGTATTTAAAGTTTTCTTTTAACGACAATAGTTTAGTGTTGTTAAATTATTTAACGATAAGTAAGAGATGTCGTCAAAGCCTTGGAGATTCCACGGCACCCCTTATAGACGACATCTTGACCAATATCGTCTATAAGGGGTGTCGTAGAATCTCCAAAGCTTTGACGATATCTCTTACTTGTCGTTAAATAATTTAACGACACTAAACTATTGTCGTTAAAAGGAGACCTTTAAGATGACATCTATATAGATGTCGTTAATTATTATTTCAAATGTCGTTAATGATATCTTTGTTGAAGATGTCGTTGTATGTACTTTTCAACGACATTCAAAAACAATATGTCGTAAATAATATGTCTTTAAATGTAGTTTTTCTTGTAGTGATAGAAGACGTTGCTTTTACCATTAAACTTAATAATTACCAATAAGAAGTTTGAAACAATCAACAACACTCAGAGAAATATCCCAGAAAACACACACATATATTTGTTTCGATAAAGTAAAACTAAGAAACCAAAATCTAGAAACACAATTTTGTATTTAATAAAACATAAGTTCAAAAGAACATATCATAAACATTACTGAGTCTCAAACAAATTAAAATGCCGAGCATAATATATCAAATTTTTGTTTGAGTTTAAATTCCTTTCATGACATGACTCCATTTCCAATCCAACACTCCTTGCACACACATTCGTCCTTGTCCTCCATCCTAGTCAACCTACATCTTATCCTTATCTGCAATATGATATAAACTAAGTAAGCATAAGCTTAGTAAGTACACATTCCTATCTCACAACATAAAACATTTCATAAAAAATCTTTACATAAAATCGTAATCATAATCATAGTAGTGCACGAGGCATAAGTTTATATAGAACATATCTTTTCAGTTAAACTTTCTTATTGAAACATTATTCCTTTTATCTTTAGGGGCCCAAGCGTTGTACCATAAACATAAACATCAAAGGCGCACCGTCATGAGAGGATTGAGGTAGTTAGTCCCAAACCAAACATTACAAATCCAACCTTTGGGACATCATAAATATAAATATAGGGTGTGCAACACTTAATTAAGTGATACATATATATAAATATACTTTTAACATACCTTGTCATTGAAACATTCGTTAAACATTCTTGTTGCAACAAAAGTTTTCATGAGAAAACAATATGTATAAACAAACTTAAAAAGTATCATAAAACATGTTCTCAAAACTTTTTCATAAATTTTTATCATGTTACATATGAGAATGTACTTACTTGTCTTGCTTGCTTACTAAACCTTAACCTGGGTGACGTTGCCGCGGTTCTCAGTGTGCTCGCCTTTTGGAGTGTTCATGTCAATCATTTATATAATACATAAAATTAATATTCCTCTTTATGATAAAATTTAATACCATATTACATCATCATATATCATTCTTAACAAAACAAAGCATCTTTGAGTCACAAACATGCACTTAAAGTCAAGAAACATAAGGATAGAAAACTTGACCTTTAATGACTTGGAGAAATTAATCTCAACTTATAAGCATGAATAAAGTATAAGAATTATTCCATAATATAACTACCATATATAAACATCACTCAAATTTTCTTCTCATGAAAGCATTAATTCAAAATATCTTTTTTCCAATTTTTGAAACATTCAAGTAAATCTACCAATAATAAAAACTGTCTAACCTTTAAGGATTCATAACCCTGTATCTTTTAATTCACATGCAATTAGAGCATGAAAATTTACAAAAATAACGTTAACAAATATACATAATGCTCAAATTTTTCTTTAGCCTTAAAAAATTTCATTTGATAAATAAAATAAATCATAAATTCAATACCATAGAATCTTTCAGCAAAGTCTGGGCTGTGAGTAGTCCCAATTAAAAGTTATGTATTAAATTATTTATGTCATAAAATAAGTAATAAAAATTACTAAATATAATAGACACATAAAAAATAACATATCCAAAATTCTGCTTTAAATAAATTTAGAGTAATTCAAAACACACGTTCGAATTCAGAGTTAATATTAACCTTAGACATGTTAGACAGCAAACATGTTCCATTCAAACTTTTTTATAAAATCAAATATGTGTGATATGCTATTGAAATTTTTATATGACATGGTTAACATATAAATATAAGTTAAAAAAATAATAAATCATGCAACAGATATTTAAAAAAATGATTTATGAATTACATAGAGCATATTAAGCAGACATTTATAACCACTGAGTACTTATCAATTAACGAATTTTATCTTAAAACACAATAAGGATATGAAGCTAAAACATTACAGACATTTAGTTAACATATTAACAATGATTCATAATTTTTTTAGAATTAAAAGATGTTTTTTGCCTCGTAAAACGGACTATACAAGTTACATATACAAATCTGCCAGCAATTAAAATTTAGTGAGCAGTGTTAAATTGAAAGCACATAACCCTAAAAATATTTTGAACAAAAATTTATAAAAAATTCTCGACATTCCTAACATATATGTACACATCATATCCAAAAATCACATCAAAATAAAATCATTTGATTTCAAAGCATTACCAGCCACCTTATCACACTCCAACAACAAAACCTTACTTTCATAAAATTTCATGATATCATATGAACATAAATGCTTTGAACCATAAAGTAACATTGTTATAATCTAAGTAATAGACAAAATAATTTATTTTTCATACAAACATATATACGTTCACATTCATAATAATAAAAGAACAATTTTCTAATAAAGTTTATCACCAAACACTATAATCAATAATAAAAATTCAAAACCATAAAAACTTTAAAACATACATTTAATTCTTATGTTTTCTTCAACAAAGATGAATACTTGCGCACAAAATCTCTAAAAATAATTCCTTCTACTTTGGTTTGAAGGAAAATAAGAGTGATAAATTCTTAGTTTTGAGGATTAGAGAGATGATGGCGGCTTTCATGGAGAGATTTTTGAGAGGGGATGAGGAAGAGAATTTTCTTTGGCTAGAAATTATGACAATGAAGATTTTGGTGACTTAGAGGTATATTTATAGGTTTATAAGAGAGAATAGATTAGATGAGTATAGAAACCCTAATCCTAATCTAATTAGATTTTCCCTTTTTTTTAAATGAGTGTAATCCTAATCTAAGTAGATTTCCTTCTTAGAGTGTAATCCTAATCTAATTCAATTTCCTTTTTCTTTGTTCTCATTTTTTTCCTTCTTCCTCAAAGTCTTGGTCCTAATCTCGTATCTCTTTTCCATATAGCTTCTGTAATCTTTTGATTTCCAATAACTATTTGACTAGACAAATGTCTTTGTTCCCTAATATCTTCCTTTTCCAACCAAAGAGATAGTTTGTTTATCCTTGTAAATTATATTCCCTCAAGCTTCTTATTCTTTCGTTTTGGGCAAATCTATATGGACCTGGTATGTACTTCTTTAGCATACAAACATGAAAAATGTTGTGTAAAATTTCAAGATATTTCATCTTTCCCTCCTTCTAAGGGTTTCGTCCTAGAAATATGTGTAGTAATGAATATGTAGAGAAATTTCTAATCTTTTTTCTTAACATTCTTTATTTTCACATAAAAATTCCCTCAAAATTCATGCCTAATTAAAATCATAATGCATCTAACTTACAATATCATATGCAATGTTTAAATTCTCTTCTTGCCTCTCTGTCTATTTTCTCATAGAAGTATAAATCTAAGTGCAACATTAATTCTCTCTCTTTTCTTTATATCTCACATTTCGTGTATGTAAACTTGTCTTTAACCACATGCCAAAAGAGAATTGTATTCTACTAACTCTTTACTCCAGGATATACAAATGATTCTAAAATATTCATATTTAACTTCAAGATATAGAAAAGCATCATGCGCTCAAATAAATCTACAAACATATACTCTATTCACTAAAGAGCCAATCGAGTTTATAACATTGAAAGTACACCATACTTAACACTTCATTTTCTTTTCTCCAAAACTCGTAACAGACTATTAGACATTGCTTTTGAAATATCGTGTATCACCATAAAAATTTTAGGCTTACCCTATCTCTTCGTTCCATAATTTCCTCAACCAATATCCTCTAAAAGAAAATAGTAATCTCATATTTAATCTGTAGTCTTCTACATTAATAATTCTAGAATACTCCATCGAAGTCTCTACTAACTCAAAGGTTATCCATAAAAAGAAACTACTGTGTGTGATCTCCATCAGATCATGTTATGGACCATTTAAATTGCTAAAATATTATCATAAATAAATTTCTCCTAAAGTAATCCTCAATAAACCTCAAACATTCATATAGTTAATCCTTTTGATGACATGTATATTTGCAAAATATCATTCACTTAAAAAATTTACTATAGAGATCTCGTATGTGACCTTACAAAATCCTTTTTTTTTTTTAACCTTGTATAATTCTCAAACTTGTTCATTAAAAATCCATTACTATCATTACACTTCTCTTGAGCTACATATCATTCACCTACTGCTCCATAAACTTTATCTCCAAGAAAAAAATAATATAATCACATAATTAACCTATTGTCACAAAACTTGTTGATTATCAACTATTTCATTATATATAAATAATGAGACAAAGATCGATTCTTGCTCTGAGCAATAAAAGTTTAGGTCTCATAGACTCCTAAATAGTCTAGTTATAATCTTAACAAATCTATTCTAAGATAATATACTAAAAGAGAAGAATTTTATACTTACTTAGGGGACTTGAAACTGAAGTGTCGCGATGCGTGTTGGAAACAGAAAACCGATCTTATACCATAACTGTAATGCCCCCTTACGACGTCATAAGAGACATTACCTTTACTATTAAACTTAATAATTACTGATAAGAAGTTCAAAACAATCAACAACACTCAGAGAAATATCCCAGGAACACTTGCATAATTTTTTTTTAACTATTTACCTGATTTGCTCTCTCACCTCGTTTAGCCCGACAGAACACCTAAGGCATTCAGCTAACTGACCACCTGTAGAAAACTTAGTTTACAAAAACAAATAATTAACAAATACAAACCCACACATATTACGCAAGCACTCTTAACTTCTAATCAAACAACTAATTAAGATTAATTACGAAGAAACAAACTAGATAGCATATTCTTTGTTAAATAACCTAAGAAATTAAAAATCTAAAATACAAATTAAATTCAGTAAAAGTTTAAAAAAATATCTCAAATACAATCGTTTGCTAAATTCTAGACAGACAAAACTTTAAACAATGTTTAAATCTCTCGACAAAAAATACTTATATGTCCAAATAATTTAACCATATCAAAATAAAGAAGCATCTCATAGTCCTCAAGAAATCACAATTAAATAAATGTTAAATAATCTCAAAAGTCTATAGGAAAATAAATCAAGTCTTGAATCAACATTAGTGCAGAAAATAACATTAATAATAAAATCATTATTTAAGTAATTAAATTTTTTTTATGGCATGATTCTGTTTCCAATCTAACAGTCCTAGCGCACATGCCCGTCCCTGTCCTCTACCTATTCCATATGCCTTTTACCTTTTTTTTCTTTTCTTTTTTTTTCTTTTTCATTTCCACGCTGCCTTTTTTTCTTTTTGTTATGCCACACTTAAGTTGAACATAATCGTTTATATATATATACACACTTTAATAAATATAATATAATATATGATTATAATAAAATATATATTATATTATATTATATTAAAGTGTGTATATATATATATATAAATGATTACGTTAAACTTAAGCGTGGTATAACGAAAAAGAAAAAAAAAGGGCGGCGTGAAAATGAAAAAAAAAAGTAAAAGGCATATGGAATAGGTGGAGGATAGGGATGGGGTGTGTGCGCTAGGAGTGTTGGATTGGAAACGGAATTACACCATGAAAAAAAATTAATTACTTGAACAATGATTTTATTATTAATGTTATTTTTTGCACTGATTTTGATTTAAGACTTGATTTATTTTCCTATAGACTTTTGAGATTGTTGAATATTTCTTTAATTGTGGTTTCTTGAGGACTATGCCATGTTTCTTTATTTTGATATGGTTAAATTCTTTGGACATATAAGTATTTTTTTGTCGAGAGATTTAAACATTGTTTTAAGTTTTTTGTGTCTAGAATTTAGTAAATGATTCTATTTGTGATATTTTTTTGAACTTTTATATAATATAATTTGTAGTTTAGATTTTTAATTTCTTAGGTTATTTAATAAAGAATATACTATATAGTTTGTTTCTTTATAATTAGTCTTAATTAGTTGTTTGATTAGAAGTTAAGAGTGCTTGTATTATATGTGTGAGTTTGTATTTGATAATTATTTGCTTTTGTAAACTAAGTTGTCTATTGGTGGTCGGTTAGCCAAACGCCTTAGGTGTTCCCTTGAGCTAACCGAGGTGAGAGAAGCAAATCAGATAAATAGTTAAAAAAATTATGCAAGTGTTCCTATGATATTTCTCTGAGTGTTGTTGATTTTTTTGAACTTCATATCGGTAATTGTTAAGTTTAATAGTATAGGTAACGTCTCTTGTAATGCTGTAAGGGGGCGTTACAACCTATCTAGGTACTCAGTCAATAATTCAATAGGTTGCCCTATTTGCAAGACAGAGACATCTTTATTTTGATTGAAGCAAGGTAAAAAACCATAGATGGTTTTTGCCTATGAACCATTGATGTTATAGAGAAAAGAAGCCCTTTGATGGCCAGCTAAAAAATCAAGCTCTAAGGCCTTTGACCGGTCAACAAGTATGTTTGAGATGGTTAAGAATGTCAAACTTATTATGAAGAAGAAAGGACATCTGTTAGCAATTAGAAATCAAAATTGTTTTTTATCATCAAAAGATATTTAAATCAGACTTTTGAAACCTTTAGGACCAACAATCTCCCCTTTTTAATGGTGACAAACCAAGAAAAAGGATGATCTGGCCTCTTATGACCTAGTTTCTTGCAATCAAAGCTAATGACATTGTCCTTCTTGAATCTTTCTTTTTAATCTTCATTCCTTCTAGTACCTTTGCTATGGTTCATCTTCTTGTAGAACTTTTTGTATCTCTTGGAAAACATAGCTATCATATATAAGTAACTTTGATCAATAGTGCGATCTTCTTTGTCTTCACCTTCTCCCCCATCTTTCAAGATTGATGCCTTTAGAGAAATCCCTTTCTTTTCTTATCTTCTTTTTCTTGATTTTGCCTCCTAGTAATCTCATGAATAAGCAAAGAACCAATAAGTTCCTCCAAAGGTAGGGTAGTCAGATTCTTAGCCTCCAGTGTAGTTCTCTTTACAAGCCAAGATATTGGCAATGATTGAACAATCTTGCTCACTAACTTACTTCTTTTAATAGTCCTATCAAGTGATTTCAAATCCTTAAAATATCTATGAACTTTGTGTACATATCCGCAATAGACTCATGCTCTTTCATCTTAAAACTTTCATAGTCATAAAGAAGATAGTTAATTCTAGTCTATTTAACTTGGTTTGTGCCCTTATGAACAACTTCTAGTGTATGTCATATTTCTTGTGCCGAATTGCAAAAGGTTATCTTATGGAACTCATTCCTATCAAGTGCACAATATAGGATATTGACAGCTCTTGCATTCAAAGACAATTTTTTTCATCATTCCAATTATACTCACTAGGATCCTAAGGCACCATTTTCTTATCTACTTCCTTAGAAGCCAAACATGAGCCATTTCCAATAATCCTCCTCAAGGCATAATCAATGGATTGCAAGCAAATTCTCATCCTGGCTTTTCAATAATTGTAATCAACACCATTAAAAAGAGGGGAAGTCTATTGGAAGAATGACCTTCTAAGTTTAAAAAAACTTTGAGTAGCCATGCTCAAGATTGCAAAATATTTTTAAAGAGAAAATGAGCACCTTGTTGTGATACAAATTGTTAGCCCAAGAGTGACTACTTAGGAGGGGGTGTGCAATTGGGTTTTCAAACCTTTTTCAAATTATTGGAAAGTTAAAGCCAATCACAAAAACAAAAGGATAAGAGTAAGTTAAAGAGCAATTAACTAATGCACTAAATGAATCAAATCAAGCGATGAACTAAAAGGCCACATATATGCAAATAACCAAGCTATTATAATAATGACTAAGAGAGTTTATCTATCAAATATAACTTGAAAATATAAAATAAAGGTAGAAGAAAATGCAAGTGTAATTTATTGTAAGTTCAATAGTATGCCACTATCACCGAGCAATATTTGCCCTGGTCTCTTCCATTATCACGATCAATTATCGGCATAATCACATTATTACAATAAGGTCATTTCTTCTACTCGAGGCGCACCAAGCCTTTACAAACTGCCAATTTTATATAGAAATTAGTAAACCAAAAGCCCAATTTTACAAAATACTTGGAAACCTATCACTCAAAAGGAATGTTAAAATATTTGCTCACTCTAAGAAGAATCTATCCAATTATAGTAAATATAATGTATGTAAGCAATTGGAGTTGGTGGAATAACTCTTAAAATATATCAATGATGTAAGCACTAGTGAGAATGTAGAAGAGAATGCTCAATGATAAAAGACATTGTAACTCAAGAATGCTTGGAATGTTGAATCTTTTTACTCAGGATAGTCTTACATATATTTTTGTGCCTCAAAACACCATGAAGAATAATTTCCAAGCCAAAGAAGCCGTTGTGGTTTAAATCCCAATGATTAAAAAATAGTCATTAGAAGATAATGGTAGGCCGGTTTTTAGTACCAACAGGCTGGTTTTTGAAAACATGACAAAATGGCCCAACGGTCACCCAACTAGCAAGTACGTGCAGTGCATCCAGAAAGCCAGATACTCTAGTCTGGCAGGCTAGTTTAAGAGCCTATTTGCAGGCTGTTTGTCTTGTTTTTCTAGTAGGTCGGTCCTGCTAGACGTAGCCGCCTTCAATTTTGTACAACTAATATTTTTCAAAAACCGCTAAATAAAAATAAACAAATACAGTTTGATCGTTATAAAACAACTCTAAAATACTCTTTGAACACATAAATCATTTTCAAAAAGATTAACAATTATTTTTGACAATCATAGAAATATAGTTTGTGGTTTAATGAATCCTACTTGCTAGGTTTGTGTAGCCACTAGAGGCAACCTAAAGCTTAAGTATATCATAAGAACATAGTTTTTTGTTTAATTAAGGATATTTTTACTTGACTACGTTGAGGGGTTTGCAGATAGATTAGGGGTACTCTAGCTTTCATTCGACTAAGCAGCTAAATTAAAGAAATTAATGAAAGGTTAGTGAGATGATTCAGTTAATCAATTATTCAAATAATCTTAGAGTTAATAATTTTGGTAATTAATTCAATTAAACATAATTCTTGTGAAAACGACGTATTGTTCATTCTTTATTATTTGTGTGCAAAAGTATACTTGCGTGTGTAATTAGCATCATCAATATTCTCTTTTATACTATAAAGCAAACAGAAACTCCAGCTGGATACTGACAACCGACTAATACCTCAATATTACTAAACAAATTAGAAAAGTCTCAATAATGTTGGGTTTGGTGCCCTAAAAGCTATGACATTGTACATATTGTTAATAAATAAATAAAGTGACGTTTATTATTATTTTGGTTGATTATATGTACTATGAATACATTTATAAACATCAAGAAAATTCCATGATTATTTATGTAACTATAAATTTAGCATATAAGTGTTATTTGCTTAGGGATAAAATTTATAGATAATAATCTAAATAGTCCGTAATAATTAATTAAAGTTTGGGGTCTTTAATTAAAAATTACAAGTACGGTCCAATCTCATCTAAAATGAAATAGTCATTATCCGGACTATTAATGTAGAGACATTGGATTGGAGGTACTTTATATAATGAGATTATATAGGACTGGACTAGATAAATTATGAATCTCTAAAAATCATCCGTTACAAATAGAGTATTCAAATTTATCACTATGATGATCATATATTTGACAGTCTTAATCCTGAATATTTATTAGACTCCTATTTATGACATTATGTTTTTTGACTTGCATGGTAAGATTTGTCTAAGCACAGATTATAACTTAGCATATTGGAAACATAAAATAATAAATGGCTGGGAATAATATTATACAGATATGGAATCCATTCCTTCCCTATAGAAGTTAGAAAAATAGTTCTCTTGAGTGATAATTCAAGGTTTAAATAGTAGAGCGCTCGTTCATAATAAGATTATGAATTAATTGTTCATTAGAGAATTATTGGAACTCAAGGATAAAGATGTAATAAGAGAGGTGAACGAAAATTGAACCTAGCTCTTATTATGAACTATTTATGGAGGACTGACTTATATGTAATGATTATATCAATGAACTATATTATGAACTACTCGCTAATTTTCATTGAGTAATTTCACTATAATCTCAGGAGTTCAGTTTCAGGTTTTTAGTGAAGTAACACTGAAACTAATAAATTTGACACAATAATCAAAGCGTTTAATTAATTGTCAAATTTATTGGAGCTTGGGTTATAGGTCCATAGGTCCCCAATACCACCTCTGTAACACTATATTGGATTTTTGCATAGAATGAATTATACATATTTAATTTGTAATTATTGAATTCTGAATTATTAATGTAATACAAAAAAATATTCTCTATGACACATAATGTAATGTGATAAATGTTATCACATTTAACTGAACATTAGTTAATTAATTAATTGATTATTATTTTTAAATCTATTCTTAAATAAATGTGACTTATTTTTGAATTTAGATATATATGGTTTTGAACGAAATCTTTTTATATATATAAGATTTTATAATATATTATATATATATATATATATTAATATAATATATAAAAAAAGGAAGAAGGAAACGTGAAAGTTTCACGTTTCCCTTACTTATTATATGTATATATATATAATAAGTAAACCAAATCACACTGATTCAGTCAAATTAAAAAAAAAGAAAAGGAAAAAAGTAAACTTCCTTTTACTTTCACGTTTTAGTTTTTAATATATATATATATATATATATAAGGAATCAAGTAGTGATTTGGGAAAAGAAGGATTTGGGAAAGAAAGAAAAAAAAAATCAATTGAAAATTACTAATGGCTCAAATATAAAAAGGAGAGATAACAGTTATCTCAGAACAATTATTCACGTAATTTTTACAAAATACTTAGAGAGAAAAACTGAGAGTTCTGCTCTGAAAAAAAAGGTCTATTATCTCATGTGTTGAGTACATAGCAGATTTAAAAAAGTGTGAGAAAAATTCATTCTTGCAATTTGAGGCCCACTCGTCTTTCCATTGGTTTGGAGGCCTAGATTGGAAGATCGTGGTATCAAAGAGGAAAGCTAGGATACCCTGATAGTCTTTAAAAAGGTTTCTAAAATTACCTAAAGCTTTCTACAATTAAAATTATATATCTATTCCCGATGAACAAAGTTTTTAGAAAATTTTTGTTTGCCAACGATCCTTTCCTTCCATTGCGTTTTATATTTAAATTCCAACAAATGGCATCAGAGAGGGTTATAGCATATATAATTTTAATTAAACATAATTTTATTTTGATAATATCATGTTTTTGATGCATGTTTGTGGGCACTTTACATATTTGTTAATTTTTATTCATGAGATGAATGGTTGTTTAATGAAGGATTTTTGGTCGTTAATTATATAGTCCTTTTGGATTAATAATTTTATTTTCAGTTTGATTAGATCAATCTGTGTAAACCCATAAAGGGGTATAGGCTTTTTGTAATTTATTATTTTTTTTTCTTCTCTCTCCTCTCCTTCACTTGCTACACGTGGGGCGATGAAGAAAAAGATGTCCATTGGATTTTTTGGCCCAATTGAGAACTTTGGGCCTATCAAATTTCAAAGGTAATCCAGCAAATTATTGCACAATAAACCACTTGATGAAGACTGCAAAATTGGAGCAGGGAATTATGTATAAATTACAAGAAGACCCCTGTAATTTTCTTTCTTTTTTTTTTTGGTTGTAATTTTAATTATCCAAAAGGACCCGGTCAAAAATCCATTGTTTATTTTCATGTGATGATTGTGATAACATAGAATGTCTCAATTGAGATATTTTGAATATATTTATTAATTGAGAATGTCTCGATTCAATTCATAAATATTTTGACCTACCCTACGGCGGCACTTTATTTATTAAAATTGAATAATCGTGGAATTAGTAAAATAATTTTTTTTTGTCATCATGCATCACGTTTACTATTCCAAAATATATATTTATGATGTTTATGCAACCATTTTAATTTATGCTATTTTATTTATTTATTACAGCAACAATGTCTAATCCTATCATCGCTATTCTCTCAAATGAAAAATTAACCGGAGATAATTTTGTCAAGTGGAAGAGTAACATGAACATTGTACTAATTTGCAAAAGTTACAAGTTCGTCCTAACGGACGAATGTCCTCCAGAGCCTGCTACTAATGCTCATCGTAATGTACGAAAAGCATATGATCGTTGGATGGAGGCGAACAATAGGGCCTGCTGTTTTCTTTTGGCTGGCATGTCTGACGTGCTTAGGATGAAGCACGAAAGCATGGAGACCACTTACGAGATAATGCAGTCTCTACAAGACATGTTTGGTAAACCTTCTGAAAAGGCACGCCATGAAGCCGTTAAGGCAGTAATGAATGCAAAAATGAAGGCAGGGATTTCGGTCAGAGAACATATTCTCAACATGGTTAACTATCTCCATGAGGCCGAGGTCAACGAGGCTGTGATAGATGAAGCCACACAGGTGGGAATGATTTTGGAAACCCTCTCCCCTGCGTTCCTTCAGTTCAAAAGCAACTATTTCATGAACAAGATAAAATATAACATCACTGAGTTGCTTAATGAGCTTCAAACCTTTGAGTTTATTTCTAAAAAAAAAAGACTAAAGAAGCTGAGGCAAATGTTGCAGAAGCTCAACCCTCCTCTTTTGCTCAAAAGAATAAGAAGAGGAAGGGGACTGAAGGAAGTGGTAAGTCTAAGAATGGAGGGCAACCTAAGAAGAACAAAAGCAACAACAACAAAAAGAGCGCAAACCAAAAGAAGGCTAAAGGAAAATGTTTCCACTACGGCGTAGTTGGGCACTGGAAGAGAAACTGCAAGAAGTATCTTCAGGAGCTCAAAGAAAAGAAGAACAAAGGTAAATCAGATTTACTCATTTTAGAAGTTTGTTTAGTTGAAGATGATGCTTCACCTTGGATAATTGATTCAGGGGCAACTAACCATGTTTGTTATTCTTTGCAGATGCTTAGTTCTTCAAGGGAGATTGCCGACGGGGAGCAAACAATGAGAGTGGGAACGGGAGAGGTTGTTTCGGCAAGAGCAGTGGGAGTTGTTAAACTTTATTTTAGAAATAAATTTTTAATTTTGGACAATGTTTATTACATTCCTTGTTTTCATAGAAATTTGATTTGTGTTTTCAAGTTGTTTGAACAAATGTTTAATGTTTCTTTTAATAATAATTATGTTAATATTTCTAGAAATGGTTTCAATATTTATTCTGCGCATTTGGAAAATGGGCTTTACACTTTAAGGCCCAATGAAAAATCACTGCTCAATACCGAAATGTTCAAAGTTAAACAACCAAAACCCAAGAAGCAAAAGATTTCTTCTGATAATGAAACATACCTATGGCACCTTAGATTAGGTCACGTTAACCTTGACAGAATTAACAGACTGGTAAAGGAAGGTCCTTTAAAAGAGCTAAAAGTTAGTTTTCTACCAGTTTGTGAATCTTGTCTTGAAGGTAAAATGACTACGAGGTTTTTCTTAGCAAAAGGCGAAAGGGCCAAGGAACCACTTGAGCTAATACATTCAGACGTTTGTGGTCCATTGAATGTACAAGCACGTGGTGGTTACGAATATTTTGTCACATTTGTTGATGATTATTCAAGGTATGGTTACATATACCTAATGCAAAGGAAATCTGAAACTTTTGGAAAGTTCAAAGAATTCCAAGCGGAAGCTGAAAAGCAATTAGGAAAGATGGTGAAGAGTTTTTGATCTGATCGAGGAAGGGAATACCTTGATACTGAATTCAAGGATTATATGATAGAACATGGTATTCTATCACAACTCACCGCACCAGGAACACCACAACAAAATGGTATTGCAGAGAGAAGAAATCGAACGTTGCTTGATATGGTGAGATCCATGCTCAGCTACTCATCGTTACCCACTTCATTTTGGGGATATGCACTACAAACTACAGTATATCTTTTAAACATAGTTCCATCTAAGTCTATTTCAAAAACACCTTTAGAGTTATGGAATGGTCGCAAACCTAGTATGTGACATATCCGTATATGGAGGTGTCCAGCACATGTGCTGAAAGGAAAGACCGGGAAGTTGGAACCACGTTCTGAAGTATGCTTTTTTGTGGGATACCCAAAGGGAGCGAGGGCAGGTTTGTTTTATAGTCCACAGGAAAAGAAAGTACTTGTATCGACAAATGCCACTTTTCTCGAGAATGATTATATGACAAACTATAAACCTCGTAGCAAAGTTGTACTTGAAGAGTTACTTTCTGATCAGATCAAACTGGAACCGACAACTGTTGTCGAAGGGCAAAATAAGGAGACCATATCTCCCTATCAAAAATTCATACCACCTCGACATAGTGGGAGGGTTGTGAGACCACCTGCTTGCTACAGGGAACTTGGAGAAGCAAATATTGCTATCTCTGATAATGGTGAAGATGATCCATTGACATATTGTGAAGCAATGGAAGTTTCTGAGAAAGAAAAATGGCTGGAGGCTATGACCCTTGAAATGGAGTCCATGTACTCCAATTCAGTCTGGGATCTTGTAGACCTACCTGAAGGGATAAAACCCATAGGGTGCAAATGGATTTACAAGAAGAAAAAAGGAGTGGATTAGAAAGTTGAGACTTTCAAAGCTAGGCTTGTGGCAAAGGGTTATACCCAAAAGGAGGGAGTTAACTATAAAGAAACTTTCTCGCCTGTAGCTATGCTTAAATCCATTCAGATTCTTTTATCCATTGCTGCTTGTCTTGATTATGAGATATGGCAAATGGATGTCAAGACTGCCTTTTTGAATTGCTATCTTGAGGAAAGCATCTATATGGTACAACCAGAAGGGTTTGTAGTCAAAGGTCAAGAGCAAAAAGTTCGCAAGTTGCAGAGGTCTATCTATAGACTCAAGCAAGCTTCAAGATCTTGGAACTTGAGATTTGATGAAGCGATCAAATCTTATGGTTTCGATCAAAATATTGATGAACCTTGTGTTTACAAGTACATCAAAGATAAGAAGGTGGTCTTCTTGGTTCTTTATGTAGAAGATATCCTACTCATTGGGAATGATGTAGGCGTATTATCTGATGTAAAGAAATGGCTCGCCAACAATTTCCAAATGAAAGATTTAGGAGAAGCAAGTTATGTTCTTGGAATCCAACTCATAAGAGATCGCAAGAACAAACTGTTGGCGCTGTCTCAGGCATCGTATATCGATAAGGTGCTTCTCAGATTTTCGATGCAAAACTCCAAGAAAGGTAATTTGCCTACACGTCATGGATTGATACCGACTGGCTATACCCACCGCATAGCAAATGTCAAGGCTTGTACACAACATGGCATACATTAGACTTCCTACTGCAGATGCATAAGGTACCCATGCCGACCCTTTCACCAAGACGTTACCTGCAAAGAGCTTTGAGGGACACTTGGAAGGCTTAGGTCTTAGAGACATGTCTCACCTGCTTTAGGGCAAGTGGGAGATTGTTGGGTTTAGTACCCTAAAAGCTGTGACATTGTACATATTGTTAATAAATAAATAAAGTGACATTTATTATTATTTTGGTTGATTATATGTATTATGAATACATTTATAAACATCAAGAAAATTTCACGATTATTTATGTAACTATAAATTTAGCATATAAGTGTTATTTGCTTGGGGATAAAATTTAGATAATAATCTAAATAGTCTATAATAATTAATTAAAGTTTGAGATCTTTAATTAAAAATTACAAGTACCGTCCAATCTCATCTAAAATGAAATAGTCACTATCCGGACTATTAATATAGAGATATTGGATTGGAGGTACTTTATATAATGAGATTATATAAGACTGGACCAGATAAATTATGAATCTCTAATAATCATCCGTTACAAATAGAGTGTTCAAATTTATCACTATGATGATCATATATTTAACAGTCTTAATCCTGAGTATTTATTAGACTCCTATTTATGACATTATGTTTTTTGACTTGCATGGTAAGATTTGTCTAAGCATAGACTATAACTTAGCATCTTAGAAACATAAAGTAATAAATAGCTGGAAATAATATTATATAGATATGGAATCCATTCCTTCCCTATAGAAGTTTGAAAAATAGTTCTCTTGAGTGATAATTCAAGCTTTAAATAGTAGAGCACTCGTTCATAATAAGATTATGAATTAATTGTTCATTAGAGAATTATTGGAACTCAAGGATAAAGATGTAATAAGAGAGGTGAACGGAAATTGAACCTAGCTCTTATTATGAACTATTTATGGAGGACTGACTTATATGTAATGATTATATCAATGGACTACTCGCTAATTTTCTTTGAGTAATTTCACTATAATCTCAAGAGTTCAGTTTCAGGTTTTTAGTAGAGTAACGCTGAAACTAATAAATTTGACACATTAATCAAAGAGTTTAATTAATTGTCAAATTTATTGGAGCTTGGGTTATAGGTCCATAGGTCCCCAATACCACCTCTGTAACACTATATTTGATTTTTGCATAGAATGAATTATACATATTTAATTTAAAATTATTGAATTCTGAATTAATTATTTCACACTTGAATTATTAACGTAACACAGAAAAATATTCTCTGTGACACATAATGTAATGTGATAAATGTTATCACATTTAACTAAGCATTAGTTAATTAATTAATTGATTATTTTTTTAAAATCTATTCTTAAATAAATGTGATTTATTTTTGAATTTAGATATATATGGGTTTGAACCAAATCTTTTTATATATATAAGATTTTATAATATATTAATATATATATATTAATATAACATATATAAAAAAGGAAGAAGGAAACATGAAAGTTTCACGTTTCCCTTGCTTTATATATATATATATATAATAAGTAAACTGAATCACACTGATTTAGTCAAATTAAAAAAAAAAAAAGTAAACTTCCTTTTACTTTCACGTTTTAGTTTTTAATATATATGTATATATATATATATATATATATATATATATAAGGAATCAAGTAGTGATTCAGGAGAAGAAGGATTCTAGAAAGAAAGAAAAAAAAATCAATTGAAAAATTACTAATGGCTCAGATATAAAAAGGAGAGATAACAGTTATCTCTGAACAATTATTTATGTAATTTTTACAAGATACTTAGAGAGAAAAACTAAGAGTTCTTCTCTGAAAAAAAAAAGGTCTGCTATCTCATGTGTTGAGTACATAGCAGATTTAGAAAAGTGTGAGAAAAATTCATTCTTGCAGTTTGACGCCCACTCGTCTTTCCATTGGTGTGGAGGCCTGGATTGGAAGATCGTGGTATGAAAGAGGAAAGTTAGGATACCCTGATAGTCTTCAAAAAGGTTTGTAAAATTACCTAAAAATTTCTATAATTAAAATTATATAACTATTCCCGATGAATAAAGTTTTCAAAAAAATTTTGTTTGTCAACGATCCTTTCCTTCCGCTGCGTTTTATATTTTAATTCCAACAAATGACATCAGAGAGGGTTATAGCATATATAATTTTAATTAGACATGATTTTATTTTGATAATATCATGTTTTTGATGCATGTTTGTGGGCACTTTACATATTTGTTAATTTTTATTCATGAGATGAATGGTTGTTTAATGAAGGATTTTTGGTCGTTAATTATATAGTCCTTTTGGATTAATAATTTTATTTTCAGTTTGATTAGATCAATTTGTGTAAACCTATAAAGGGGTATAGGCTTTTTGTAATTTATTATTATTATTTTTTTTCTTCTCTCTCCTCTCCTTCACTTGCTACACGTAGGGCGATGAAGAAAAAGATGTCCATTAGATTTTTTGGCCTAGTTGAGAACTTTGGGCCTATCAAATTTCAAAGGTAATCCAGCAAATTGTTGCACAATAAACCACTTGATGAAGACTGCAAAATTGGAGCAGGAAATTATGTATAAATTACAATAAGACCCCTATAATTTTTTTTCTTTTTTTTTTTGTTGTAATTTTAATTATCCAAAAGGACCCGGTCAAAAATCCATTGTTTATTTTCATGTGATGATTGTGATAACATGTTCATGCATAATAATATGTCATCTAGGAAAGTGTCCACTTATAGTTATTGTAACATGGCATGCATACACTTAGCATATTATTTTTATAAGGGAGTTTATAAAATGATTTAATATGTTTTAGCATTAATTTAACGAGATTAAATTAATTGGGTTGGTTTTATAGAATCTCAATTTTATTAATCAACCAAATAATGTGAATTTAGTTTTAATCATTAAGACTTAGTAAAATTCACATAAATTCTAAGTTATCTAATTTTAAATTGTTTAATATTTGGTAACTTAAACAATTCATAATAAATTTAGATTTTTATAAAATCTAGTAATTTATTTAAGTGTAAATAGAATGGGATTCTATTAACACATAATATAATCTAGTAATTAAAAATTGTTTTTATCTACTAGAAGTATGAAACATATGATGTTTTATAAGATAAAACACATCTTTTAAAATATTGAGTGGGAAAAGGTAATATGACAATATAACCTACGGTCTCCACTATTAGTACAACACCTTGAGATTTAGGTGACGCCTCGCGAAGCATTGATTTCGTCCTCCCTATGGAGGGTGTCCATTTAAATCAACATCAAGGTTGGCTTCCTTGAGATAGGATTTTATAATGTATTTCAAAATTGACCTACCCTACAGCGACAATTTTGAGTTAAGTTGTTAAAATCTAAAATAGTGGGATACACTCATAAAGACATAATTAAATTGTTAATTATATCTTGACCAAAATAAACGGTTATTAATAAATATAGAAAATATGAGATATTTTGAATATATTTATTAATTGAGAATGTCTCAATTCAATTCATAAATAATTTGACCTACCCTACGGCGGCACTTTATTTATTAAAATTGAATAATCGTGGAATTAGTAATTTTTTTTTGTGCATCATGCATCACGTTTACTATTCCAAAACATATATTTATGATGTTTACACAACCATTTTAATTTATGCTATTTTATTTATTTGTTACAGCAACAATGTCTAATCCTATTATCGTTATTCTCTCAAATGAAAAATTAACCGGTGATAAGTTTGTCAAGTGGAAGAGTAACATGAACATTGTACTAATTTGCGAAAGTTACAAGTTTATCCTAACGGAGGAATGTCCTCCAGAACCTGCTACTAATGCTCATCGTAATGTACGAGAAGCATATGATTGTTGGATCGAGGAGAACAATAAGGCCCGTTGTTTTCATTTGGCTGGCATGTCTGACATGCTTAGGATGAAGCACGAAAGCATGGATAATGCAGTCTGACATATATATAAAAGGAATCAAGTAGTGATTCGGGAAAAGAAGGATTCCGAAAAGAAAGAAAAAAAAATCAATTGAAAAATTACTAATGGCTCAGATATAAAAAGGAAAGATAACAGTTATCTCAGAACAATTATTCACATAATTTTTACGAAATACTTAGAGAGAAAAACTGAGAGTTCTTCTCTGAAAAAAAAAGGTCTGCTATCTCATATGTTGAGTACATAGCAGATTTAGAAAAGTGTGAGAAAAATTCATTCTTGTAGTTTGACGCCTACTTGTCTTTTTATTGGTGTGGAGGCCTGGATTGGAAGATCGTAGTATCAAAGAGGAAAGCTAGGATATCATGATAGTCTTCAAAAAGGTTTGTAAAATTACCTAAAGCTTTCTATAATTAAAATTATATATCTATTTCCGACGAATAAATTTTTTAAAAAATTTTTGTTTGTCAACGATCATTTTCTTCTGCTGTGTTTTATATTTTAATTCCAACAAATAACATAATCAAAATTATAACATGTAAATAGAACATATAAAATTACGTAAACATGCATCCTATACGACATTCAACTAACTCACATTAGAAAGGGGCAGCTTGTGGCCGTGCTTTAACACCGCGTGGCATGTGATTTTAATTAGGAGACAGTGGGAACTGGGATAAGCACTGGCCCACACTGCTTGGGATACTGCCACCCATCTTCAAAAGAAATTGCTGCGTTGGCTCCTGCACCCATGCAGTCAGCGTTCACATGTGCAAAATAGAAAGAAGCCCCACTTAAGTAAATATTAAAATGAAAAAATCCTAAGAAATTGCTTTTGATTTTTCGAAATTTAAATAATTAAAAAGAATGTGTATATATACACACATACGCACGCGGGTGTATTACATCTCGTCATGTCAAACAAATAATAATTTCACCCCTATAAACAGGTTATTTGTCCACTCCAAATCGCAAAAACAAACTTTTAAATACTTAAAACTTAAAATTTTTTATATCCTTAGGAGAGTCAAGGAATTCTTCTTCAAGTTTCTCGGTATCATGTAAAATAATTATTTAAACAATAAAATATATAAGAGTAGTTCTAATGTAGTGTTCTTAACTGTCAATGTTAGCAGCCTAAGAATTTTCAATGCAGTACTACATTTTATGCTAATTAAAAATATGTAATTAAATTTTTGCATTTCACTGCTATTTTTCCATGTGTATTAATTAGCTTTTTTAATAATTGTAACGTTGTTATGCTTAAAGTAATTAACAATTTAAAGTTTTTACAATTGAAAACTTAAAACTATGACAAAAAAATATAGAATTTATAATAATATTATATTAAAGAGCAAAATAAAATAACATATTAAATATATTTTTTATGTCAAATATTATATGGATAATTTGGAGTGCAAGCTTGCTGTTTTTATTTTTTTTCTTGAGAGAATATCTTGTTTGTATTGTACTTGTTTTATATCTTTATTTTTCTTTGGGCCCCAGAGTTGAGGTGTGTTTGGTGGACACTTTCTATCCCAAAGTCATCACTATATTGAAAATAACAAGCATGATCACGCATATATATATATATATATATATATATATATATATGTTTACCATCTTCCCCGTAGATTTAAATGCAAACCTTAATATTATATTTAGCATCAAAAGAGTACACAAATTATAAATTTAATATGCTATCTTGTTTTTTTATCCAGTTTAAAATACTGTTTCAAATGTTATATCTATATTTTCTCTCAATTATTGAATTCTAAAACTTGTAAAAGTATTCTTTCAACTTTAAACATAATTTCAAACTGACATTGTTGTAATAATTTTGGTAGCCTATGTTAAATGCATGGACTGTTGTAAGTAATGAAAAGCTTCTTGTCCTTTGATCTGTTTCTTGCTTGCATGAATTTCATGATATATGATTAGTTTATATATGTGAGCACTGGATGTGCCCCTCTTCTATTCTATAAATAAATCTTATTTTATACTCTTTAAGAATCGAACTTAAAACCAAACCTTTTAGCCCTCTTCTTCACATCATTGGCTAATCCGACCATTGTTAAATTCATGATGAGCATTTAATTAGCTTGACATGTAACTTATCAAAAGTCATATCACTGTAATCTACCATGAAAGGTTGATTGTCGACCCCATCTTTTTTTTTTTTTTTTTGAATGAGGCCTTTCTTTTTTTTTCTTTTTTTTTTTTGAAAGTGGAATTTGATTGCTCACAACCACAAAGAATGAACAAACGAAAATCATAATGAAAGACCCAATACAATACAATGAGAGACCTGCCTCCCAATTGAGATCCAATCTATCAGAAAACTCTGGTGGCACTCAAAGGGAGAAACATATGCTTAGGACCCCAATATTGGTAAAGCATCTCCGCATATTCACAATGAGCATGGATAAAGCTCTAGTTGCCATAACTGTGGCAGTAGGGACACCAACACCCTCT
Source organism: Artocarpus heterophyllus (assembly GCA_025403435.1). NCBI lineage: Eukaryota > Viridiplantae > Streptophyta > Magnoliopsida > Rosales > Moraceae > Artocarpus > Artocarpus heterophyllus. The sequence continues at coordinate 165,172 of JAJQZP010000247.1, read as the reverse complement.
TCTCCAATCCATGGATATTTCTGATCATTTTGGAGGCAAAACTCTCTAGCACTGGGGCTAGTAAAACTAGCTCCAAGAAACAATTCTAGAGGCACATAAAACCCGCATCGCAGCAACTCAAACGGATAATACAGACTCGCAAGAGGTGATATAACCACCTATATTATTAAGAAAGCCAACAAAACACAACCAAAAAACATCTAATCGGTGTAAGCAACACGGGATTTATTTCACAAACACAGACCCAGGCAACCAAACAGACAGGAAAAACCCAATTGCCAGTGCCAGGTCCAACGAAAGAAACGGCCTCCGCCGCCAAGCGGGAAGGACTGACGCCTTTCATAATGTTACATTTAAAAATCAGAACACCTAGTTGTTTCCCGATTTGCCCTTTTGAACATTCTTGTAATTGTTTCTTTCTGGCTTTTGTTTTTTCCGTGCTTTTAGCCGAATTGTTAAGAAAATTTTCGTGCATTTTCTTTTTATTTTTAATAAAGTTTAAGAGTGGGGAACTTAAGACACAGGAATTGGGTCCCAACGTCTTAACTGGATTTATTTTTGTTTTTCGCATTTGATGCTAACGTACAAAAAAAAAAAAGACACAGACTAACAACTGCAATCTAGAAGCTACTTTCTAATGGAGACCAACAAACTATACTTAATGCATTTATCGTATAGGAATTTGCACTTGTACCAATATGCACTTTATTTAATATTGAATGGTGAATATTTTCTGAGATTACAAAGATATGTACTATAATGACATTGATGGTCAAAAATTATATCCAAAACATCTTTTTTATTGCCGAAATTGCAGACTCATAACAGAAATATCCAAAAATTATAGATGAATGCTCATGTGGTTCGGTATTGAAAAAAAAGTACTCTATTATTCTAAAATATCAAATCACTTCATAATCATATTAAATTTTCCCGTACTTTGAATTTTTTTCCTTACGAGAAAATTATTAAAACTTATGGCTAAATAGTGTCTGGGTATAGGTGGGTTTTGCTATTGATCGGCTATGACCCAAAGGTTATTCTTGAATCGCTATTGTAGCCTAAAAATTATAGAAATATTTATGAAAATAAAATCTAAGTTTAGTAAAAGTACGAGTTTTTCCCTAATATTCATAAAATGCATTCATTTAAAAAAAAATCCCAAAATACAAAAAAAGCAATTGAGTCAAGGTGCGCAAGGCAAAAAATTGCTCATGAGTCCTCGCAATGTTGCTCACATCAAGGGTTGCCCATGCCAGATGGTCAGGCAACTATGGAAGGGTCGTTAGGTTACAAACTATGTTGCTATCATGACTCATTCCATAGAGGGGCTCCAATCCACAACCTTGAAGGGTTCCAATCCTCAACTGTGGCTTGTGGAAGCATGCAATGTTAGAAATCAAATCAAACCAAATTCTACTAAGATCGTTTATGTTAAATCATTGAGAGAAATAATTCTAAATTGTAGAAGCATACCTTGATTCATGATCTTGAATTATTGTGGGTTATTGTCTTCCAATTCAATACGTATACCTTAAGATTTTCTTTGAAGATGGGGCTAGTAAAACTAGCTCCAAGAAACAATTCTAGAGGCACATAAAACCCGCATCGCAGCAACTCAAACGGATAATACAGACTCGCAAGAGGTGATATAACCACCTATATTATTAAGAAAGCCAACAAAACACAACCAAAAAACATCTAATCGGTGTAAGCAACACGGGATTTATTTCACAAACACAGACCCAGGCAACCAAACAGACAGGAAAAACCCAATTGCCAGTGCCAGGTCCAACGAAAGAAACGGCCTCCGCCGCCAAGCGGGAAGGACTGACGCCTTTCATAATGTTACATTTAAAAATCAGAACACCTAGTTGTTTCCCGATTTGCCCTTTTGAACATTCTTGTAATTGTTTCTTTCTGGCTTTTGTTTTTTCCGTGCTTTTAGCCGAATTGTTAAGAAAATTTTCGTGCATTTTCTTTTTATTTTTAATAAAGTTTAAGAGTGGGGAACTTAAGACACAGGAATTGGGTCCCAACGTCTTAACTGGATTTATTTTTTGTTTTTCGCATTTGATGCTAACGTACAAAAAAAAAAAAAGACACAGACTAACAACTGCAATCTAGAAGCTACTTTCTAATGGAGACCAACAAACTATACTTAATGCATTTATCGTATAGGAATTTGCACTTGTACCAATATGCACTTTATTTAATATTGAATGGTGAATATTTTCTGAGATTACAAAGATATGTACTATAATGACATTGATGGTCAAAAATTATATCCAAAACATCTTTTTTATTGCCGAAATTGCAGACTCATAACAGAAATATCCAAAAATTATAGATGAATGCTCATGTGGTTCGGTATTGAAAAAAAAGTACTCTATTATTCTAAAATATCAAATCACTTCATAATCATATTAAATTTTCCCGTACTTTGAATTTTTTTCCTTACGAGAAAATTATTAAAACTTATGGCTAAATAGTGTCTGGGTATAGGTGGGTTTTGCTATTGATCGGCTATGACCCAAAGGTTATTCTTGAATCGCTATTGTAGCCTAAAAATTATAGAAATATTTATGAAAATAAAATCTAAGTTTAGTAAAAGTACGAGTTTTTCCCTAATATTCATAAAATGCATTCATTTAAAAAAAAATCCCAAAATACAAAAAAAGCAATGGAGTCAAGGTGCGCAAGGCAAAAAATTGCTCATGAGTCCTCGCAATGTTGCTCACATCAAGGGTTGCCCATGCCAGATGGTCAGGCAACTATGGAAGGGTCGTTAGGTTACAAACTATGTTGCTATCATGACTCATTCCATAGAGGGGCTCCAATCCACAACCTTGAAGGGTTCCAATCCTCAACTGTGGCTTGTGGAAGCATGCAATGTTAGAAATCAAATCAAACCAAATTCTACCAAGATCGTTTATGTTAAATCATTGAGAGAAATAATTCTAAATTGCAGAAGCATACCTTGATTCATGATCTTGAATTATTGTGGGTTATTGTCTTCCAATTCAATACGTATACCTTAAGATTTTCTTTGAAGATGGGATATCAGAGAAAACAAGAAGAGGAAAAACGTACGTATGGATTGGAGACCATAACCAGAATAAATAACTTTAGTTATTTTAATGTATTTCCATTTTTGTCTATCATAAAATCTAAAAATTACAATTTGGTATCTACATATATATTAATAATAATAATGACCCATACTTTATATTAATACCCAAAAGCCTTTCAACTTTATCTTAATTATATCACTTTAATTTAAGCTTTACCTTAAGATAGCATTAAACAACATATTTAAATACATATGCAGGCCCACATGAAAAATTAATTTCCAACAATCTCCCACTTGAGCCACATATGTTTCTTTGCAAAAAATGTGTTTACCTTAATAAGCTCAACTTTTTCTATCACAAATAAGGGTATTCCTGAACAATCTCGTCCATTGATCATACCAACATAGGATCAAAGCGGTCTTTGTCACAAATATCACATGACTAGACCCATCAATGATCACACATATCGATATAACCAAATGACATAGATCAAGTATGGATGTGTAGCATGGAAATTACATGCAAAGTGATCTAAACATGTCTATTTCCAACTGGTCCTGCCTTATATTTGAATGAGATCAAAACCGTACCAAAAATCAGAGTGTAAGTAAACTGTATTCTTTATTTCTGCAGAAAACATATACAAACACACAATGTCTATATATAGAGAAAATTAGCATTCAAATACAAACCCGCACTAAAACTGCATATCATCAAATAACTGAGCACCCATGTGAGCAGTGTGCTCATGAAAGACCTTGGGTGGAAGCCCTTTTGTAAGCGGATCCACTATCATGGAGTTTGTACCAATATGCTCTATAGACACCTGACTACTCTGAACTCTTTCTTTAACAACAAGAAACTTAATCTCTATATGCTTTGACTTTGAAGAGCTCCTGTTGTTGTTGGAATATAAGACTGTAGATTTATTGTCACAAAACAACTTAAGTGGTCTTTCTATACTTTTCACAATCTGCAGCCTAGTGACAAAGTTTCGCAGCCATATTCCATGATTGGATGCCTCATAACATGCTATAAATTCTGCCTCCATAGTGTAAGAAGCTATGAGTGACTGTTTAGCACGCCTCCAAGAAATAGCTCCTCCAGCAAGCAAAAAAATATAGCCCGAAGTGGATTGATGACTATCTTGACATCCAACAAAATCTGAATCTGAATAACCAATGATCTCGAGTTGGTCTGACCTTCTATATGTAAGCATGTGATCTTTTGCTCTCTGTAAATATCACATAACCCCTTTGATTGCTTTTCAATGATCCATTCCAGGGTTACTCAAATATCTGTCCAACAATCCAACAATGTATGCTATATCTGGACGAGTACAAACTTGAGCATACATTAAACTCCCAACAGCTGATGCATATGGGATCTTTTCCAGTTCCTTAACCTCAAGGTCATTCTTAGGACACTAACTTAAACTGAACTTATCTCCTTTAGCCACAGGGGTATCTCCTGGTTTACAATCTTGCATGCCAAATCTTTTAAGTGCCTTTTCGATATAGCTCTTTTGTAATAACCCAAGTATACCCCGAGAGCGATCTCGGTGTATTTTAATTCCCAACACAAAAGAGGCGTCACCAAGATCTTTCATTTCAAATTTCTTTGATAGAAATATCTTGGTTTCGTGCAATAAGCCTATATCATTGGTGGCAAGCAGTATATCGTCAACATATAATACCAGGAGAATACATTTACTCCCACTAAACTTATGGTATATACAGTCATCTACAGTGTTCATCTCGAAACCGAATGAGACTATCACTTGATGAAATTTGTAGTACCATTGACGAGAAGCTTGCTTAAGCCCATAGATGGATTTCTTTAATTTGCAAACCATTTTCTTTGGGTCTCCCGAGTCAAAGTTTTTTGGCTGCACCATATAGATCGTTTCATCGATGTCACCATTTAGAAACGCCGTCTTAACATCCATCTGATGTTGCTCAAGCTCAAAATGCGCTACAAGTGCCATAATTGTCCTAAAAGAGTCTTTCGTTGAAACCGGAGAGAAAGTCTCTTTATAATCAATGCCTTCCTTTTGAGTAAATCCTTTAGTGACAAGACGAGCCTTATGTCGCTCTACATCACCCTTCGAATCCCTCTTGGTTTTAAATATCCATTTACAACCAATGGGCTTCGCACCTTCAGGCAATGGAACGAGATCCTACACGTCATTGTCTTTCATAGACTTTATCTCATCCTTCATGGCTTCCATCCACTTTTGAGAGTTTGAACTATGCATGGCTTGACGGACATTGATCGGATCATCATCCATCAATCCAACACTTTCCTCATGTTCTTGGAGAAATACTATGTAATCATCCAAAATAGCACTTCTCCTCTCTCTAGTGGATCTCCTTAATGACACAAGTTCCTGAGGTTCTAGTTCTTGAGGTTGTTGAGTTTGTACCTAAAGGGGTTGAATGACTATGTTTGGTTGTTCTTGATATGCAATTTGATCAACGTTAGGGATAGAAGCCTGAACATTATCAAAAGCAATTGTAGGAATAGGAACCAATCCCTCTTGTACAAAAGGAACAAGATCAAATTCATCCTCAAAGACAAAGTCTCTAACCTTATTTCTCCCCCCAAACTCAACATCCTCAAAGAATGTTGCGATTCCCGTCTCAAAAATAGCCTTAGTAGTGAGATCATAAAATTTGTAACCCCTTGACCGTTCAGAGTAACCAATGAAATAGCAGCTCACTGTCTTGGAGTCCAATTTCTTTTCATTGGGCCTATGAGGCCTTGCTTCTACTGGACAACCCCAAGTATGTAAATACTTCATACTAGGCCTTTTGCCAGTCCAAAGCTCATAAGGTGTTTTAGCTGCTGCTTTTGTTGGTACTCTGTTGAGAATGCAAGCTGCAGTGTTGAGTGCTTCACCCCAGAGGGATTCAGGTAAGGTGGAATGACAAATCATACTCCTCGCCATGTCCTTAAGTGTCCGGTTTCATCTCTCAGCTACACCATTCATGCTAGGTGAACCTGGCATGGTATATTGAGGGACTATCCCGCATTCCTCTAGGAATTTAGCAAAAGATCCTGGACATTGTTCACCTGATCCGTCATATCTGCCATAGTACTCACCACCACGGTCAGATCTAACGTCCTTAATTCTTTTGCTGAGTTGAAGCTCAACCTCAGCCTTATATGACTTGAACACGTCCAAAGTCTATGACTTCTCCTGTATGAGATATAGGTAGCCATACCGGGAGTAATCGTCTATGAACGATACAAAATATTGTTGACCATTCCTTGAAGCCATAGGAAATGGTCCATAAATATCCGTATGTATTAATTCTAAGACATCCGTAGCTGTATTGGCACCCAATCCCCTTTTGTTTGTCTGTTTCCCTTTAATACAATTAACACAGGTTTCAAAATTTGTAAAATTGAGGGAATTAAGAATTCCATCTGACACAAGTCTTTCCATCCTTTTTCTTGAAATATGTCCTAATCTCTTATGCCATAATACAACGAAATTCACATCGGTTAATTTACGTTTTATGCCACGAGAACTAACATGCAAGGTTTCATTATAAGAAGCAACTGTATCAAGCAAATATAGGTTATCTTGAAATGATAAAGAACCGGTACCAACAACATTTGAATTTAAAGAAAGACTAAACTGACTATTTCCAAATTAACAATAGTATCTAGATTTTTCCGAAGCAGAAATAGAAATTAAATTCTGCCTAAACAACAGAACAACAAAAGTGTCTTTCAAATCCAAATAATAACCAAAACTTAACAATAACCTAAAATGCCCTATTGCTTCAACTTCTACCGATTTGCCATCTCCTACAAAGATGAATCTTTCAGCATCAATTGGCTTTCGGTAGCTCAGGCAACCCTGCATAGACACACTTATATGAGTAGTGGCACCTGAATCAATCCACCAAGTGTGTCTTCGCACTGAAGTTAAATTAACCTCAGAATAAACCAAATTGAGAAGCATACCTTTCTTTGCACGCCAAGCATGATACTTGGTGCAGACCTTCTTCATGTGTCCAGGTTTACTACAAAAGAAACAAGCAACATTTCCATCATTTTTATCCTTATCTTGTTTCTTTTGTGCTGGACCTTTAGCAGCTTCGTTACTTTTCTTTCTCTTCTTCTTCTTGTCCTTAGAGGTGCTAGCCAAGTGAGCACTTTCAGTCTTCTCTTGCTTCAGTCTTTCTTCCTCTTGCACACAATAAGAAATTAACTCATTAAGAGTCCATTTCTCTTTCTGCCAGTTGTAACTGATCTTGAATTGGCTGAATTGTGCAGGAAGAGAAATCAAGACAAGATGCACTAGAAGATCCTCAGAAATTTCCAAATCTACTGTCTGTAATTTCGAAGCCAGATGAGACATTTCCATAATGTACTCCCTTATGTTTCCATTTGCTTTGTACCTCATTGAAATCAGGCTCGCCAAAAGCGTGCTTATTTCAGCGTCATCATTCTTTGCAAAGCATTTCTTAATTGCCTCAAGGAAACCCTTTGTTGTTGTGACCTCATTAGACACAGTGCCCCTGAAGACTTCTGGAATGCCTCTCTTAATGATCATCAGACTCATTCTGTTAGAACGATCCCATCTTTCAAGTTCCTTTTTATCCTCAGCGGAACTAGAATCCATAATAGTGGGACGTTCAACCCTTATGGCTAAGTCCAGATCTAGGCAACCGAGAACGATCAACACATTCTCTTTCCAGTCCTTGAAGTTAGTCCCATTCAGCATAGGAATAGAATTAACACTTGCAGATATCGAGGAAGATGATGCTACAGCTGAACAAAGAACAAAATCACATATTCACATAAGAGTTCACATAAAACAACCAATAAAATTCAAATAATGATTAATCCTATCACAAGAAACCTGTAACAACATTAATATTTAGTCTTTGGACAGAAATATTAACTTGTAAGTGGTATTCTTGGTGTAGTCATCAAATATTAACAATAAATCATATCAAATAATAAGCTAATCTTTAGATCTACTTATTATTTATATGCCAAAACTAACCATATAATTGTTACATATTTATCACCACAGGTATGAATTTAATTTGGCCAAATATTAAGCTTCCTTTGGGCCGATTAATATTCGCATGAATTAAATTCACACAACCATCTTAATATCACAAATTAATTAACATCCACAAAAGAGGCTACTTTGGCAGCTTATTGGTTCAATTAATTAATTTGATAATATTAATCATCTAAAAACACAATTTGAATTTTAAAGTTACATCCAAAATTGACCCTAAAAAAAATAAAAAAATAAAAAAAGTCAACTGGATCAAAGTCAACATTGACCGTGCAGGGTCAAAGGGGACCGGGTCAGGTTAACCCAACTCGGGTCTACATTCAGCCCGCCCCCCCTCGGTTCTCTCTCCTTTTTTTTTTAAATCTCAGGTCACCCAGGGGTTGAGCCCCTGGGTGTCCAATTGGTCATAGGCCTCTTTGGCCTGTGCAACCAGTTGCAAATTCTAGGCCAAAGCCTAGAACGTTCCTCACACCCAAGGGTCACAACCCCCCTGGGTATCGATGCCAGGCGATTGGCAGAGCCAACAGCCAAAGATACTGCACAGGGCAGCCAGGCTCTCCTTGCCAGTGGGACGTCACGACCGCACCCAGAGGGCACCGACGCCAGCGGCGAAACAGCAAGCCGCTGGCAAAACCTAAAAAAAAAAAAGCAACCGCCTTTCTCCCTTAGGTGAAACTCAGCAGGGCCGGCTGAGTAGCCGCTTTTGGCCACCGTTTCCACTCCTTCGCCACGGCCAGAGACCGCTGCTCTTCCTTTCCGGCCAGGCCTGATGGTCTCGGCCAAAGTTCCTTACCGGCGGCAGTGAGATTGCCGTTGGTAATCCAAAGGATTACTCAACCCACACACACAACGATTCTCACAGAATGGCAGTGAGGTTTTTTTTTTTTGTTTCCCTTCGGCAAAAGAATCAGTGAATCAGTGAATATGAATGGCAGGCATAATTAATCACTCGGCATGCGTGAACAATACGTATGCAAATCTTGATTCCGCATACCAAAACCTCATATGTACGAACGTATATATCAAACCGTATGAACGTATATATCAAACCATAATCATACAAATGAACGCAATTCATAATAACCCTTATCAATGTAAAATTCAACCAAAAAATTTGAGAAAAATTTCTCAATAATTCAACATGAAACGGCTTTGATGCCACTTGTTAGAAACCAAATCAAACCAAATTCTACCAAGATCGTTCATGTTAAATCATTGAGAGAAATAATTCTAAATTACGGAAGTGTACCTTGATTCATGATCTTGAATTGTTGTGGGTTATTGTCTTCCAATCCAATACGTATACCTTAAGATTTTCTTTGAAGATGAGATATCAGAGAAAACATGAAGAGAATAAACGTACGTATGGATTGGGGACCATAACCAGAATAAATAACTTTAGTTATTTTAATGTATTTTCAGTTTTGCCCATCATAAAATCTAAAAATTACAAATTGGTATCTACACATATATTAATAATAATAATGACCCATACTTTATATTAATAGCCAAAAGCCTTTCAACTTTATCTTAATTATATCACTTTAATTTAAGCTTTACCTTAAGATAGCATTAAACAACACATTTAAATACATATGTAGGCCCACATGAAAAATTAATTTCCAACATGCAATGACCAAGGCTCAAGAGTGTGAGGTCGTGACCCATAGTGGTTTGTGACTATAGTAGTGAATCCATTCTGCTAAGATAAGGGTTGTCATATGCGACCCCTCCTGCCCGATTTGAACTTTTCTAGATCTGTTTTTTTTTTTTTTTTTTTGTAATTTATCTTGAAAAACTTATTTTACTTTTTACAATTTTATGTCAAACTATTTTTTCTTTATATATATATATATATATTTTACTTTTAGATATTAAATTTTTGTATTCTTTTTGAAGTGTATAGTCGTCATTTAAAACGAAAGAATATTTTTTCATTATTTAAAATTTGAATAGATGTAGCCGATACTTTAAAAAATATAAGCATGTTTTCATAATCATTTATAAATTTTGTGATAAAAATAATTGTTTTGGATTTAAAATTTGAGAAACAACATCTTGAATTATTAATTTTATACAAAGGATCCACGTCTCGTACCCTATTTATCTTTAGGAAAATTAGAAATACCTAAAACTAAAGTTATTTTCTCTATGTACCACGTATATTCTGAGGGTGACCGTGATGTGGTTTGTGTGTTGCTTTTTAAAAATTGTCACCAACCCAAGTGTGGTTAAGGATTTGTTTTAACCACAATCAAAAAGTTAAAACTTATAACCATACCAAATTTATGGTGTGATATGATGAATTATGCGGTTTGAGTCTTAGATCTCTCCAAACTTAGACAAAACAAATAGCTTAATCAGCACATTTGGGTAAATAATTTACTTATATATATATATATATATATATGTACAAAAATACTCATGTATGAACAAAATACGACGATATAGAAGTTTCCTGGTGCAAGTAAATTTTTTCATATAAGATATACACATGTAGAGAAAGAAGGGGAGAGTTTTCATAAATTCCATATTATTTTTATAAATGCTATGCATATTTGAAACTTATCAGCCACTAGAAAATATTTTCTTAAATGAGAGAGAAAGAAGAAGCTCAGTGTTAAAATTTTTCTAATTGAAAAAATTAGAGAAAAAAGATTTAAACAACTCATACTGATTATTTTTAAAAAGTAACATGAGTTGTAGTGTGACAGATTCTCTTTTAAATTTTTTTGTTTGTAACATGAACAAATACATTTTTTAATATGGCTTCATTGGTTATTTTCTCTAGAAAAATCTACGCAAGATAGTGTTAAAAATATAGTTGCAAAAATTAATATATTTTTAGTAGATAAAATGATTTGGGCAATGCCATAGTAAGCTTTTTTTTGAAGCTGTTTGATGAAATCTAATTATTCAAAATCTATTTTTCATAAAAACCAAAATAAGTACGGCTACACCCAATCACTTTTTTTTTTATTTTCACCAATTATTTTTAAAATAAAAAATAATTAAAAAAACAAAAAAAAAAAGTGTTCACTGGGTATCGACTATTTGCGACAGTCAGCACTGTCATGACCCATGTTGGAATTTGTCGCCAACTTCATGACGCTACTCACTGTTAGTGTTGGAAAAATTCTATGCAGTGGAAATTTAAAAATTTTTATACCAAAGTATTTTCCAAAACACAAGTTTGACATGATATATGCATAAATTAACATGATCTTACTAACCTTATATGCCAAAGATCTCCTACAATCGATAAAGAGAAAGGCGTTCCAGGAGAACCTCAATGAACTGGTCTTCTTTGCTATTCTCTATCTACGGTCAGAGCGCGTGTAGGCGCACGTCGTATAGCTCTTCCCCGGTGACTCTTCTTCCAACCAATTGAGAAAACTTAGAACTAAGGTTCATGATTTGTAAACAATAGCTCTCAGGGGAGTTTTAGAGACTCACATACTAAAGTGCGCACTCTTCATCTCTCAATTGATCTAAATAACCTATGAGTCTCACTCCCTATTTATAGATGTTGGACCCAAGGGTTAGTCCTTATCAAAAAAGGCATAAAAAATTCAAATCTGGATCAATATTTGATAAAATTGCAAAAAAATGCATGATTAGATTATTGTTTGATTGGTATGCCAAACTAGAAGATTGGCCGGCTGAACTTACTCCATCGGTAGGCCGAACCTAAAAACTAGCCTGCCAAACTTACGATAAATGATCCCTACGAATCTTTTATTTTTCACCCGAGTTCTTAGGATGAAGTCTTAGATTTAATTCAAATAATCCAATGGAGAAGTTATTTTATTAAAACAATCATATCTAGATAATCTTTAGGAAAATAAATATTCTGGATAATTCAAAAAGTTTATCTTGAATTAAATTTTCACAAAAATTAACTCAATTGATAAACAGACATGAACTATCTGATCGTATCGAATTTCAGCTAATCTGATAATTTAACATAAGTCATAAATTTATTGGAAAAGTATGCCATATCGTTATAGGATTTATTATGAGCTAGCAGAGGGGACTTGATGGACCTATATAGTTCAAGCTCTAGAAAATTACAAAACCTAATATCCCATATATACATTTCATAATTATCAACTCCAACGCGACTCCACTAAAAGCTTAGAGATGCACTCTTGAACTATATAGAATTACGAAGATTGAATAGTTAAGTCTCAATAGCATATCTTAATGTATCGTATCCCCATAGGATATGCATAATCAACATAAGGATAAATTCTGTCTTATCTTCCCGATTATTTCTCTTACATTCTATTATCTTACCATAAAAAAACTTACCATCCAAAAACAGTATACCATTTTATTACACCTATATATCTAAATGGTTGAGCGCTCTAATTTTTCAATTATAGGATAACGCATATAAGAGGATATCATCGACTCCTAAAGAGGAGCTATGGATTTTGTATCTATGAATAACATGCCTATGCTATCAAGAGTCATGTCTCCAATTTACTAGTGTGCGTAACATCATAAATTCTGGAAGTCATCCCTTGGTACATCAAAAGGCATAAGTCAAGATAACGGGCCCACTATTCATCTCAGGATTCAGATACTGTTGGAAACAAAGTGCGGAGCGGAATTTTAAAAATTTTTCATCAGAGTAATTTCCAAAATACAAGTTTGACATGTTATATGTATAAATTAGACAGATCTTACTAACCTTTGTGTGAAGATCCTCCGCAGCTTGTGAAGAGAAGTAACGTTCCAGAAGAGCCTCAACCAACTGGTCTTCTTTGCTATTCTCTATCTACAACCGGAGTGAGTGTGGGCTCACACGTTCAGCTTCTTCCACCGGTGACTCTCCTTCGAACCAATAGAGAGAACCCAAAGCTAGTGTTCGCGATTTGTGAACAAAAGCTCTCAGGGAGTTTTCAGATGCTCACTAGAAGAGTATCACTCTTAATCTCTCAAATTAATCTGAGTAAATCATGAGACTCACTCTCTTTTTATACCAATTGGTCCTGGGGTCAGTCCATATCAGATTAGGTCTCAAAAACTCAAAACAGAATCAAGTTCAGATCAATATCTGATAAGATCTGACGTGAAAACGCGTAATCTTATCTCCGCTGGTCGGCAGGCCGAACATTCTGATCGGCATGCCAAACAGGCCAATTCGACAGGCCGAACACATCATTCGGTAGGCCAAACTCCCGAGAAAAATCTCCGCGAATCTTTTATTTTCCATCCGAGATTCTAAAGGATAAAGTCTCAGTTTTGATTCAAATAACCCAATAGAGAAGATATCTGATCAAAACAAACTTTATCAAGATAATCTCTAAGAAAATAAATCAATTCATAATAATTCTACAAGTTTATCTTGTTCTAACTTGTCCAAAATTAAAACAACAGATAAATAGATAAGAATTATCTGATCGCAATAATTCAACAAGTTTATCTTGAACTAATTTCTTACAAAATTAATTCAACCAATAAACAGACATGAATTATTTGATTCTTACAAATTTTAAACCAATCTGATAAATCCGACATAAGTCACCAATTATTGGAAAAGCACGCTGTGTCGTTACAGGATTTTGTGAGCTAGCAAAGGGGACCAAAATGGACCCATAAAGTTCAAGCTCATGATAATTATGAAACCCAATATCCCAGATATACATTTCACAATTATCAACTCCAACGCTACTCCACTAAAAGCTTGGAGCTGCACTCTCGAACTTTATAGAATTACGAAGCTCGTGTAGCTAAGTCTCCATGACATATCATAGTGCATCGTATCCCCATATGATAATCTATAATCGGCTTAAGGACAAGTTCTGTCTTACCTTCCCGATTATTTTTATCTTACGTTCCATTGTCTCACCATTAGAAAACTTACCATCCAAAGATAGTATATCATTTGGTTACACCTATGTATCCAAATGGTTGAGCGCTCCAGTTTTTCAATTACAGGACAACGCATATAAGAGGATATCATTACTCCTAAAGAGGAGCTATGGATTCCATATCTATGAATAACAAGTCTACGCTATCAAGAGTCATGCCTCCAATGTACCGGCATGCATACCACTATAGAGATGTGGGAGTCACCCATTGGTACATCAAAAGACACAAGTCGAGACAACGGGCCCGCTATTCATCTCAGGATTAAGATACAATACAAATGACTGTCTAAAGTGAATCGATTTGCCAAGACAGAATTATTAATCCAAATCAATTCACTTTATGTCACGGTCCAACACGTCGTCACTTGTGACAACGCGCCAATGTTTCTATTCATGGAGTCCAACTCCGATGGTCAAGACAAACCATCTCCCAAAAGGGATATAGACAACATAACAATCTTTACATGCATAAAGCGCCCAACTTTATTCCCTCGATTGCGGATCATATGTTTTAGACCATCACCTTAAGAATCGTGTCTTCCGCATAATCAGTCCATCATATGCCCAATTCTTAAGGTTTAGACTGACAGTCTCAGACTACTGTTTGCTTATCATACATTCAACAAATATGAACGTAAAGAGGACAAGATTTGGTATATATATGAATAAATTCTTTATTGATAAAAATGTCTCCAAAAACATATTACATTTTTACTCCTTAGGGCATACATGTCTAACAGATACAACAGATATGATTATCTAAAGTGAATTAATTTGACTAGACAAAATTATTAATCCAAATCAACTACACTTTATATCCTGATCCAATACATCATCACCTATGACAATGCACCAATGTTTCTATTCATGAAGTCCACCTCTGATGGCCAAGACAAACCATCTTCCATTAGGGATATAGATAATATAACAATCCTTACATGAATAAAGCGCCCAACTTTATTCTCTCAATTGCAGATCTCATGATTTAGACCATCACCTTTAGAATCATCTCTTCCATATAATCTGTCCATCATATGCCTGATTCTAAAGGTTTAGACTGACAGTCTTAGAACTTTGTTTGCTTATCATGCAACCAACAAATATGAATATAAAGAGGACAACAATTTGGTATATGAATAATAAATAAACCCTTTATTGATAAAAATGTCTCCAAAAACATATTACATTTTACTCCTTAGGCATACATGTCTAACAATCCCCTAATTGCACTAAGTGAGTAAATACGACAAATCTTGTATCCCCATAGCTTCCACATGCCTCTTAAAAACTCTCGTAGTTAGTGTTTTCATGAATAGATCAGCTAAATTGTTCTCGGATATGATTTTGCATATAGCAATATGTCTGCCCTCAACAAAGTCCTTTATCACATAATACTTCCGATCAATGTGCTTACTCTTCTTATGAAATCTTGGTTCCTTAGCATTAACTATTGCCACACTGTTATCACAATATAGCGATACCGCCTTATCCATACTAGGAACTACCTCAAGATCCCCAAGTAACTTGCAAAGCTACACTGCTTCTTTCAAAGCATCACTAGCTGCCACATATTTGACCCCCATCGTTGAATCTGAAGTGCAATCTTGCTTCATACTTCTCCAAACAATGGCACTGCCACCCAGAGTAAACACAAAACTAGTAGTCGATCTTTTCGAATCCAAACAGGATTGAAAATCTGAGTCAGTGTACCCTGGAGGTATTAAATCCTCACCCGAATACATAAGAATATACCCTCAAGTCCTTCTCAAGTACTTGAAAATATGCTTTACTGCAACCTAGTGGTTCAGTCCTAGATCCGACTGAAATCGACTTACAATCCCGACCGCGTAATTAATATCTAGCCGTGTGCAAAGCATGGCATACATGAGACTACCTATTGCCCAAGCACAAGGTACCTTTTTCATGTATTCTCTTTCTTCATCAAACTTTGGAGAGACTTTCTTAGAAAGAGTAATTCTAGACCTAGATGGTTGCTCGCCTTTCTTAGAATCCTGCATTGCATACCTTTTGAGAATTTTATCTATGTAGCCTGCTTGGGATAAAGCTATCATTATGTTCTTTCTATCCCAAAAGATTTGGATACCAAGAACAAAATTAGCTCCACCCAAGTCTTTCATGTCAAACTACTTGGTCAACCATAATTTGACCGATGACAATGCACCAATGTCATTGCCAATTAGCAGAATGTCATCTAATGGAGCAGCAAAAAAACCACCTTCCCATCCTTAATGTGTTTGTAAACACATGGTTCGTCTGCTAGACATGTATGCCCTAAGGAGTAAAAATGTAATACGTTTTTTGGAGACATTTTTATCAATAAAGAATTTATTCATTTATATATACCAAATCTTGTCCTCTTTACGTTCATATTTGTTGAATGTATGATAAGCAAACAGTAGTCTGAGACTGTCAGTCTAAACCTTAAGAGTTGGGCATATGATGGACTGATTATGCGGAAGACACGATTCTTAAGGTGATGGTCTAAAACATATGATCCGCAATCGAGGGAATAAAGTTGGACACTTTATTCATGTAAAGATTGTTATGTTGTCTATATCCCTACTGGGAGATGGTTTGTCTTGACCATCGGAGTTGGACTCCGTGAATAGAAACATTGGCACGTTGTCATAGGTGACGATGTGTTGGATCGAGACATAAAGTGAATTGATTTGGATTAATAATTCTGTCTTGGCAAATCGATTCACTTTAGACAGACATTTGTATTGTATCTTAATCCTGAGATGAATAGTGGGCCCGTTGTCTCGACTTGTGTCTTTTGATGTACCAATGGGTGACTCCCACATCTCTATAGTGGTATGCATGCCGGTATGTTGGAGGCATGACTCTTGATAGCGTAGACTTGTTATTCATAGATATGGAATCCATAGCTCCTCTTTAGGAGTAATGACATCCTCTTATATGCGTTGTCCTATAATTGGAAAACTGGAGCGCTCAACCATTTGGATACATAGGTGTAACCGAATGGTATACTATGTTTGGATGGTAAGTTTTCTAATGGTGAGACAATGGAACGTAAGATAAAAATAATTGAGAAGGTAAGACAGAACTTGTCCTTAAGCCGATTATGGATTATCATATGGGGATACGATACACTTTGATATGTCATGGAGACTTAGCTACACGAGCTTCGTAATTCTATAAAGTTTGAGAGTGCAGCTCCAAGCTTTTAGTGGAGTAGCGTTGGAGTTGATAATTGTGAAATGTATATCTGGGA
This sequence comes from Artocarpus heterophyllus, assembly GCA_025403435.1. Lineage (NCBI taxonomy): Eukaryota > Viridiplantae > Streptophyta > Magnoliopsida > Rosales > Moraceae > Artocarpus > Artocarpus heterophyllus. Next base: position 147,910 of record JAJQZP010000247.1, on the reverse strand, counting down.
TATTGGGTTTCATAATTATCATGAGCTTGAACTTTATAGGTCCATTTTGGTCCCCTTTGCTAGCTCACAAAATCCTGTAACGACACGGCATGCTTTTCCAATAATTGGTGACTTATGTCAGATTTATCAGATTGGTTTAAAATTTGTAAGAATCAAATAATTTATGTCTATTTTTTGGTTGAATTAATTTTGTAAGAAATTAGTTCAAGATAAACTTGTTGAATTATTGCGATCAGATAATTCTTGTCTGTTTATCAGTTGTTTTAATTTTGGATAAATTAGAACAAGATAAACTTGTAGAATTATTGTGAATTGATTTATTTTCTTAGAGATTATCCTGATAAAGTTTGTTTTGATCAGATAACTTCTCTATTGGGTTATTTGAATCAAAACTGAGACTTTATCCTTTAGAATCTCGGATGGAAAATAAAAGATTCGCGGAGATTTTTTCTCGGGAGTTCGGCCTGTCGGATGACGTGTTTGGCCTGTCGAACTGGCCTGATCGGCCTGTCGATCAGCGGGAGATAAGATTACGTGTTTTCACGCGGATCTTATCAGATACTGATCCAAATTTGATTCTGTTTCGAGTTTTTGAGACCTAATCTGATATGGACTGACCCTAGGACCAATAGGTATAAAAAGGGAGTGAGTCTCATGATTTACTCAAATCAATTTGAGAGATTAAGAGTGATACTCTTCTAGTGAGCATCTGAAAACTCCCTGAGAGCTTTTGTTCACAAATCACGAGCACTAGCTTTGGGTTCTCTCTGTTGGTTGGAAGGAGAGTCACTGGTGGAAGAGCTGTACGTGTGAGCCCACACTCACTCCGGTTGTGGATAGAGAATAGCAAAGAAGACCAGTTGGTTGAGGCTCTTCTGGAACGTTACTTCTCTACACAGGTCGCGGAGGTTCTTCGGCACACTGAGGTTAGTAAGATCTGTTTAATTTATATATATAACATGTCAAACTTGTGTTTTGGAAATTACTCTTATCAAAAATTTTAAAAAAATTCTGCTGCGCACTTTGTTTCCAACATTGTCCACATTTTGTCCAAACCCATAAGTCTTGATCACTTGATCAAATCTTATATTCCAAGAATGAGAAGCCTGCTTAAGTCCATAAATTGACTTTAGCAGCTTACAAACCTTACCCTCCTGACCCTTAGCCTTGAACCCGTCTAGCTACACCATATAAATGGACTCATCATGATAGCCATTTAGAAAGGCTGTCTTGACATCCATATGCCAAATCTCATAGTTGAGAACAACAGCTATGGACAAGAGAATGCAGATAGACTTAAGCACGGCTACAAGTGAAAAGGTTTCCTCATAATCAATTCCTTCATTTTGCGTGTATCCCTTAGCTACTAGTCTAATCTTATAGGTTTTGACTTGTCCATCCACTCCTCTTTTTCCTTTATAGATCCACTTACACCTTATGGGTTTTACCCCTTCGAGAAGATCCATAAGTTTCTAGACACGATTAGTTTCCATAGACTTCATCTATATGTTCATGGTCTCTATTCAAAGTTTCAAATCAACATCCTCTATAGCCTCTTCGTAAGTGTGAGGATCCCTATCATATTCCATAGGTTCAGCCAAGAAGGTCTCACCATTGAACATATACCTCTTGGGTTGACGCTCGATCCTCCCACTACGCTAAAACCCTTTAGGTTGTTGTTTGGGTTTGGTTGGTTTTTCCACACTGATTAGAATGGTTTCATTTGGAACCCCAAGAGGGAACGAATCACTCGCCAACTCATCAAACACCACTTTGCTTTGAGGCTTAAAGTCGTCCATGTAACTTTCCTCAAGGGAAGTTGCATTAGTTGAAACCATAACTTTATTTTCCTTTAGGTTATAGAAATAACCCACTTTAGTCCCTTTTAGATATTCTACAAACACACAAACTTCCAAATATGCTTCTAACTTATTCGCTTCCTTAAATAGGATATGAACTAGACATCCCTATATGCGAATATGGTTTAAGGATGTCTTTTTCCCCGTCTATAACTCGTGAGGAGTTTTCAAAACTGATTTTGTATTGCATATCCCCAAAAGGATAATGGTAATAATGAATAACTCATTATGGACTTAGCCATATCCAATAGAGTCCAATTTATTCTCTCAGCCATGTCATTCTCAGCCATGTGCCTGACGTAGTCAAATGAGATAATATCTCATTCTCTAATAAGTGTCTTAAGAACTCATCAGATAGGTATTCACCACCTCGATTGGATCGAAGTGCCTTTATGGGTCTACCCAATTACTTTTCCACTTCAACTTGAAACTCCTTGAACTTGTCGTAATTTTCGCTTTTGGGGTGCATTAGGTATACATACCCATATCTTAAGTAATCATCAATAAAAGTAACAAAATACTCATACCCTCCTAATGCTTGAATGTTCATAGGTCTGCAAACATCACTATGCATAAATTCTAAAACCCCTTCAACCCTATTGCCTTTTGACACAAATGGTCTTTCGGTCATTTTACCCTCCAAACAAGATTCACATTATGGTATAGATTTCACCTTTAAATGACTTAAAGGTCCATCCCTTACCTACCTTTGAATCCTATTCAGGTTAATATGACCCAGTCACAAATGCCAAAGATAATTCTTATTAGAGTGAGAGGCTTTAAGTCTTTCAAAGTTATTATTATTAACCTCAATGTTCAGCAGTAAGTCCATTTTAGGTTTAATAAAATATAGATTAGTTTGAATCCATCCATTACAGATAAAAGATTTATTTTTATGAAACACCACTTTATTACTAAAAGAAACTACATAAGAGTCTTTAAATAATCAAGCTATAGAAATTAAATTCCTTTTCAATTTAGGAACATAAAAACAATCAGAGAAAAATAAGCTCCTATAATTATCAAAGTAAAGATGGACGTCTCCTATTGCTTCAACCAACGCTAAGGATCTATCTCCTATCCAAAGCGTGAAGTCTTCATGTAGTAAACTTCTCATTTCTTTAAACCCCTATAGAGAAACACAAACATGATTAGTTGCTCCAGAATCTATGACCCAAGTGTCACTAAATTCCTCACCCAAACAAGTTTCAATAACTAGAAGATCACACCTACCGCCTTGAGAAAGAAAGTCCTTGCAATTCTTCTTGATGTGCCCAACCTTTCCATAGAAAAAGCACTTGAGCTTTTTCGGGTTCTTCTTTTTCTTCTTCTTATTCTTGTCATTTGCAAGAATAGAAGACTTCTTGTTCTTGGCCCATTGCTTCTTTCTATTCCTTGGGTTAGGATTGAAACCAGAAGCAGCTGCCAAGTTGGCCTTGCCACCCGCAGGAGTTTCCTTGATAAGAAGTTCAAACTCCTATAATTACTTCATCAACTTAGTCAAGGTCATATCTCATTTATTGCTTAAATTAAATATAGCTCTAAACAGAATAAACTCCTTAGATAGAGTCTCAAAGACCATAGTCATCTGTGTTTCAACGTCAATGTCAGCTCCATTGGTTTGAGCTTCAGCGAGATAACCTATGACTAATATCATATGCTCCTTCACAGATGTCCCTAGCCCTTTTTATAGTTTAGAAGTTTTTGAAGCGCCTTTTGCTGCTTTGTTAGGGCCTGGCCTCTAAATATGTCTTTAAGATTATCCAAGACGAGCTTCGTAGTCTCATAATCTTCATGTTGAGCCAGTAGCACGTTATTCATGCTAACCATAACATAATAGTAGGCCTGATCATTAGTATCTTGGATTTGCTTATTAGTGGAATCTCCCGTAGCCTAGGGAGGACACGGAGTTGTTAGCACAAATTTTGGTTTCTCAAAGGATAGGATGATGCTCAGGTTTCGTTTCCAATTATAAAAGTTCTCACTGGTTAATTGGTTTTTGTCAACTGTCAAACATGAAGTGTTTTTAGACATTTTTAATCTACAATAAAGAATCATATACCAAACATAAGAAAACATACCACAATTATTTAGTAAGATAACACAATCATGTTAAACATATAATGTATTTATTTGTCAAAACCTTGAAAATATAACAACCTCACTACGATAATTCCCAACTTAAATTTCAACAAGCCACCTAAGGGAACCTTGCCAAATTCAATTAGGAATGTAGATCCTCTCTTGATTAATATATGTCATCTAGGACTCGTATGATCCAGCATATATTAATAATCATTTCTTTGGCTATTAATTTTATTGGCAGAGCTTTTAGGAGAGGTTTATAATAAAATTAACATAATGTATAACCATCGTTTCAATATTTTATCCATAATTTATAATTTCCACCTAGGGGTGTGCAACGGTAAATCATGCTAAAATACCTTATCCTCTCAGATATCCAACCCGGTACATGATGAAGTCCCTTCTTAGGGGTTAGAATCACCATGTGCTACCTATAGACCAATGATGAAGGTTGTAAATTAAGGTTTTATTTTAAAAACATGCATGAACAATTTTTAATTAGCGGCACTCCCTATTCTATATGACATAGTATCAACATATATGGCAAATCATATTATAACGCAATAAGCATAGCAATCATACGAAACCACAAGAAAAATAATAATAAATAGCCATAATGTTATGGTCCCACCCTAGAAAAAAGAAATTAAACATTACAAGAGATAAATCAAAACATATTATCTATTCTTCATCCTTGAATCTTCAAATTGTATCCTTCTTCATGTATTATCTATCTTCAAGTCTTTAATCCCACATGGATCGAATACTCCATATTTCTAGTCACATCCAAATTTAATGTCTCTTAGAATTATCCTAAAAATAAATCAAAACTACACTAAAAAATGCATCTCTTTTGAAAATTCACAGCTCTCTGTTGGCATGTCGATCTGTGTAATCAACTTGTCGGTCATGACCCTTTGGCCTACTGTACCTTATAGTCTGGCCCTCGGATCGTGATAGGTTGGCCTGCCAAACTTGAAAGTTCAGCTTGTTGCTAGAGGCGTCAAAATTTTGCTCCTCGAATGGCCTGCTGAACCCAACAGTTTGGTTTGCTGGTCTGTAACCATTATTGGCCTACCGAACCTGTGGGTTTGGCCTACCGACCAAGCTGAATTCACGTTTTCTAGAAAATACACTTTTATGTAGTTTTTTAATTTTATTTTCAACAGTTTAAAAATATAAAATTAGAGACTTAGGAAATACTTGTGAAACGCTATCAACAATCTTCTAGATCTGTCTTCTCTGAATGATTATTTAATTACCAAATTATTACAAATTTAAAATTAAATAATAATTCCTAGATGGTGATAATAGATCGTCATCTAATTACATGAAAAACTTAGATACACATTCTAACCTAAAAGGACCATAACTGGTACAAATTAATTAATTAATATATAAGTAAATAATAATTTAATCAACCATAATTGATTAACAAACATTCACCATATAATCCATGACAACATATAAATTTATGAAAGCCCTAGAGTGCCAACTCTCTAAAAAATTAAATTCACGCATAAGAGAGATCAACATCATGTAATTTATACATATAACATGATCACAAACTCGTAAAGTTATGTAAAAACCTGAGCTCTGATACTAGTTGTTGGAAAAATTGTATGTAGCAGAAATTTAAGAAATTTATACTAGAGTACTTTCTAAAACACAAGTTTGACACGCTATATGGATAAATGAACCAAATCTTACTAACCTCGTATGCCGAAGAGCTCTTGCAATCGATGAAAAGAAGGGCGTTCTAGAAGAGCCTCAACCAACTAGTCTTTTTTGTTATTTTCTATCCACAATTAGAGTACGTGTGGGCGCATGTCGTACAGCTCTTCACCGATGACTCTCCTTCCAACCAATTGAAAACCCAGAACTAAGATTTGTGATTTGTGAACAATAGCTCTCAAGGGAGTCTTAGAGATTTTCAGACTAGACTGCTCACTCTAAATCTCTCAACTGATCCAAATAACTTATGTGTCTTACTCCCTATTTATAGATGTTGGACCGAGGGGTTAGTCCTTATCAGATAAGGCCTCAAAAATTTAAATCTGGATCAATATCTAAGAAAATCTTGTAAAAACGTGTGATTAGATTATTGTTCGATCGGCAGGCCAAACTGGAAGATCGGTCGGCCTATCGAAGTTACTCTATCGGTAGGCCGGCCTTCAGCCGAACCTGAAGGCTAGCCTACCGAACTTAAGATAAATGATCCCTATGAATCTTTTATTTTTCACCCGACATTCTTAGGATAAAGCCTTAGTTTTAATTCAAATATAAAGAAGTTATCTGATTAAAATAACAATATCTAGATAATCTCTAGGAAAATAAATATTCTAGATAATCCAACAAGTTTATCTTGAATTAATTTTATACATCAATTAATTCAATCGATAAATAGGCATGAATTATCTGATCTCATCAAATTTTAGCCAATTAGATAATTTAGCATAAGTCATCAATTTATTGAAAAAGCATGTCATACCGCTACAGGATTTATTATGAGCAAGCAAAAAGGACCTGATAGGCCTATATAGTTCAAGCTCCCGATAATTAGAAAACCCCATATCCTAGATATACCTTTCATAATTATTAACTCCAATACAACTCCATTAAAAGCTTAGAACTGCATTCTCAAACTATATAGAATTACGAAGCCCGAATAGCTAAGTCTCCATGACATATCATAATGTATCGTATCCTCATAGGATATCCATAATTGGCTTAAGGATAAATTTTGTCTTACCTTCCTGATTATTTTTCTCCTTCATTCCATTATCTCACAATCAAAAAACTTACCATCCAAAGACATTATACCATTCGGTTACACCTATATATCCAAATAGTTGAGTGCTCTAGTTTTCTAATTGCAGGATAACGCATATAAGAGGATATCGTCGACTCCTAAAGAGGAGCGATAGATTTCGTATCTATGAATAACAAGTCTATGCTATCAAGAGTCATGTCTCTAATGTACTGGTATGCGTACCATCATAAAATATGGATGTCATCCTCTGTATATCAAAAGACATAAGTCAAGACAATGGTTCTACTATTTATCTAGGATTAAGATACAATACATATGATTGTCTAAAATGAATTGATTTGCCCAGACAGAATTATTAATCCAAATCAATTACACTTTATGTCCCGATCCAATACATTGTTACCTTTGATAATGCACTAATGTTTTTATTCACAGAGTCCACCTCAATGACTAAGACAAACCATCTTCCATTACGGATATAGACAACATAACAATCTTTGCATAAATAAAGCGCCCAACTTTATTCCCTCGATTGCGGATCTCATGGTTTAGGCTATCACCTTTATAATCATATCTTCCACATAACCTATCCATGATATGCCTAATTCTAAAAGGTTAGACTGACAGTCTTAGACTTTTGTTTGCTTATCATACATCCAAAAAATATGAACGTAAAGAATACAACAATTTGGTATATGAATAATAAATAAACTCTTTATTAATAAAATGCCTCCAAAAATAGATTACAACATTTTTACTCCTTAGGACATACACGTCTAAGAGTTAGACATGTATACCCTAAGGAGTAAAATATTGTAATATGTTTTTAGCGACATTTTATCAATAAAGAGTTTATTTATTGTTCATATACCAAATGTTTTCCTATTTACGTTTATATTTGTTGAATGCATGATAAGCAAACAAATGTTTGAGGCTATCGGTCTAAACCTTTAAGAATCATGGATATGATGGACAAATTATGTGAAAAACATGATTCTAAAGGTGACAGTTTAAATTATAAGATCCGCAATCAATGGAATAAAGTTGGGTGCTTTATTCTTGCTAAGATTGTTATGGTGTCTACATCCCCAATGCGAAATGGCTTGTCTTGGCCATCGGAGTGGGACTCTATAAGTAGAAATATTGGTACATTATTATAGGTGACGATGTATTGGATCAGGACATAATGTGGAATTGATTTGGATTAATAATTTCGTCTGTGTAAATCAATTCACTTTAGACAATCATATGCCTTGTGCCTTAATCTTGAAATAACTAATGGGCCCGTTATCTTGACTTATGTCTTTTGATGTACCAAAGGGTGGCATCTTGACTTTATGATGGTACTCATACCGATACATTGGAGACATGACTCTTGATGGCGTAGACCTATTATTCATAGATATTCCATAGCTCCATTGGTGGAGTCAATGGTATTCTCTTATATGCATTATCTTATTATTTGAAGATTGGAGCGCTTAACTATTTGGATGCATAGCTGTAACTAAATGGTATACTATCTTTAGATAGTAAGTTTTCCAATGGTGGATAACGAAACGTAAGATAAAAATAATTGAGAAAGTAAGATAGAATTTATCCTTAAGCCGGTTATGAATATCCTATAGGGATATAACACGTTATGATATGTCATGGACACTTAGCTTATTTGGAGCTTTGTAATTTTATATATTTTGAGAGTATAGCTCTAAGTTTTTAGTATAGTAGCATTAGAGTTGATAATTATAAAATATATATCTGGGATATTATATTTTATAATTATCAAAGCTTAAACTATATAGGTCCATCAGGTCCCTTTTGCTAGCTCATAATAAATCCTATAACAATACGTCATGCTTTTTCAATTAATTGGTGACTTATGTTAAATTATAAATTGGCTGAAATTCTATAGGATCAAATAATTCATGTCTATTTATCAGTTGAATTAATTTTGTAAATTAATTCAAGATAAATGTGTTGAATTATTGAGATAATTTTTTATTTTCTATGAGATTATCCAAATATGACTATTTTGATTAGATAACTTTTTTATTGGTTATTTGAATCAAAACTGAGGCTTTATCTAAAGAATCTCGAGTGAAAAATAAAAGATTCTTTAGGATCATATTATTGCAGGTTCAGCAGGTCAATTTGCTAATTCGGCAAGCCAATTCATTAGTTTAGAGTACCAATCTAATGATAATCTGATCATGTGTTTTTGATGCGATTTTATCAGAAGTTGATCCAAATTTGAAGTTCTTAGGCCTTGTTTAATAATAACTAAGCCTGGGTCTGACATCTATAAATAGGGAGTGAGTTTCCTTAGTTATTCAGATCAGTTGAGAAGTTAAGAGTGAATACTCAAGTATGTGAAACTCTAAAACTCCCTGAGGGTTATTGTTCGTAATCTAAAACGTTAGCTTTAGGTCTTCTCAATTCGTTAGAAGGAGAGTCACTATGGAAGGGCTGTACAACGTGTGCCCACACACACTCCAATCATAGATAGAGAATAGTAAAGAATGCCAGTTGGTTGAGGCCCTTCTGAAACGTTCTTCTCTTCACTGATTGCAGGAGCTCTTTGGCATACAAAAGGTTAGCAAGATCTAATTAACTTATGTATATACCATGTCAAAATTGTATTTTGAAAAATACTCTAATTTAAAAATTTTTTAAATTTCATTGTGTACTTGTTTTCCAGCACTCACCTCCACTCTGAGATCCTGCCATCCAATGTTTGATTCCAGACCACTAACTCCTCTTTCTTCATATGCACCATATGCGCTAATCTCACCAAACGTGCTAATCTCGTCACGGCGTGATCAAAAGGCATCATCCCGCGCAGGAAACCGATGAGAAGGAAGACGTCACACCTAAGAAAGATCAATCACTCATCCCATCAACCATGGAAGCGAAGGTGCTTTGATGGGAAGATTGAAGAAATCTAGTTTGGGGTTACAAAAGAAGCTAAAACTCGGTGGTGGAAGAGGAGGAGGGAGATTGGTGGAGGAGAGGGAAGAAAAGTTAGCAAAAAGAGGAAGGTGGGAGGAGAGAAGAGTATCGGGATAGGGAGTAAGGGAATTAGTAGTGAGGAGAGAGAGGAGGCTGATAGTGAAAAAGATGGAGGTGAAGTCGGTCATCTGATCCCACCACCGAGATGTCTGTTAGAAGTTATGGTGATTTTGCTTTTTTTTCAATTCTTGGCTTTTTTTGGTTTTTTTTCTTTTTTAATTTGGTGATGTTTAGAATATTTTATTATAAACTTGGTGTTGTTAAGCTTATTTAACTTATAGTATAAGCTTTTTTGTTTTTGATGTTGACCTAACAGCTAAAAAAAAAAAAAACTTATTGATAAGACCTTTTAATAAGGTTTTGTCATAGCATTGCCAAAAGATTGACACAGTTAAAATCTAGAAAAAAAAAAAAACCAAAAACTATATTAATGAAAATATGCTGTGCGGTGTAAATAGTTGTGGTTGACAATTTCAAGAGCATGATTAAGTGCCAATTAGTCCTCGAACTTACAGCCAAAAAACAAAAACCCATCCAAAAAAAAAAAAAAAAAACCAACACAAAACAAAAAACATGTCTCGCTCAACCCTTATTTACAAGCAATACCCTTTGGTCATGAGAATTTTGGTCACACACATTACCAGCCGTATATTGGGTCCTACATGAACCATCCGATCCTTCTAAGAAGCAAGTCATATAGAAATTTTTGAACCGAAAAAGTCACATAGAAAATTTTAACCTTAGTGTACGGTACGTGAACTGCACGGAAATATCCAGTCAAATTTTGATCCAAAATCCAACGGTTCTGACAGTTTCATGTTATGACACCTTTTCCCCTCTTTATTTTTACATACAAATAAAAGAAAGGGACTGAAAAAAAAAAAAAAAAACTGAGGAGATATATGGGTTGACTTGAGAGAATTGACGTCAAAGTCTTGCATCAGATGATCGCTCGCGCGCGTCGGTCACTTCTTCTGGCACAATGATCCTAGCGAGATGCTTCATTTGCCGTTCCAGGAAACTTCTATTTTACATTATTTTATACAACATAACAATTTCGCAGTCTTTCACCAGTTTACTACTGAAAATTATAAAAACCCCCATCGTCTCAAACCCCCTCCTTCATCTCGCTCTCTCGCTTGATTATCTGTCAGATGCTAATTTGAGTAAACAGTAATGGCTGGAAAACGGTTTTTTAACGACTCGAGTTCCGACAAAGATCTGCCAGAGGAGCTCCAGAAGAGGCCCAGAGTTTCTCTAGCTTCGTATGAGTTTGAATTTTCGAATATTCTTTATTTACTACTGATGTTCTAATTATTTTCTTTATAAAATTGTAATATTCGTATCAATATTAATGCTACAAAAATGGAAAGACATGATATATAGCTTAAATACTCTTGTATTCTACAATCATTAATATTTGTTTCTTTATCTTGACAGCGTTGTTGGAGAAGTAGTTATGGTGAACTCCCTGCAGAACCTCTTCTCATCCTTGGAACCTTTGCTTAGGAGAGTGGTACGCCATTAAATGTTTGAAAAGAATTATACATGTAATTGAATTGTTATATTCATGTATATTTTGCATATGTATACGCATGTAAATGTATATATTAGTTTTAATATATAGGGATGCACATGAAGAAGATAAAATTTAATTCCTTGGGAAGTACACGCGTGAAATAATATTGAATAATAACTTCATGCATATCTAGCTTTTATTTTTTATTTTCAAACCTTGGAATGTTTTAGTTATTTTCTAGTTGTTACCTCTAGCCATTTATTCAAAACCAAAAGAAAAACTTTTATTTCTTGCAACTATTAGATCCCTAAGGTTTAATTCTTTTTTATTTATGTCCTTATTTTCACTATACATAGACACATACATATTTCCTTAAAATATTTTTTTTCTTAATTAGGTAAAAGAAGAAATAGAGCACGGTTTAAGACGATGCACTCGCTCTTTCCCTCGATCATCATCTCTGAGAATCGAAGCGCTCGAACCATCAAGCCTACAACTAGTTTTCTCCAAGAACCTCTCACTTCCAATCTTCACCGGAAGCAAGATAGTAGACAGGGAAGGAAATCCTCTTCAAATCCATGTTGTGGACAAAAGTAATGGCGATCATATGGCGCCGATTTCTCTCCCTCACCCGACCAAAATAGAAGTTGTTGTTCTTGATGGAGAATTTCCTCCGAGAGATGATGCTTGGACAAGTGAACAATTTGACAACAACATTGTCAAAGAGAGAGCTGGAAAGCGACCATTGCTTCATGGGGACTTGAATGTCACTTTGAGGGGTGGCTCGGCTGTGATTGGAGAGATCGAGTTCACCGATAACTCAAGCTGGATTCGGAGCCGCAAGTTTAGAATTGGTGCGAGGGTGGTCCCCGGGGCAAACTCTCAGGGTTTGATGGTCCGTGAGGCCATGACTGAGGCTTTTGTCGTCAAAGATCATCGTGGAGAATGTAAGTTCTTATGCCTTATAACTTGTTACCATTCTAGCTAGTTTATCTGTGAACCATGTTATTGTGATATTCTAATTTTCTTAAATCCTATCCAAGACTTTCAGTTGTCAATTTTAAAAGGAAAAGAGCAAAAGAATTTTAGAAAAGTAATTTCAATAATCAGTATTATTTTAAATTTCAATTGAACAAATTACCTTTGTTTTGCAACAATCTATTTATTGGGCTGCGTCACACTAACTTCGTTAGGAAAGGAAAAACCTTCCGTGCAAAACCCAGATTATAAAACTTGCTATATTACATGATATATATGTATTACTGTTTTCTTGGTTGCAAGGTTGAACATATATAAGCCAATAATATGTGCTCAATTCTTTAAATTTTATCAAGAATATTTAAATTAATCTCCGCTGCTTTGTTCTTTAAATTTTATGAAGAATATTTAATTTAACTTCCGCTGCTTTGCTCTTTAAATCGCTATACTTTTATTCGAAAATAAGAGTTGAATACTTAGAAATAGTTTATAGTGCTCATATTACATAATTTTTTTCAAAATTAATGAAAATTCTTTTCTTTTTTTTTTTAGAACGAAGGAAATATCAGATTTTTGAAACTTTTTAAAGTAAATATCAGGTTTTGAAAATACTTGTAGCAAATGTTAGATTTACAACGTAAACAACTTATTTACTTTCTAAATAAAAAATATTTATATTGTAAGTAAAGAGGTAAATACATTATTTACATCATTAATCTATTTATTACATAAATAAGAATTATTTACATTATAAACAAAAGATAGATAAATTATTTATATTATAAATTTGACATTGACTATAAATATTTTCTGAACTAAACATTTCCCATAATTAGTTTTGAAAAATGTCATTTACTACCGCTTCTGTGTTTTCCCAAGGGAATGAAAATTCTTTTCACCATTCCTTCTAAGTACATAGTTCAAATTAATAAAAGCGACAAATCTCGGTCGTTCAAGCCCTTATTAAAAAATCAGATTAAACTAGTATTTCTTTAGTTATAAACCCTATTACTCTCCTCATTTCTTGATTGATTACGGGCGAGTGGGAATACCAACTTGCAAACTAACCACTCGTGCCGTCAAGTCTAATTTATTTAATTCGTCAGAAAAAAAAGAAAAAGAAAAAGAAAACAAGCCCATTGTTATATGTCTCAGAAAACACTATAACAACATTTCATTTCTATAGCACTATTATCCTAAAAATAAAAGGGCACATCTTTGTCATCTTAAACAGATGACCTTTCAGTAAAAATAATAATAATCATAACAAAATTGATAAAGAATATAGAAAAAGAAGATAATACAGTACACGGCCGCAAACTAGTAAAAGATAATTTAGCTCTATATAAATATAAATGGGTATAACATAAATATATACCTTCAAGTTTTATTTTATTTGCAGTTTATGTTTTTGCTTTTTGCAACTAATAATGTATCTTTTAAATTAAAAAACAATTAACTTCATCCTTCTTTTATGCATTTGTTAGGAAAAAAAAAAGACAAATATATCCTTAATTAAACCGATTATATTAAAAAACATTTTTCCTTAGAAAAACTTATTATGAGAAATATTTTTAACATATGTAAAAAATAAAAATATATATTTAAAAAAATTATGATTTATTTTGGTTCTATATGTTTTTAATTTTTAAATCTTGTTCAAAATCTATTTAAATGTATTTTTGTCTTTTCACTATATTTGTCATCTCATTCTCCACGAAGTACAAGGAATAATATTGAAGGTTTTCAAGCATACAGGCGGAGGGATAAATTCAGATAAATTTAAAAAGGATTATATACTTGTGTAACTAACTCTAAAACGAGGAGATTATTTAAAAAAAAAAAAAACAACAATAACAAATGCAAATAAGAAAAATCCTAATAAAAGTAACTATTTGCAAAAATGTTAGCTTTTCTTAATAAAAATAACTAAAAGGCTTTAAAACTGTGGCTGGTCGTGAATTTAAAGTCATCAGCGTAGATTTACGAAAAAAGAAGACAAGTATATTTTGTGGTTCGGATGATTCCGCGTGTGCTTTTGTTCTTGTCTTTCCTTTGTTCTGTTTATAACGCGGTTGGCCGGCCCACTCTTTTGTGGATAGGAAGAGGACTTGCAAAGTGTAGTCAAATACAACGTTTTTGACCCGGGTTATAACACTCTTATTAACAAAATAGTAGTCTAAAAAGTACATTATGCAGTATATTGAGGTCCACAATTTTTTAAGTAGTGAAACCATAAGGATAGAAATGATTTTTTTGCTCATTAATTTCTAACTCAACAATTTTCGGTATATGATTTATCTTTCTTCTTGGGTCGAGTCATATATTACTTGTTACAAATCAATTTAACAGATCCTTATCAATTTCATGACATATAATATTTATTTAAAATTCAAATATATTAATTATAAGCGTGGCCAAACTTTTAATTTCGCAAATTGGTTTTGGTTTATGCTTTCCTGTTATTGTTTCAGTATACAAAAAACATCACCCTCCTAAGTTGGAAGACGAAGTTTGGAGGCTGGAAAAGATTGGCAAAGAGGGGGCTTTTCACAAAAAACTCACCGCCGAGGGCATTAACACTGTGCAAGACTTCCTAAAGTTGTCCGTAATCGACGCGCAAAAGCTTAGAAAAGTAAGCAAAATTTAAAATTAACTTCGTATTTTCTTAAATATGGAGAAAATTTTAATTATCTATGCACGAAAACGTTAATTGTTAGTTTTACTATTCCGAATTTTAATTTTGGTTTTAACCTAGTTGGCTTAACTTAACGACTCTGTCCTCTCTACGCATGATGAAAACAGATTTTAGGCGTTGGAATGTCAGAAAGGATGTGGGAAGTGACTCTAAAGCATGCACAAACTTGTGAAATGGGTCGCAAATTGCATATTTTTCGTAGGAGAGATTTATCTATTGTTCTCAACCCCATTTGTCAAGTTCTTAAGCTCGAGATCAATGGGCAAGTTTACTCTACTCGAGAAATAAGCTACAATTTTAGTAGGGTATGTGTAACCTATAAAATTCAGTTCTTCTTTTCTTTCCTTTTCTTTTTTGAACATTATAAGGGTGTTTGATATGTCAATTGGACCCAATTGATATCAACCAACTTCAATATAAAATTTTCAACAGTTATAACAAAAAGTAAAAAAGTTGTTATAATATAAAACTCTTACATGTTAAAATTTTTAAACTAAAATTTTAGTTTCAATCGGTTTGCCAAACGCTCTTTATATATATTTTTGTTTAGCTAATATATCAATATTTATGGTCCTATACATGTTCAGTCCTATATTGAAAGTTTGGTAAGGGAAGCGTACGAAAACTGGAATTCGCTTGAAGTTGTCGACGGAGTTATGAATGAGACTGCCCTATTAACACAAGGTATTTATATTGTTGGATTTTGGAATTTATGTGGTATTCCTTTTCTCTTTAAGGGAATTTATGTGGTTTCCCTGTAATAACAAAAAAGTAGAAACATTGAAAGCAATACGTTTCGACAGGTGATATGATGGACCAGCAATATCCTAACAATGCTCATCAAGCAATGATGATAACAGGATTTGAGCAAAATGGCCACCAAATTGATGATAAATCTATGATGAGCGTTGGCTACTTCCTTCCTAGCAATGCACACGTGGACTGCACTGATTGGATGCAGGTGAATACGCCATATTTATATGCTGGTGTTGAAAGTAGCAACCGGACCTCCATCTCCGAGTCTTCTTCAGATGGTGATTTGGCGTCTCAAGGTCTTTAAATGATAATGTGCAAAAGCTGTTTTTAATTAAAACCTTATTACTTATAAAATTATAAGTTATAGTCAAATATATAATATATTTTTTAGCTTGGTCTAATCATCATCTTATGAGTAATAAAGTTTTAACCCACCGATAAGAGTATTCTGTTGTATATGATAGGAATGACTCTCTAGGAGACTGCTTGGTGTGAAATGCTTAGGTCGTTTCCCAATAGCATTTTAGTTCATGGCCAAGAAACAGGAAAAGAAGAGCACACGGCCTTAATCTTCCTCCAACAAGCAATATGAAGATAAAATAATAAAGTAAAAGCCCTTTTTGTATTCCCGTTTTATATGTTGTTCAAAACTAGTACATGTGTTTTCTGGGAAGCACTGTAACCTCGTGCTTTAAAATGAAATAAAGGTTTTGAGTTAGGAAAGAGTTATGGACAAGCCTTGTTGGAAGACGAACACACACAACGAGGTTTTTAAACATTAAAGGAGATCACTAGTGAGTTGTAAAATGGCAGCAATCAAAAAATAAATATATAAACAAATAAAGATGCATTTTGTTCTACTTAAATCGTGTCTCTAATTTTTCGTATCCCTGTCCAACCATTAAGATAATGCCAAGTCATATTAGCATTTCAATTAACTATTTGAGAAGATTTAACTTCACAGGCTTATAACTTTACTACTAACAAAACAGTAGAACTTAGTCTAAAACGTACCCTACATACTAGATTGAGACTTATAATTTTGTAAGCAACAAGGTTATAACCCCATGAGATGAAAAGGATTTCTCTTCCGAGAATCTTTCCATCTCTTGTTCTATAACCCACATTATCTCTATCCTCTCTCTAACTCTAAACTTTTTTTTCTCAGTCAATACGCTTAGATAGTTTCGAGCCTCGTTTTTTCTCATTATATCACTATCGTTTGCTTTTCCTCCTATAACTATCTCATATTTTGTTTCTTTTTTTTCCCAAAATAAACATATATAAAATAAACTGTTACGCCCCGGAGTACGGGAGGTGACGTGCCAGTTTATTTAGATTAATTAAATGAGAATTTAGTTAAAAACAAGAGTTTAAGGGGTTAAATTAAATATGAAAATGTGGAAAATCCAAAACCTTTTTAAACAGACATTTTTGATAATTAAACAAACATGTTCATCAAACAAATAATAAGAAAATAGCAAAGTAATAAGACAAATAAGGATGGGTCCCACTGACCCACATATTGTGCACACACATAATACTGACAATATTACAATGCATCCACAGTCCAAACAAAAAAGGAAATTAAAATGTTACATGCCTTGATTTAATAAATAATAATAGCCTACTAAAATTCCCCTACTGCTCTTGAGTTCTATCCGAGGAATCTTCTTTGAACTTAAGCGGAAATCCATTTAGAGGGGGAAAAGTTTAAAAACAAATAAAATGTGAGCGAAAGGCTTACTAGGACTATATTTTAACAGACATTAAATTTAAATAGGAAAATATCATTATTCAGAAAATTATTTAAGAGGAGACTTGGATAAATAAGTTTAAAAAAAACTATTCTGACCCAAAACAATTTATTGGTCGACCAGAAATATCATCATTTTCTTTTCCTAGGCAAACTATATGAATAACACCACCATAGTGGCCTAGCTAGATTTCAGGACCTGCCCCTAAGGTCGATCGCTACACGACTCGATCTCTGATATGGCATCATGCCATTATATTCATTTCTATCATTATTCAAAACCCATTTACCAGGTGTTATCATTTATATTCATTATGAAGTTCATTATGAAAATCATTTCAGTCCATGGTTCATAAAAACAACCGATAAAATTCCTTTTTTTAGTCAACCGTTGAAAACATTTTGATACAAATCCTTTTCGAGGCTAAATCATTTGAAATTGGGTTACCAAAGAAATGGTAGAAGTCCTACCTTGATACTCATGCCGGTGCCCCACACCGTAATCCCGGTCCGCTATACGTTAGCTGCGCGAAACCACGAACCACCCTAAATAAAACTAAGTCTATCAGTATCTAATTTAAGATTTCCTACGTTGCTATGCCATTTCATGATGCCCTAGTGTGCCATTTGTATCTTTAAAATTATTTTATAAAGTTGGTGTTTCAATCAGGGTTCAAAACAGTGAAAACGGGTAAAAATAACAAATTTTCTCCTTGTTCGGTATGCCTGTCGGTCACCCTAGTTTGGCTGGCTGAACTGTACAGTTCGGCCTGTCGGAGAACAGGTCTGGTCGGCTAAACATTCTCTAGGTTTGGCTTGCCGGACGGATGAATCCGGCCTATCGATCCTTTGAATCCGGCCTGCCAAACACAAAGTTTAGCCTGTCAAACTAAAAAAACCCAGAAGGACACTTTTAAACTCATTTAAACAAGATTTGAACACAAAATCTAAGAAAATCCAAAAATAGAGAAAAATGAAAAATCTTGATTCGAATCCGTTTTTCTTCAAACAAAGCATAGATCCTAGTTGTTTTAAGTTGCTTTAAGTAAAATCAAGGGTTTTTTAAGTTCGAATAAACTTAGACTTCAAAAATGCATGAAAAATTAAAAATTTGAAAAAGTTTAGAAATTTCAAAACTAACCTTAAATCCAAGCTTTAAATCACGTTTTTGGTTGGTCAATCATGCTCTCGAGCCTTCAATCCACCAAAACCCAAAGCTTGAGCTTGATTGGAATTAAAATTTTGAGAGAAAAATGAGAGAAAAGGAGAGAGAGATAGAGAGAGAGAGAAAGAGGCACTCAGGAGAGAGAGAGAGTGAGGGTGAGAGTGAAGGAGAGTGGAGGAGAATGGGGAAAATAAATAGAGGAAGAGGGACAGTTTTGCTACAAGAAAACCGCGTGCAGCACACCATTTTCAAATGAGACATGTTTGGTATTTGACAAATTGTTTTGGTTTAAAAATTCAAAATAACAATTTAAAACAATTAGAAATAATTAGAATCCACTAAAATGATAAAAACAACTTTAAATTCAAAATTTCACCAAATGATCAAATTAAGTTTAAAATATTTATTATGGCACACTAATCCACCATTTTACATTCTAATATCCTTAAATTAATTTCGAGGCGTTACATAAACTAAAGAGTTGTTTGGTATCATTTATTTAAAATAGTTTTTTTTTTATTTTTAAAATAAGAAGTGAATTTTTAAAATATGTTTAGTAAGATCGTTTTTGTTTTTGTTTTTTTTTTTTCAAAATTGTTATCAATTTTTTAAGTTATGGAAACAAAATTTTCTTGTTTTCAAAACGTTTAAAAAAGGGTCTTAATTTGTAGTGAACCAAAGATTTTCGTAGGGTCATTAGCATTTCAGAATTATGTGATAAGCCGAGAACGCTGTCGAAGTCAATCCAAAAGACCAAACTCGTAGTCGCGGTCAGAAAAGTAAGATGGACACACCTTCGAGGTCAAGCCGATCTCACCAACAGGATTGGAGTAGCAAACTGGACTTGTCATTGAGGTCTGCCTAGTGAGGCAGACACACTACCAGGGTTAGGATGACGGGATACACACGCTGCCAGGTTTAGGTTAGGTCCATAGGCCAATCTCATCATCAGGATGGATGGAGGCATCCTTTATAATGGGTACACTTCCCAATTGAATAAAGAGTTGGATTGTCTTCTTGCTTTAGAAGAATATTATTGGAAGCAGCAATGTTGAATGCAATGGCTTAGAAGGGAAGATAAAAACACAAAGTTCTTTCATTCTAAGGCTTCACAATGGAAGGATAAAAATGAAATAAAAGGCATTAAGGATAGTAAAGGAGAGTGGGTCTCGAATAAGTTGGATGTTGTTACTAAAGTGGGGAACTATTTTGAAGAAGTCTTCCTCATGTCTCTCCGAGATGATTTACACATGGAGAAAGTGTTGGACATTGATTGGCCCACATGAAACCATTAACTGTGCAGCATCAAACAGAGACGGTTATTGGACAAAAATAACCGTCTCAATCGTATGATGGCCACGGTTAATAAATCAACCCGTGTTTTGGTTCCTGGACATGCAATTCAGACTGAAAAAATACACCATCAAGAGAAGAATTGAGAGTGCCCAAAAAACCAAGAATTCACGAAATACAGTGTGCAAAATTCGTGCAAAAAATAGAGGAAGGATCAATGGCAGGAGGTAACAAAATTTGATCCAATACACTTCTATTTTCTTTGATTTATGGTTGTTATAAATGTCTGAACAACCTACATTTGGTCTCAGAGCCATTAAACCTCTGCCTTGATGTTCAAAATTTTGAACAAAATTCTGTTTTTTCACGACAATGTAGCCGTGACTTGGGCTTTGATTTTTACTTTGTGTTCTTCATCGTTGATGCTTGAAAACAATGAGTTTGATGCTTTCTTAATGTTCTGCGATGAAAAACCATGAAATTCAACCACCATTAAGGATCAGCACCGTTTAAAAATTTGGCCGTTAAAATCAAATCTTGATTAATATGCATTCTTGGTTAATTATGTGTTTTGAATTCATAAATCATCACATTATTGATTTCTGAGCATTTTGAGATTTAGAACGCCTCAAATAGACGTCGGAGGGAGAAAAAGCCATCAGGTTTTCTGTTGGATCGCGCGGGTCGCAACCGGGTCAGAACGATCCGGTTGAAGGAAGAAGACGACCCATACGACAGGTCGTTTTGCATTCAGGCAGCAAAACAACCTGTCATTTTTAGCTCACATGAGACCCCCCCCTTAAGGCTGAACGACGCCGTTTTGGGGACCCCCCCCCCCCCCGGTCCTTTAAGTCAAATGACGCCGTTTTATAAAAAAAAAAATCCAAAAATTCAAAAAAAAATAATTTTTATTTAATTTTTGGTTTTTGTATATGCACATAATTTTGGCAATAATTTCATGGGAAATTCAATTTATACATTATGTGTCAAGTATTTGTTTTATGTGCATAATTTTATTGTTGTTGTATGTACATAATTTTGAAAATACATCTTTATGCATAAATTATGAAATTAATTACGCATATCATTTAGAAAATGTTCTATATTAATGAATGTTTTATTGGAAAATATATTGTGATAATTGTTCTGCTAATTATTGTTATATGCATAGTTTTAAGTTTTATTATGCATGTTATTAAGTTAATTAACCTATTTAGCACAAATTGAGATTTTGTTCATAATTATTATATTGCCTATAGAACATGCAATTTTCATGAATAATTTGTGAACAAAATTAAGTGTCTAAGTGATCCATATAATTTTGAATAATTGGAGCTTAGCCACAACAACTCTAATTATACAAAATTATATATTAATTGGATTAGGATCATATTTGGTTAAAGGACATTTATTGTAATTAGTTGTACTTAATATAATAAATTTTATCCCACAGGAATTTTTATTATATTGATATGACTAATTGGGATAAAATATCAAATTATATTTTCTGATTTACCCACAGGGATTAGAAAAGGGAACATAATTTGATAGTTTTGTCATACAATGAAATAGATCTAATTGAATTATAACTTTAGCCCACAGGCAAGTTTTATGTCATAGATTCATGATATTATGCATGATTTACATTGGTAAAGCATGATTTATGTTTATTAGCCTCAATATTTTGGATCATAAGCATGTTTATTTTAATTATGCAGTCATACAACCTGTGAATTTCTCTGATGTTCGATGTGATATCCCTGAGCTGAAAGGGGATAACTATAAGGTCTAGAAAGAGAGAATTCTTCTTCACTTGGGGTGGATGAACATTGATTATGCTATAAGGAAAGACGAGCCCGTAATTACTGAAATCAGCACTCAGGATGAGATTGCTCTTTATGAACGTTGGGAGCGATCTAATCGCCTTAGCGTCATGTTCATAAAGACTAAAATCTCTAACTGGTATACGTGGTTCCGTCGAACAGTATGACAAGGTCTGGGCATTACTGAAGGCTATTGATAAGCAATTTGAAACTTCAGATAAAGCACTTGCCAGCACCCTAATCATGAGGTTCTCATCCTTAAGGCTCACCAGTGTGAAAGGTGTACATGAGCACATCATGGAGATGAGGGACATAGCAGCTCAACTAAAGAACCTTGAGGTGGATATGTCTGAATCTTTCTTGGTACACTACATTTTGAACACACTTCCAAAACAATATGGGCCTTTTAAGATTTTCTATGATACACATAAAGACAAATGGTCAATAAATGAACTTCTGACCATGTGTGCTCAAGAAGAAAGGCGACTTGTAATGGAAATGGTGAAACTGCACTGACAACCACGAGAGGAAAGAATCAGAATCAAGACCAATATCAAGCCAAGGACAAAGGGAAGAGTAAAATACCACCCAAAGCTGTCATTAAGAAGGAATCCAAGTGTTTCTTCTGTAAAAAGAAAGGACACATGAAGAAGGATTGCACAAAATTTCAGAGTTGGCTTGAGAAGAAAGGTAATCTAATCTCATTGGTTTGTTATGAATCTAATATGGTTGATGTTGTTTATAACACATGGTGGATTGATTCTGGATCCACAATCCATGTTTCGAATACCTTGCAGGGTATGCAAAAATTAAGGAAGCCAATGGGAAGTGAGCTAAGCATCTCTTCAGGAAACAAGATGCATTCACATGTGGAAGCCATCAGAACATGCACCTTAGTTTTAAGTAGTGGTTTTACTTTGGAATTGGATAAGACATTTTATGTTCCAAACTTTTCTAGGAACTTAATTTCTGTTTCCAGACTTGTACCTTTAGGATATTCCTTTACTTTTTCAGACAAATGTTTCAGTTTATTTTATAAATCTGATCTTGTTGGGAATGGTATTTTGTTTGATGGTCTTTTCTCAATTAACTTGCAAAATGAACCACATCATACTGCTATGCATGTTCAATCTGGCATTAAACGTTGTGTTATAAATGAGGATTCCTCTATGTTGTGGCATCAGAGATTAGGACATATCTCCATTGAGACAATCAAGAGGTTAGTGACTGACTGAGTACTTAGTAATTTGGATTTTACTGACTTCGAGACTTGTGTGGGTTGCATTAAGGGAAAGCTAACCAACAAGTCTAAGAAAGGTGCCAAGAAGAGTTCAAAAATTTTAGAAATCATACATTCAGATATGTATAGTCCAGTAATGGACTCATGTGGTCCGAGATACTACATCTCTTTCATAGATAATTACTCACAGTACATGTATCTTTACTTGCTTCATACAAGGGACAAAGCATTAGACGCCTTTAAAGTTTTCAAGGCTGAAGTAGAGAAACAATGCGGAAAGCAAATAAAGATCGTGAGGACAGATAGAGGTGGAGAATATTATGGTAGATACACTAAGGATGGACAAGCTCAAGGTCCATTTGCGAGTTTTCTTCAAGAGCATGGGATAGTTGCCTAATACACCATGCCTGGTTCTCCGGATCAGAATGGTGTAGCAGAAAGAAGAAACCGAACATTAATGGACATGGTGAGGAGCATGCAGAGTAACTCCAACCTGCCTAAGTCCTTGTGGACTGAAGCTCTTAAGACGACTGTGTATATGTTAAAACGGGTTTCGACTAAGGCTGTCCCAAAGACGCCATTTGAGTTATGGAAGGGTTGGAAACCGAGTTTACGACATATACGCGTTTGGGGATGTCCATTTGAAGTGAGAGTGTACAACCCACAAGAAAAGAAGCTAGATCCGAGGACCATTAGTCGGTATTTCGTTGGATATGCTGAAAGGTCCAAAGGATATAGATTCTACTGTCCAACTCACAGCACTAGATTTGTGGAATCAAGAAATGTCAAGTTTCTTGAGAATGACTTGATTAGTGGGAGCGATCAATTTTGGAACATAGTTTCTAAAGGAGATCATACTAAAGCTCAACCATCTACATCAAGTGATAGGTTGATTATAGTTCATAGCACTCCTATAGTTCAACCGAGTGTTGTGCAACAGATCATTGAGGTTCCTCAAATTGCTGATAATAATCTAGAAGGTCAAGTTGCTCAAGAACCGAAAACAATCGAGCAACAAGTTGGACAACAGATTCCTCAGGAAAATGTTGAACCAACATTAAGGAGATCTACTAGAGAAAGGAAATCGACAATTTCTAGTGATTATGTTGTGTATTTGCAAGAATCAGACTATAACATTAGAGCCAAAAATGATCCCGAAACATTTTCACAAGCCATAAGTTCCCAAGAATCAAAACTTTGGTACTATGCAATGAAGGATGAGATGGATTCTATGGCATCTAATGGAGTATGGAATCTTGTCGAGTTGCCTAATGGTGCAAAAGCCATAGGGTGTAAATGGGTCTATAAAACGAAGAAAGACTCATTGGGCAACATCGAAAGATATAAGGCAAGACTCGTCGCCAAAGGATTCACTCAGAAAGAAGGAATCAACTACAAGGAGACCTTTTCTCCTGTATCCAAGAAAGATTCTCTCCGCATTATCTTGACACTTGTTGCTCATTTTGACTTAGAGTTGCAACAGATGGATGTGAAAACGGCATTTCTTAATGGTGAACTAGAGGAAGAGGTTTATATGAAACAACCAGAAGGATTCTCCTCTAGTAATGGTGAGTAGTTGGTATGTAAGCTTAAGAAATCCATATATGGGTTGAAGCAGGCCTCCCGTCAGTGGTATTTGAAATTTCATGACTTCATCTCTTCATTTAGATTTATAGAGAACATCATGGATCAATGCATATACCAGAAGGTCAGTGGGAGTAAAATTTGTTTCCTAGTTCTATATGTGGATGACATTCTACTTGCAACCAATGATAAGGGTATGCTCTCTAAAAACTATTCCTCTCTAAAAACTTTGACATGAAGGATATGGGTGATGCATCCTTCGTTATAGGCATTAAGATACAAAGAGACAGATATAAAGGCACTTTGGGTTTGTCTCAAAAGGCCTATATCAACAAAGTTTTGGAGAGATTTTGGATGAAAAATTATTCACCGAGTATAGCTCCCATTGTGAAGGGTGATAGATTCAATCTAAATCAGTGCCAGAAAAATGACCTTGAAAGAGAACAGATGCGCAACATTCCATATGCTTTAGCTGTTGGAAGTCTTATGTCTGCTCTGGTTTGCACAAGACCTAACATTGCATTTGCTGTAGGAATGTTGGGCAGATATCAGAGTGATCCAGGATCAAACCACTAGAAGGCTGCAAAGGAAGTGATGAGGTACCTACAGGGAACCAAAGTCTTCATGCTTATGTATAGACGGACTGAAAACTTGGAAGTCATTGGCTACTCTGACTCTGACTTTGCTGGCTGCATTGATTCACGGAAATCAACTTTCGGATACATTTTCATGCTAGCTGGTGGAGATATTTCATGGAGGAGCGCCAAACAATCCTTAACTGCTACTTCCACTATGGAGGCCGAGTTCGTATCTTGTTTTGTGGCTACTTCACATGGTGTATGGATCAAGAGTTTCATTTCTAGGCTTAGGATTGTGGATTCTATCTCTAGGCCATTGAGGCTGTTCTATGCCAATTCAGCTACTGTTTTTATGGCTAGAAACAACAAGAGCGGTAGTCGAAGCAAACACATCGACATTAAATATCTAGCCATAAGAGAGCGTGTTAAGGATAAAACAGTGGTCATTGAACACATAAGCACTGAATTGATGATTGCCGATCCCTTGACTAGAGGCATGCCACCAGTAAAATTTAGGGATCATGTGGATAGAATGGGACTTGGTTCCCTCATGTAATTTGTTGTACTTTGTTATGAAACTCTATATTTATGATATTTTCTCATTTCAACTCTAGTTAAGTACACAACTTTATTTTGAGAAATATCACTATAGTTTGAACCTAGAGTAAACATAGGGTTTATTCATTGAGTTACATGGGTAAATCTTGAGAGACAAGTTACATTGTAATACATGGAAGATAATACTCGTCATTTAGAGGACCTATTGCCATGATTCATGTATTTTGTTTCTTATTGAAGTGGTTAATGGAATATATGGGCCAAGTGGGAGAATGTTGGACATTGATTGGCCCACGTGGAACCATTAACTGCGCAGCATCAAACAGAGATGGTTATTGGACAAAAATAACCGTCTCAACCGTGTGATGGCCACGGTTAATAAATCAACCCGTGTTTTGGTTCCTGGACACGCAATTCAAAAAGAAAAAATACACCATCAAGAGAAGAATTGAGAGTGCCCAGAAAACCAAGAATTCACGAAATACAGTGTGCAAAATTCATGCAAAAAATAGAGGAAGGTTCAATGGCAGGAGGTAACAAAATTTGAACCAATACGCTTCCGTTTTCTTTGATTTATGGTTGTTATAAATGTCTGAACAACCTATAGAAAGTTCTAGGGGTGTGGAATGTGGAGTAACAATAGCTGTTAGGGAAGAGTTGGAGAGACCCTTTTCTCCAGAGAATGTCAAGGTGCCTCTTTTCTCAATGGGGTCTTGGAAGTCTCCAAGTCTAGAGAGTTTTGGTGCAGGCTTCTTCTAGTAGAATTGGAGTTTGGTGGGCCTTGATATTATAAAAGTATATCTTAACGTTCTTAATGGTTAGAAGTTTGTCCCAGATTTAAATGGGACCTATGTTATGCTTATTCCAAAGTCCAAGTCTCCGAGGAAGGTTTCTGACTTAAGACCAATAATTCTTTGCAACGTTGTCTACAAGATTATTACTAAAGTATTGGAAAATGGCTCCATAACCTTTTGTCTCTCGTTATTTTGGATGAACAGAGTGCTTTTTTCCTAGGGAGATTAATCACTAATAATATTATTATTGCTTTTGAGACAATGTATTCTATCAGATAGAAGATTGGGGGGAGGAAGTGTTATTTGGCGCTTCAGCTTAATATGAGTAAATCATATGATAGAGTAGAGTGGTCGTTTTAAGACAAATCATGTTGAGATTGCGATTTTCAACATCTTGGGTCGATTGATTTGTGGATTATGTTATGACAGCACAATTTTCTTTTCACATCAATAGTGAGTCGTGTGGTCAGATGATTCCTTCTAATGGGATCTAGCAAGGTTGGCCGTTGGCCCCCATTGGCCCCTTATCTTTTTCTTTTGTGTACAAAGGGTTTCTCGTCTTTGTTAAAGAGGATGGAGATTAGAGGCAAGCTTATAAAGATTGCTTGTGTGTGTGAAGCTCTAAAAATTGATCACTTGCCTTTCGCAGATGATAGTTTTATTTTTGGCAATGCAAACAAGGAGAATTATGCAACAATTAAAGAAGCTTTATAGAGATATGAGCAAGCTTT
This sequence comes from Artocarpus heterophyllus, assembly GCA_025403435.1. Taxonomy (NCBI): domain Eukaryota; kingdom Viridiplantae; phylum Streptophyta; class Magnoliopsida; order Rosales; family Moraceae; genus Artocarpus; species Artocarpus heterophyllus. The sequence goes on along the minus strand of JAJQZP010000247.1, from coordinate 120,714 downwards.
AGGACAAACAATAAACTTTTATAAGTTAGTTGTAACCTTTAGCTACAACATCGGTGAGGAACATAAAGGTACTCTTTTTTCTCTTGGGTTTACTGAGTAATGATTTTCATGATGCATACTTGGGTTTACCTGTTGGAATATAAAACTGCTGACTTATTGTCATAAACCAACTTAAGTGGTCTTTGAATACTGTCCACTATGCGCAGCCTTGTGACAAAAATCTGCAGCCATATTCCATGATTGGATGCCTCATAACACGCTATGAACTCTGCCACCATGGTAGAAGATGCTATAAGAGACTGTTTAACACTCTTCTAGGAGATAGCACCTCCAGCCAGAAGACAGACATAGCCTGACGTAGATTTCATACTCTCTTGGATCCAGCATAATCGGAGTCACTATACCTAATGATCTCAAGTTGTTCCAACCTTCGATATGTGAGCATGTAGTCCTTTGTTCTCTGTAAATACCTCAAGACTCATTTGCGTACAATCCAGTGATCCTTTCCAAGATTGCTTAAGCATCTGCCCAACATCCCCATAATGTACGCAATATCCAAATGCGTACAAACCTAAGCATACATTAGACTTTCTACTGCTAATGCATAAGGAATCTTCTATATTTCCTTAACCTTAAAATCATTCTTAGGGCACTGATTGAGACTAAGCTTGTCTCCCTTAGCTACAGGGGTATCACCTGGTTCATAATCCTACATGCTATATCTCTTGAGAACCTTTTTGATATAGCCCTTTTATGATAATCCGAGAATACCCAAAGAGCAATCCTAGTGTATCTGTATACCCAACACAAAAGAGGCGTCACCAAGATCCTTATCTCAAATTTCTTTGATAGAAATCTCTTAGTTTCATGCAATAAGCCTATATCATTGCTGGTAAGCAAAATGTCATCGACATATAAAACCAAGAAAATATACTTGCTCCCACTGAACTTGTGGTATATATATTCATCGACCAAATTCATCTCAAAACTAAACGAGATGATAACCTGATGATGTTTATAATACCACTGACGAGAAGCCTGCTTAAGCCTATAGATGGACTTCTTTAATTTGCAAACCATCTTCTTTGTGTCTCCCAACACAAAGTTTTTTGGTTACATCATCTATATTGTTTCATCAATGTCGCCATTGAGAAACGCAATCTTAATATCCATCTGATGAAGCTCAAGATCAAAATATGCCACTAATGCCATTATAATCCTGATAGAGCCTTTCAAAGAAATCAGAGAGAAAGTCTCTTTATAGTCGATGCCTTCTTTCTATTAAAGCCTTTAGCACTAAGACGAGCCTTATACCTCTCCAAATTGCCTTTTGAATGCCTCTTGGTCTTAAATATCCATTTGCAACCAATGAGTTTCACTCCTTCATAGATTTATCTCCTCATTCATGGCATCAATCCACTCTTGAGATCTTGAACTTTCCATGGCTTAACGGAAGTTGATTGGATCATCTTTCACCACACCAATGTCAAACTCATATTCTTAGAGAAATACAATGTAATCATCTGGCACCACACTTCTCCTTTCTCTAGTGGATCTCCTTAATGGCATAGGTTCTTGAGGTGGTTGAGTTTGTTCTTCTGGAACAATTTCTAGAATGGGAGGTTCTCCGACATTGCCTTGATTTGGATCTGCTTCTTGAACAATGTCAGGAATAAGAACCTGATCGATGTCAATAACAGTTGTGGGAATATCAACATATTCTTCTTCAAAAACAAAGTCCCTAACCTTATCTCCCCCTATAAACTCGACATCCTTAAAGAACTGGGCATTTCTTGTCTCAAATATTGACTTAGTCGTAGAATCATAAAACTTGTAACCCTTGGATCTTCCAAAATATCCAATAAAATAACAACTCACTGTCCTTGAGTCTAGTTTCTTTTCATTAGGCCTATAAGGCCTTACCTCATCTGGACATCCCCACACATGCAAATGCTTTAAACTAGGCTTCTTGCCCGTCTAAAGTTCGTAAGGGATTTTGGCAGTTGCTTTAGTTGGAACTCTGTTAAGGATATATGTGTTGGAAACGCGGTGTGCAGTGAAATTTTAAAATTTTTTATCAGAGTAATTTCCAAAACACAAGTTTGACATGCTATATGTATAAATTAGATAGATCTTACTAACCTTTGTGTGAAGATCCTCCGTAGCCTGTGAAGAGAAGTAACGTTCCAGAAGAGCCTCAACCAACTGGTCTTCTTTGCTATTCTCTATCCACAACCGGAGTGAGTGTGGGCTCACACGTACAGCTCTTCCATCGGTGACTCTCCTTCCAACCAAGAGAGAGAACCCAAAGCTAGTGTTCGTGATTTGTGAACAAAAGCTCTCAGGGAATTTTTTAGATGCTCACAAGAAGAGTATCACTTTTAATCTCTCAATTGATATGAGCAAATCATGAGACTCACTCCCTTTATATAGCCATTGGTCTTGGGGTCAGTCCTTATCAGATGAGGCCTCAAAAACTCGAAACAGAATCAAGTTTCGATCAATATTTGATAAGATCCGCGTGAAAACACGTAATCTTGTTTCTCGTTGATCGGCAGGCCGAACATCCTGATCGGCAGGCCGAACAGGCTCCATCGGCAGGCCGAACTCGTCATTCGGCAGGCCGAACTCCCAAGAAAAAATCTCTGCGAATATTTTATTTTTCACCCGAGATTCTAAAGGTTAAAGTCTCAGTTTTGATTCAAACAACCCAATAGAGAAGTTATCTGATCAAAACAAAATTTATCAAGATAATCTCTAAGAAAATAAATCAATTCACAATATTTCTACAAGTTTATCTTGATCTAATTTATCCAAAATTAAATCAACCGATAAACAGACAAGAATTATCCGATCCCAATAATTCAACAAGTTTATCTTAAATTAATTTTATTACAAAATTAATTCAACCAATAAACAGACATGAATTATTTGATTCTTACAAATTTTAAACCAATCTGATAATTTCCACATAAGTCACCAATTATTGAAAAAGCACGCCGTATCGTTACAAGATTTTATGAGCTAGCAAAGGGGACCAAAATGGACCTATAAAGTTCAAGCTCATGATAATTATGAAACCCAATATCCCAGATATACATTTCATAGTTATCAACTCCAACGCTACTCCACTAAAAGCTTGGAGCTGCACTCTCGAACTTTATAGAATTACGAAGCTCGTGTAGTTAAGTCGCCATGACATATCATAATGTATCGTATCCTCATATGATAATCCATAATCAGCTTAAGGACAAGTTCTGTCCAACCTTCCCGATTATTTTTTTCTTACGTTCCATTGTCTCACTATTAGAAAACTTACCATCCAAAGATAATATACCATTTGGTTACACCTATGTATCCAAATGGTTGAGCGCTCCAGTTTTTCAATTACAGGACAACGCATATAAGAGGATATCATTACTCCTAAAGAGGAGCTATGGATTCCATATCTATGAATAACAAGTCTACGCTATCAAGAGTTGTGCCTCCAATGTATCGACATGCATACCACTATTGAGATGTGGAAGTCACCCATTGGTACATCAAAAGACACAAGTCGAGACAACCGGCCCATTATTCATCTCAGGATTAAGATACAATACAAATGATTTTCTAAAGTGAATCAATTTGCCAAGACAAAATTATTAAATTTTTACTCCTTAGGGCATACATGTCTAACAATTTCCCACTTGCACTAAGTGAGTAAATACAACAAGTTTCGCATCCCCATTGCTTCCACATGCCTCTTGAAGACTCTCCCAGTAAGTGTCTTCGTAAATGGATCAGCTAAATTGTCTTCTGACGCGATGTTGCACACCGTGATATGCCCGCCCTCAACGAAGTCCTTTACCACATGATACTTCCGATCAATATGCTTACTCTTCTTGTGAAACCTTGGTTCCTTAGCATTAGCTACCGCTGCACTGTTATCATAGTACAGTGATACTGCTTTATCCATACCAGGAACTACCTCAAGATCCCCACAGAACTTGCGGAGCCACACTGCTTCTTTCGAAGCATCACTAGCCACCACATACTCGGCCTCTATCGTTGAATCTGAAGTGCAATCTTGCTTCGCACTTCTCCAACTGATGGCATCGCCGCCCAGAGTAAACACAAACCCCGAAGTCGATTTCCTAGAATCCAGACAGGATTGAAAATCTGAATTAGTGTATCCTAGAGGAGTTAAATCCTCACCCGAATACACAAGCTTATACCATCGAGTCCTTCTCAGGTACTTGAAAATATGCTTTACCGCAACCCAATGGTTTGGTCCTAGATCCGCCTGAAATTGACTTACAATCCCAATCGCATAGCTAATATCCGGTCATGTGCAAAGCATGGCATATATGAGACTACCCACTACTCAAGCATAAGGCACCTTGTTCATGTATTCTCTTTCTTCATAAGACTTTGGAGAGTCTTTCTTTGAAAGAGTAATTCCAGACCTAGATGGTTGCCCACCTTTCTTAGAATCCTGCATTGCAAACCTTCTGAGAATTTTATCTATGTAGCCGGTCTGTGACAAAGCTATCATTTTGTTCTTCCTATCCCGAAAGATCTGGATACTGAGAACAAAATTAGCCTCACCCAAGTCCTTCATGTCAAACTGCTTGGTCAACCATAATTTGACCGATGACAATGCCCCAATGTCATTGCCAATTAGCAGAATGTCATCCACATAGAGCAGTAAAAAAACCATCTTCCCATCTTTAATGTGTTTGTAAACACATGATTCATCCACATTTTGTGAGAACCCATAAGTCTTGATCACTTGATCAAATCTTATGTTCCAAGAACGGGAATCCTGCTTAAGTCCATAAATTGACTTTAGCAGTTTACAAACCTTACCCTCTTGACCCGCGACCTTGAACCCGTCTGGTTGTTCCATATAAATGGACTCATCAAGATAGCCATTCAGAAAAGCTGTCTTGACATCCATCTGCCAAATCTCGTAGTCGAGAGCGGCAGCTATGGACAAGAGAATCCAGATGGACTTAAGCATGGCTACAGGTGAAAAGGCTTCCTCATAATCGATTCCTTTCTTTTGCGTATAACCCTTAGCTATTAGTCTAGCCTTAAAGGTTTCGACCTTTCCATCCACTCCTCTTTTCCTCTTGTAGATCCACTTACACCCTATGGGTTTTACCCCTTCGAGAAGATCCACAAGCTCCCAGACCCGATTAGTCTCCATAGACTTCATCTCCATGTTCATGGCCTCTGTCTAGAGTCTTGAATCAACATCCTCCATAGCTTCTGCGTAAGTATAAGGATCCCTGTCATGTTCATCCGGTTCAGCCAAAAAGACCTCCCCATTCAACATATACCTCTCAAGTTGACGCCCGATCCTCCCACTACGTCGAAGCCCTTAAGATTGTTGTTGAAGTTTGTTTGGTTTTTCTACACCGATCGGAATGGTTTCATTCAGAACCTTCAGAGTGAATGGATCACCCCTTAACTCCTCAAGCACTACTTTGCTTCGAGGTTTAAAGTCATCCACGTAACTCTCCTCAAGGAAAGTTGCATTAGTTGAAACCACGACTTTATTTTCCTTTGGGTTATAAAAATAACCCCCTTTAGTCCCTTTTGGATATCCTACAAACACGCAAACTTTCGAACATGCTTCCAACTTATTCGGATCCTTAAACAGGACATCAACCGGACATCCCCATATGCGAATATGGTTTAAGGATGTCTTCCTTCTTATCCACAACTCGTGAGGAGTTTTAGGGACCGATTTTGAAGGCACATTGTTCAAAAGATAACATGCAGTTTGTAGTGCATATCCCCAAAAGGATAAAGGTAATGATGAATAACTCATCATGGACCTAATAATGTCCAACAAAGTCCTATTCCTTCTCTCCGCTACGCCATTCTGCTACGGAGTGCCCGACGCAGTCAAATGGGATAAAATCCCATTCTCTAACAAGTGTACCAAGAACTCATCAGAAATGTATTCCCTACCTCGATCATATCGAAGTGCCTTTATGGGTCTACCCAATTGCTTTTCCACTTCAGCCCGAAACTCCCTGAACTTATCATAAGTTTTTCTTTTATGGTGCATCAGGTACACATACCCATATCTTGAGTAATCGTCAATAAAAGTAACGAAGTACTCATACCCTCCTCGTGCCCAGATGTTCATCGGTCCGCAAACATCACTATGCACAAGTTCTAGAACCCCTTCGGCCCTGTTGCCCTTAGACCCGTATGGTCTTTTGGTCATTTTACCCTCCAAACAAGATTCATATTGAGTTATAGATTCCACCTTTAAGTGACTTAAAGGTCCATCCCTTACCAATCTTTGAATCCTATTCAGGTTAATATGGCCAAGGCGTAAATGCCAAAGATAAGTCTTATTAGTTTGAGAAGTTTTAAGTCTTTTAGAGTCATTATCACTTATCTCAGCATTAAACAATAAGTCCATCTTAGGTTTGATAAAATATAGATTATTTTGCATCTATCCAGAACAGATAAAAGATTTGTTTTTTACGAATCACCACTTTTCTATTAAAAGATACCATGTAGGAGTCTTTAAATAAAGAAGATATAGAAATTAAATTCCTTTTAAATTTAGAAACATAAAAACAATCTCACAAAATAAAATTCCTATAATTATCAAAGTAAAGATGGACATCTCCCACTGCTTTCGCTGATACCAAGGATCCATCGCCCATCCGAAGCGTTAAGTCTTCACGTAGCAGACTTCTCATTTCTTTGAATCCCTGCAGAGAAACACAAACATGATTAGTTGCACCGGAATCTATGACCCAGATGTCACTGGATTCCTCAACCAAACAAGTTTCTAAATATAGAAGATCACACCTACTTCCCTTGGAAAGGAAGTCCTTGCAATGCTTCTTTATATGTCCGACCTTACCACAAAAAAAATACTTAAGCTTCTTTGGGTTCTTCTTCTTCTTCTTCTTGCTCTTGGTAGCAGCAGGAATAGAAGACTTCCCGTTCTTGGCCTGTCGCTTCTTTCCATTCCTTGAGTTAGGATTGGAACCAGAAGCAGCTGTCATGTTGGCCTCACCACCAGTAGGAGACTCCCTGATCAGCAGTTCAAACTCCTGTAACTGTTTCATCAGTTCTGTCAAGGTCATATCCCGTCTATTACTTAAATTAAAAGTAGCTCTAAACGGAATAAATTCCTTAGACAGAGTCTGAAAGACCATAATCATCTAAGTTTCAACATTGATGTCGGCTCCATTGATTTGAGCCTCTACGTGGTAACCCATGACCAACATCATGTGCTCCTTTACAGATGTCCCCGGTCTCTGTCTATAGTTTAAGAGTTTCTGAAGCGCCCCTTGCCGCTTTGTTATGGCCTGGCCTCTGAACATATCCTCAAGATTATCCAAGATCTGCTTCGCAGTCTCATAATCCTGATGTTGAGCCTATAACACTTTGTTCATGCTAGCCATAACATAATAGCGGGCCTGATCATTAGCATCTTTCCAGCGATCGTACGCTTGGAATTGCTCATTACTTGAGTCTCCCGTAGGCTCGGGAGGACAAGGGGTTGTCAGTACATATTTCAGTTTCTCAAAGGATAGGACGATGTCCAGGTTCCATTTCCAATCGTTATAATTCTCACCGGTTAATTGGTTTTTGTCAAGTGTCGATGATAAAATGTTTTTAGACATTTTCAATCTACAATAAAGAATCATATACCAAACATAAGCAAACATATATAATAATTTAGTAAGATAACACAATCATGTAAAATCATACAAATGTGTTTATGTGTCAAAACTTTGAAAATATCACAACTTTACAACGATAATTCCTAACTTAGAATTCATCAAGCTCCTAGGGGAGTCATGCCAAATTCAATCAGGAACATAGATCCCCTCCTGATTAATATATGCCATCCAAGACCCGCATGATCTAGCATATATTAATAATCGTTTCTTTGGCCATTAATTTTATTAACAGAGCTCCTAGGGGAGGTTAATAATAAAATTAATGTGAGTGTATAACCATCGTTTCAATATTTTATCCATGATTTATAATCACCACCTAGGGGTGTGCAGCCATAAATCACACAAAAATACCTTATCCTTTCAGAGATCCAATCTGGTACATGATAGAAATCCCTTCCTAGGGGTCAGGACCACCATGTTCTTCCTATGGACCAACGATGGAGGCCTTAGGTTCTCTCTTCGAAAACCTTCTCCAATCAATCTTTTGAAATCAAGGTTTTATTTTAAAATTATGCATGAATAATTTTAATATAAGCGGCACTCCCTATTCTATATGACATGTTATCAATATACGTGGTAAATCATATTATAATGCAGACAAGCAAAGTAATCAAGCAAAGCTACAAGTAAAATAATAATAACCGTAATATTATGGTTCCACCCTAAAGAGTAGAAAAAATAAGATTACAAGAAAATAATCGAGACATTTATCGATTCTTCATCCTTGAATCCTCAAGTTGTATCCTTCTTCATGCAATACCCATCTTCAAGTCTTCAATCCTGTATGAATCAAGAAACTTCATATTTTTGGTCATATCCAAATTTAATGTTTCTCATAATCATCTCAAAAATAAAATTAAAACTGCACCGAAAAAATTGCACCTTTTCTGAACACTTGGCAGCTCTTGGTCGGCAGGCCGATCTGGGTGATTGGCCTGCCGGTCATGCTTCATCGGGTTGCCGATCTAATACATCGGCCTGCCGATCCATGAAGGAATGGCCTGCCGAACTGAAAGTTTGGCCTGCCAGCAGAGCACCTCAATTTCTGCCCCACTGTCGGCCTGCCAGACCACACGTCTGGCCTGCCGAACTGTGATGTCCCGCATGCCGACAGAGCAGAAAAACTTATTCCAGAAAATACAACTTTAATGCAATTCATCAATTTTATTTTCAATAATTTAAAAACATAACATTAGAGACTTAGGAAATACCTAGGGGCGCCATCATCATTCTTCTAGATCCGTCTTCTAGATCTGTCTTCTCCAAATAATTATTTAATTACAAAATTTTACAAATTTAAAATAAATAATAATTCTTAGATGGAGATGATAGTCTGCCATCTAATTACATAAAAAACCTAGATACACATTCTAACCTCTAAGGAACCATAACCAGTATTATTTAATTAATAAATAATTAAAACAATGATTTAATCAACCATGATTAATTAATAAACATTTACCACATAATCCATGACAACATATATAATTTATAGAAACCTAGAGTGCCATCTCTCTATAAAATTAAATTCAAGCTAGGAGAGATAAAGATCACAAAATTTATGCATATAACATGATCACAAACTTGTAAATTTATGTAAAAACTATGGCTCTGATACCAATTGTTAGAAACGCGTTGCGCAGCGAAATTTTAAAATTTTTCATCAAAGTAATTTCCAAAACACAAGTTTGACATGCTATATGTATAAATTAGACAGATCTTACCAACCTTTGAGTGAAGATCCTCCGCAGCCTGTGAAGAGAAGTAACGTTTTGGAAGGGCCTCAACCAACTGGTCTTCTTTGCTATTCTCTATCCACGATCGGAGTGAGTGTGGGCTCACACGTACAGCTCTTCCACCGGTGACTCTTCTTCCAACCAAGAGAGAGAACCCAAAGCTAGTGTTCGTGATTTGTGAACAAAAGCTCTCAGGGAGTTTTTAGATGCTCACTAGAAGAGTATCACTCTTAATCTCTCAATTGATCTAACTAAATCATGAGACTCACCCCCTTTTTATAGCCATTGGTCCTGGGGTCAATTCTTATCAGATTAGGTCTCAAAAACTTGAAACAAAATCAAGTTCGAATCAATATCTGATAAGATCTGCGAGAAAATACGTAATTTTATCTCCCATTGATCGGCAGGCCGAACATCCAGATCGGCAGGCCGAACAGGCCCATTTGGTAGGCCGACCACATCATTCGACAGGCCGAACTCCCGAGAAAAAATCTCCTCAAATCTTTTATTTTCCACCCGAGATTCTAAAGGATAAAGTCTCAGTTTTGATTCAAATAACCCAATAGAGAAGATATCTGATCAAAACAAACTTTATCAAGATAATCTCTAAGAAAATAAATCAATTCACAGTAATTCAACAAGTTTATCTTAAATTAATTTTATTACAAAATTAATTCAACTAATAAACGGACATGAATTATTTGATTCTTACAAAATTTAAACCAATCTAATAATTTTGACATAAGTCACCAATTATTGGAAAAGCACGCCGTGTCGTTACAGGATTTTGTGAGCTAGCAAAGCGGACCAAAATGGACCTATAAAGTTCAAGCTCATGATAATTATGAAACCCAATATCCCAGATATACATTTCACAATTATCAACTCCAACGCTACTCCACTAAAAGCTTGGAGCTGCACTCTCAAACTTTATAGAATTACGAAGCTCGTGTAGCTAAGTCTCCATGACATATCATAATGTATCGTATCCCCATATGATAATTCATAATCGACTTAAGGACAAGTTTTGTCTTACCGTCCCGATTATTTTTATCTTACGTTCCATTGTCTCACCATTAGAAAACTTACCATCCAAAGATAGTATACCATTCGGTTACACCTATGTATCCAAATGGTTGAGCGCTCTAGTTTTTCAATTACAGGACAACGCATATAAGAGGATATTATTACTCCTAAAGAGGAGCTATGGATTCCATATCTATGAATAATAAGTCTACGCTATCAAAAGTCATGCCTCCAACGTACCGGCATGCATACCACTATTGAGATGTGGAAGTCACCCATTGGTACATCAAAAGACACAAGTCGAGACAACCGGCCCATTATTCATCTCAGGATTAAGATACAATACAAATGATTTTCTAAAGTGAATCAATTTGCCAAGACAGAATTATTAATCCAAATCAATTCACTTTATGTCCCGATCTAACACATCGTCACCTATGACAACGTGCCAATGTTTCTATTCACGAAGTCCAACTCTGATGGCCAAGACAAACCATCTCCCAAAGGGATATAGACAATATAACAATCTTTAAATGAATAAAGCGCCCAACTTTATTCCCTCGATTGCGGATCATATGTTTTAGACCATCACCTTAAAAATCATGTCTTTTGCATAATCATCCCATCATATGCCCAATTCTTAAGGTTTAGACCGACAGTCTCAGACTACTATTTGCTTAATATACATTCAACAAATATGAACGTAAAGAGGACAAGATTTGGTATATATAAATGAATAAATTCTTTATTGATAAAAATGTCTTCAAAAACATATTACATTTTTACTCCTTAGGGCATACATGTCTAACAATATGCTGTAGTCTTAAGTGCTTCTCTCCATAGTGATTATGGTAAGGTAGAAGGGAAAATCATACTCCTCACCATGTCCTGAAGCATCTTGTTTCATCTTTCAGCAATAGCATTCATAGTGGGTCAACCCAACATTATGTACTATGGGATGATACCACTTTCCTTTAGAAACTTAGCAAATGGTCTTGGATGCTGTTCAACTGAACCGTCATATCCACCATAGTACTCACCACCACGGTCAAATCTGATGCTTTTAATCCTTTTGCTGAGTTGGTTTTCAACATCAGTCTTATAATTTTTGAACACATCTAGCGACTGTGACTTTTCATGAATGAGATATATGTAGCCATATCTAGAAAAATCGTCTATGAATGTTATAAATATTGTTGACTAGTCCAAGAAGCCATAGGGAATCGCCTACAAATATCTGTATGCATAAGTTCTAAGACGTCCAAAGTCTTATTGGCTTCAAATCTCCTTTTATTGGTTTGTTTCCCCTTTATACAATTAACACAAATATCAAAATCTGTAAAGTCTAAGGGGTCAAATATTTTGTCTGACACAAGTCTCTCTATTCTTCTTCTAGAGATATGACCCAATCTCTTATGCCATAACGCAGCTGAATTCTATTAGTTAATTTTCTCTTTATACTTCATGTACTTAATTACAGGGATTCATTAAATAAAGCAATTGTATCAAATAAATAAAGATTATCGTAATCTGATAAAGAACTGGATCCAACCAATTTTGAATCATAAAACAAACTAAATTTTTTATTTCCAAATGAACAAGAATAACCAGATTTGTCCAAAACAGAAATAAAAATCAATTTTGTCTAAAAGACGGTACAATAAATGTCTCATCAAGATCCAAATAAAATCCAGTCTATAACAATATTCTAAATTTTTCTATTGCGTCAACTTCAACATTCTTGCCATCGCCTACATAGATGTATCTTTTGCCATCATTTGGCTTTCGGCATCTCAAGCAACCCTACATAGACACACTGATGTGAGTAGCTGCACCAGAATCTATCTACCAAATGTCTTTAGGTACCAAGGTTAAATTAACCTTTGAACAAACCAAATGAAAAAGCGTACCTTTCCTGGCACACCAAGTATGATAATTGGTACAATGCTTCATCTTATGTCTTGCATCTCCACAAAAGAAACAATCTGTACCCTTCAAATCAACTGGTCTCTTTTGTTGTTTCTTTCGAAGTGCCGTAACTGTAACTTTCTCATCCTTCTTTCTTTTCTTCCCTTTGTCCTTGGAAGTATTAGCCAAGATCTTTTCTTACTTTAGCCTTTCTTCTTCTTGCACACAATGTGAGATGAGCTCATTAAGAGACCAAGTCTCTTTTTGGCAGTTATAGCTCACCTTAAACTGACTGAATTGTGCGAGAAGAGATATAAGAAATAAATATACTAGTAAGTCCTCAGAAAGGTCAAGTTTAAGTGCTTTTAATTTTGAAGCAAGATGAGACATCTCCATGATGTACTCCCCAATGTTCCCCTTACCTCTGTATCTCATTGAGATGAGGCTTGCCAAAAGTGTACTTATTTCAGCCTTTTTATTTTTGGTAAATCTCTTCTCAATGTCCTCGAAAAACTCTTTGACTGTTTTTATCGTTTCTGATATAATGTCATTGAATGCTTCTGAAATAGCCTCTTCATATTAAATCATTGAGAATCAATAATTTTCTAGGGATAAGAGGCGAGCATTTATTTGTATTGAGGAGCAAGTTTGAAAGAAATGATTTTCAGTTAGAGGTAGAGAAGCTCTTATCTAGGCGGTCGCTCAAGCTACCTCTATATATGCAATGAGTATGTTTATGTTCCCTTCTACCCTTTGTGATGATCTCCATTTCATAGTAGCTAGATTTTTATAGGATGGGGGAGTTGATGAAAAGAAGATTCACTAAATTAGCTAGCGAAAGTTGTGTAGAAGGAAAGATGCAGGGGGTATGGGCTTTAGAGATATGAAACCTTTCGTTACGGCCTTTCTTGCAAAACATGGGTGGCAGAATGTCACTCAGCCCCTTTTTCTTACGGAGAGGTTCCTTAAAGCGAAGTATTTCCCAAATGGGAACTTTCATATGGTGGGTATGGGCAATCCGTTTCCCGGGAAGTTCAGTTATCATGTGGGAGAATGTCTAGTGGTTTGGGAATCAGTTTGTTTTGCAGTGAGCGGAGGCTTTCACTAGTGGCTCATTGAACCAGATGCAATGAATTGTTGTCAAGGCAGTGTGCACTGCTAGTTCTAGCCTCTGTAGCGTCGGTAATTGATCATGTTAAAGAAGCAATTTGTCATGCCAACAGTGGCTCTATTTGCTACATTTTTCGTGATGTCTAGCTAATTATAATTGTTTAAATTATCCTGATTTTGTTTGGATACAGGTTTGTATCTTTATTTATTAGCTCACTTTTACTTTTCTGATATTTTGAGTAAGAAAATTACCAATGTCCACCAAAGAAAGAAATATTGCTTTTCCCCTGGAAAGTTTACCACTTTTTATGCCAAATAAATAGAAAAAAATTTACTTTCTTGCAGTACGATATCATGCATATCGTACATAAAACAAAAAAGTATGAGAGAGAAAAAATGGGAAGGGGAATGCAGAGAGAAAAATACACTTTTTGGATTGAAAGTGAGAAACAAGAGACGAAAAAGTGTGTAGCGTAGTGCTCGAGGAAAAAAAAGAAAAAAGCGCTGAAGCTGGAGAGGGGAAAAAGAAACTAGAGGAGCTATACAGAGTAATGGAGAGAGACGTAAATATCTCGTAAAAAGTGAGCGAAAAAATTGGAGATGGAATTTTAGCGCCATTTTCTTTAATTTCGCCCTATCATATATCGGAGCTTAAATGAGCGTTGAACAATCTTCCCTCTTCTTTTTTTTTTCTTTTCCTTTTTTATCACTGTAATTTACTTAACTGTTGGCGATGCTACACTTGGGCATCTCAGATTCCTAGACATTCATATTATCTTATGGAGAAAAGGGACAGAAGGACAACTTGTGACATGTATTTTCGACTAACTTGCAATATCCAATTTTTTTTCAAAAAAAGAGAAAATTAGGGAAGCTCTATGGTAGTGTAAGCTTTTATCCTCCACTGATAGAGTACAATCTAATGGTTATTATTAGGTCTTAGTGCAGGTTTACCTAATCCCTCTAGCATCAAATTATAGCCAAAACATAATGGAAAATTACTTTAAAGTATCAACAGTTACTTTTCCCTTCATCATCGCCTCTGCAACTCACCCAATCCCAACGTGAGCTTATCCTTCAATCTGGTCTTCATGGCTGAGATCGTCAGCGCCACAAGGAAATTCTAACATGATCATCCGCAATGACAGCTTCGACCACGTCTACAACTCCCAGTTCACCGTCGCCATCAATATGCTCTGTCAAGAAGCATTCCATGGCTCTTAAGAGCTCCGAATTGAGATGGAAACTCTCAGCAAACTCCACCATCAGAATACTCTACTCTATGGACAAAGAGGCTTTGGAATTTCTTGGGAATTGTTTGAGCTTTTAACTTTTTTTGGGTTTTTTATGGCCTAGATCTGGTTCATAGACTATTTTGTAACAATCACATGTAAAGATATCAATAAGCAATATTAGATGTTGTATACTTGACGGTTTCCTCCTTGGGGTCGTAGGGATTGAACAATTGATTCGTGCTATATATGATTGATATGATTATTGTTGTTATTGAAATTGAACTATTTTCCATGTCAATTTGAGAGCATATATAAAAACTTGTCCTTTTTTATTTTATTTTAAGTCAATGGTCAATTGTTTTGACTGTAACTGGGTACTACTAGATATTTTCCCAAAAGGCAATGGGAATTTGCCTGAGGTGATGGAGGATTTTGCTGGAGTTAGGGGAGGAGAAGATCTATTCTCTAGATTCTAGATTTGAATCGAGACATGAGGTCTAAACTCCTCCTCATCATCGTCTTGGAGTATAGGGCTAGTGTAATCGCGAGGAGGATCTTTTGTTGGTGGTTCATTGAAGTGAGCTCAGAGATAAGTTGGGGAGAATAACGAGAAGGAGAGTGGCCAATTGTGGAAACGTTAGTCACTATCGACGGTGCTTGTAGAAGGGTTGGTAGAGATCAAGGTTTTCTATTTTTTGTTTTTTAGAATAATTATTAGAATTTAGTATTGAGTTATATGTGGTAGGACTTATCATAATTTGCAACTGTGATCTTGTGTTCCTCAAGGCTAATTAGCATTAACCCTGATTGCAGTTTTGATCTTGTGTTCCTTTGGACTATTTCCATGCCTGCCTCACTTGACTGAGTCGTAAATTCGGCCATAAAGTCAACAAGTGCTTGTCCTTTGAAAGCAGTGCCAGGCTTGTGTTCAATGCAAAACTAGCTCAGCTCTGCCAACGACTTCAAAAGTCATCCTGGTACTTCTGGTTTCAGCAATAGCTGTCAGCGGATAGTTGGTTACCAAAATTTTCTACACTAAACAGTACTATTTAACTACCTTGATGACATAATCAATGCTAAAGCCCACTTCTCCATCTCTAGGTATCTTGTCTCAATGTCCAAGAGACACTTAAAAGTTGGAACTTCTTTTCTCGGACCAAACATTTTATTCACCAAGCATTGATGTGTCACGGCCCCCCCTCAACATTCTTCAATACAAAAGGCATGACCAAGTAGTAGTAGAGGCTTTTGTTCATGATGAAGGACGTATGTTCCTGGTCCTATGGGTGCATAGGGATCATGTTGTAACAAAAATAGTCATCCATAAAGCTCAACGGTTCATGCCTCGCTGTTGCATCCACCAACCGGTTGATTCTAGGGAGCAGGAAGCTATCCTTTAAACAACCCTTGTTGAGGTTGCTGAAGTTGACACATGTCCTCTACTTCCTATTTAGCTTCCTAACAAAAACAAGATTCAAAATCCAATTAGGGTAGTGAGATTCCCTGATGAAACCATTCTTCACTAACTTCTCAACCTTTTTGTGAAGTGTTCATAACTCTAGGAATTCATGGCTCGGCTGCCTAACATGAACAAGATTCAAAATCCAATTAGGATAGTGAGATTCCCTAATGAAACAATTCTTCACTAGCTTGTTGACCGCTTTGCGAAGTGTTAGAAAACTATATGTAGCGGAATTTTAAAAATTTTAAATTAAAGTTTTTTTTCTAAAATACAAGTTTAACATGCTAAGTACATAAATTAATGACAGATCTTATATACTTCTTTTGTATACCGAAGTTGCAAAAAAACCAAAAAGAGAAAAATGAATCAAAAAAGTCTGAACCAACTAGTCTTTTTTGTTATTCTCTATCCATGATTGGAGTAAGGGTGGTTGCATGTCATACAGCCTTCCTCCGGTGTCTTTCCTTCCAACCACTTGAGAAAACTAAGAGCTAAGGTTCTAGATATTAAACAATAGCTTTATGGGAGTTTCAGAATTTTTTTCACCAGGGTACTCACTCTTTGTTTCTCAAATGATTTAAGGAACGATGAAAAATGGCTTCCCTTTTATAGTAATTGAATTTGGGGTTAGTCCTTATTAAATTAGGCTTCAAAATTTGAGTTTGGATTAACTTCTGATGAAAAACGCATCAAAAGCGCGTAACCTGATTATCGCATGTTTGGCATGACAATCTAGGAGATCGGCCTATCGAACCTGCTCAACCGGCCTGCTAAACTAACTGCACAGGCCTGTCGAAGTGTCCACACTGGCCTGTCAAATTCAGCCACTAGCCTACCGACTGAGCGATAATCTAGAAATCTCAAAATATCCTATTTTCACATAGGAATCTTAGATAGAGCCTCAGTTTTAATTCAAATAACCCAATAGAGAAGTTATCTGATTAAAACAAATAATCTCATATCAAATAAAATATTATCCAAATAATTCAACATATTTATCTTAAATTAATTCACAAAATTAATTCAACCAATAAATTAACATGAGTTATTAAATTCACTCTAATCAAATTTCAGCCAATATAATAATTAACACTAGTCACCAATATATAGGAAAGACATGCCGTATCATTACAATATTGATAAGTTAGTTTTAGGCTAATTAATTAGATGATTCTCACTTAATATTTTTGTTAGTTTTGAGCAATGTATAAGGATTTGATAGTGTTCTGCGTTCTTTTGTAGGTTTTGAGGAAAAAGGATGCATGATAGCAAAGTGCAGGGCAAAGCGGACAGAAAATGAGCAAAAGTAGACTCGGGATGAAAATGAAGCCTAGACACCAGCTTATGGGTGCCTAGGCGCTCATTTAGATGAAGTTTCATACAAAAACCCGAGAACAAAGAGCCTAGGCGCCATAACTTGGGCGCCTAGGCACCATTCTATGAAGGAGGCTAAGCAACATTGCGGCGCCTAGGTGCCAGTTCAAAAAATTATATAAGGGTTTGGGCATTACAATCCTGCCGCCTAGGCGCCATTACGAAGCCTAGGCACCAGAAAATCGAGCCTAGGCGTTGTTGCGATTCTAACTCAAATTTCAGTGAAATTTAGTTCCAAAATTACCCTTTCAAACTCTAGCTTATAAATAGAACATTATAGAGGGTTGGAGGACGAATTTTGATGTAGAGAAATTGTAGAAAAGAAGGGAGGACTCACTACTTTGGAGAAGAAGATCGGTGCAACTCGGAGACAGAACCCATCTTCACATCTAAACATACAGTTCTTTTCTTCTACTCCTCACGTCTAAAAGATTGTTTAGGATGATTTTTAGTTTCATTATGAAATAATTTTCTCTGTTCTAGGGCTACGATGTAGCTGGATTATGAATGTTCTGTTGGAAAAAGAATACGCAGCGAAATTTTGAAAAATTTTATATTAGAGTATTTTTCAAAACACAAGTTTAACATGCCATATGCATAAATTAACTAGATCTTACTAACCTTTGTGTGCCAAAAGCTCCCACAATCTATGGAGACAAGTAACGTTCCAGAACAGCCTCAACCAACTGGTCTTCTTTGCTATTCTCTATCCATGACCGGAGTGAGTGTGGGCTTACACGTACAACTCTTTCATGAGGTGACTCTCCTTCCAACCAATCGAGAGAACCCAAAGCTAGAGTTCGTGATTTGTGAATAAAAGCTCTCAGGAAGTTTTCAGATGCTCACCAACAGAGTATCACTCTTAATCTCTGTAACTCTTAAGACTTACTCCTTTTATATAGAGGTTGGGCCTAGGGTCAGTCCTTATCAGATTAGGTCTCAAAAACTCGAAACAGAATCAAGTTCGGATCAATATCTGATAAGATCTGCATGAAAACGTGTAATCTTATCCTTTGCTCATCGACAGGCCGAACACGTGGATCGGCAGGCCGAACTAGAGATTAAAAATCTTGCGAATATTTTATTTTCCACCCGAGATTCTATAGGATAAAGTCTCAATTTTAATTCAAATAACCCAATAGAGAAGTTATCTGATCAAAACAACTTTATCTAGATAATCTCTAAAAAAATAAATCAATTCCCAATAATTCTACAAGTTTATCTTGATCTAATTTATCCAAAAATTAAATCAACCGATAAATAGACAAGAATTATCTTATCCCAATAATTCAACAAGTTTATCTTGAATTAATTTTATCACAAAATTAATTCAATTGATAAACAGGCATGAATTATCTGATTCTTCTAAATTTTAAACCAATCTGATAAATCTGACTTAAGTCACCAATTATTGACAAAGCACGTCGTATCGTTACAGGATTTTGTGAGCTAGCAAAGGGGACCAAATGGACCTACATAGTTCAAGCTCCTAATAATTACGAAACCCAATATCCTAGATATACATTTTATAATTATCAACTCCAATGCTACTCTACTAAAAGCTTGGAGCTGCACTCTCGAACTACATAGAATTACAAAGCCCGTATACCTAAGTCTCCATGACATATCATAGTGTATCGTATCCGCATATGATAATCCATAATCGACTTAAGGACAAGTTCTGTCTTACATTCCCGATTATATTTATCTTATGTTCCATTATCTCACCATCGAAAAACTTACTATCCAAAGACAGTATATCATTCGGTCACACCTATGTATCCAAATGGTTGAGCGCTCCAGTTTTTCAATTACAGGATAACGCATATAAGAGGATATCATTACTCCTAAAAAGGAGCTATGGATTCCATATCTATGAATAACAAGTCTACGCTATCAAGAGTCATGCCTCCAACGTACCGGCATGCATACCACTATTAAGATGTGGATGTCACCCTTTGGTACATCAAAAGACATAAGTCTAGACAACATGCCCACTATCCATCTCAGGATTAAGATACAACATAAATGATTGTCCAAAGTGAATCGATTTACTGAGATAGAGTTATGAATCCAAATCAATTCACTTTGTATCCCAATCCAACACATTGTCACCTATGACTACGTGCTAATGTTTTTATTCACGGAGTCCACCTCCGATGATCAAGACAAACCATCTCCCATTAGAAATATAGATAACATAACAATCTTTACATGAATAATGCGCCCAACTTTATTCCCTCAATTGCGGATCTTATGATTTAGACCGTCACCTTAAGAATCGTGTCTCCCGCATAATTCGTCCATCATATGCCCAATTCTTAAGGTTTAGACCGACACTCTCAGATTATTGTTTGCTTAACTTACATTCAACAAATATGAACGTAAAGAGGACAAGATTTGGTATATATATAATGAATAAATTCTTTATTGATAAAAATGTCTCCAAAAACATATTATATTTTTACTCCTTAGGGCATACATGTCTAATATGTTCACTTTTATTTAATTTAATTTAATTCGATGTTTATTCATTTTCTATGCTGAGCATTTAATCTGATCTTAATGCTTGTAAAAAGTTTGTGCACCTTTTGCATGATTTGTGATTTAATTTGATGCTGAGAAGTGATAACTAAATTAGACCATGATTGAATGCCATGAGATCATCATAGGATAGAGATATCTATGAGACTTGTGTAACACTATAAATTTCTTATTCTTAATGAGTCTTGGTAAGTTTAGAGTTTCCACAGAGATGTAGAAAATTTGCTAACTGGGATAAATCATTAATGCTTGAGAAATATTAATGACTACCTAAGAGAAATTCGTTATTGCCATAGGAATAAATGTCAATCAATTAAATTAGATAAAGCAGATAGGATTAATCCGACGAGTCAAAAACCTAGAAGTCTTAGTATATTTTATTCTCATCTGTTAAAGTTGCAATTTATCAATTTTCATTAATTTAGTTTGTCTTATTTTTACCATTTTATAATTACATTGTTTCCTATATTTCATTTGTTCAAATAGAATTAAAGTTAGAGTAATTTGGTACTTAGTGACAATTAGTCCTCGAGGGAACGATCTCTACTCTCACTTTATTACTTGTTAACGATACATGCACTTGCGTTAGAAAATCCATAAGTTTTTGGCGCCGTTGCCAGGGACTATTTGGTTTTCATTAGTATCGAATAAAATAACTCTAGTTTTGCTTTGAATTTGTCTTTTAATTTTGTTAATTATAGTTGTTTACAGTTCTTTGTCATAGGAAATTTATGTAGGTGGATGCGAAGGTCTGGGAGCAGTGACTTATTTCCTCTCGATTTTGAGATAGAACGCACTTGTCGGAGGAATAGGAAGGAGAGAAGAGAAGCTCTCAATAAATTGCAAGACACTATGGCTAATCCGAATGAAGTTTGAAATGAGCCCATCCACCAATGGCCTTAAGGGACTATGCATTACCAACTACAACGGGTATCCAACCAGTCATAAGAAGGCCAACTATTGGTGCGAATAACTTTGAACTAAAGCCGGTGACTTTGTAGATGATTCAAGGAATCCAATTTACTGGAATGCCCACTGAAGATCCCAATGCTCACATTGCAAACTTTCTATAAATTTATGGTACTGTCAAGTATAATGGTGTTTCTGATGATGCCATTTGCCTTTGGTTGTTCCCTTTCTCTTTGAGGGATAAAGCAAAAAACTGGTTGAACTCTTTATCTATAGATTCTATCACCACCTGGGAAGATTTGGTTCGCAAGTTCCTGGCCAAGTTCTTTCCTCCTACAAAAACAGCACAGATGTGGATTGAGATAAACAATTACATGCGTGGGAGAGATATAAAGAGTTATTACAAAAGTGTCCCCATCATGGCCTGCCTAAGTGGATGCAAGTCCACAA
Source organism: Artocarpus heterophyllus (assembly GCA_025403435.1). Lineage (NCBI taxonomy): Eukaryota > Viridiplantae > Streptophyta > Magnoliopsida > Rosales > Moraceae > Artocarpus > Artocarpus heterophyllus. Next base: position 99,251 of record JAJQZP010000247.1, on the reverse strand, counting down.
TTTTTACAATAGGTTGATACGTAACACCAGAATACTAATTGATGCAGCTACAGGGGGAGCATTTATGAAGAAAAATGAGGATGAAGCATATGAGTTGTTGGAGGATATGGCCACCAATAACTTTTAGTGGCCAAGTGACAGGTCAATGACAAGGAGAGTAGCTAGGGTTTATGAAGCTGAAGCTTTATCTGTGTTGACTGCTGAAGTTGTTACTCTTACTAAGCAATTCCAGAACAACCAATTGGCTGTCAATGCCATTCAGACTCCTCAGTCTAGGTGTGATTTCTGTCAAGGCAACCATCCTAGTGAATAATGTCAAGTGGGAAATCCGTTTCAACAACCTCAGGCAAAGCAAGCATAGTTTGTTGGGAACTATAACAGACAGTAGAACAACCCATACTCAAACACATGCAATCTAGGATGGCACAATCATCCAAATTTTTCATGGAGAAATAATCAAAATATGGGGCAGTCGCAACAAGGATTTCAACCACGGGACAAGAAGACTAATTTAGAAGCCACTTTGCTCCAGTTGACTAACAACAGACAGTAGAACAACCCATACTCAAACACATGCAATCTAGGATGGCACAATCATCCAAATTTTTCATGGAGAAATAATCAAAATATGGGGCAGTCGCAACAAGGATTTCAACCACGGGACAAGAAGACTAATTTAGAGGCCACTTTGCTCCAGTTGACTAACAACACCAACAAGTTCATGATTGAGACTAGGACCAACTTTTAGAATCAAGCTGCTCAAATCCAAAATCTGGAAGCTCAAATTGGTCAATTAGGTAACATGTATCGTGGTCAACAACAAGGTAATTTTCCTAGCAACACAAAAGTGAATCCTAAAGAACAATGCAAGGCAATCACTTTGAGAAGCAAAAAAGAATTGTAGACACCTTCAAGTGGTGAAAAGTCCAAAAAGATTGATCAAGAATAGGATGAAGTCATGTCTAAAGCTCAACCATTACCTCCTCAGTAGCCAGAAGTGAGTATTCCTTTCCCTTAGTGCCTCAAGAAGAGCAAATTAGATAAACAATTTGTTAAATTCCTTGATGTTTTCAAGAAGCTCCACATTAACATTCCTTTCACTGATGCACTCAAACAAATGCCAAGTTATGTGAAGTTCATGAAAGACATCCTATCAAACGAGAGGAAGTTGGAGGAGTATGAAACTGTTGTACTTATTGAAGAGTACAGTGCTATCATCTAGAGAAAGTTGCCTCAAAAGCTTAAAGATCCAGGAAGCTTTACTATTCCATGTGCCATTGGGAATTCTGTATTTGAGAAGGCATTGTGTGATCATGGTGTAAGCATTAATTTAATGCCTCTGTCTATTTTCAGAAAGCTTGGATTAGGTGAGGCTAGACCTACCATTATTTTTTTGCAATTGGCTGACAGGTCCATTAAGCGTCCAAGAAGAGTCATTGAAGATGTTCTCATCAAGGTAGACAAGTTTATATTCCCTATAGATTTGTGGGACTAGATATGGAAGAAGACAAGGAGATCTCTATTATATTGGGAAGGCCTTTCTTAACAACTAGACGGGCACTCATTGATGTTCAGAAGGGAGAATTAAGGCTTTGGGTACAGGAAGAAGAAGTAACTTTCAATGTCTTAAAGGCTATAAAATATTCGGGAGCTAGTGATAGTTGCTTTTGCATTGATGCACTGTATACATTAGTCTCTCAACACTTTAGCAAACCAAAAGACCTTTGGAAGCATGCTTGACTCATCCCACTCCATCTACTCTTGAAGATGAGGATATCATAGAGATTGCTAATTGGATGGATTCTTTTGGTCCCAACAATCAGAGGTATTTTGAACCTTTGGGACAAGGCCCTTCTCGATCAATTCCTTCAGTTGAGAAACCACCTACTAAGATCATGACACCAGAACTCTCATATCAACAAAAGAAGAAGTTCTTGTTTGATGTAAAGCACTACTATTGGTAAGAACCAGTTCTTTACAGGCACTGTGTTGATCAAGTAATAAGAAGATGTGTGCCAGAAGTTAAGGTAGAGGAAATCCTAAGACATTGCCACACCCTTGAGTATGGTGGACATTTTGGAGGAAACAGAACGACGGCTAAGGTGTTGCAATCTAGGTTTTATTGGCCCACATTGTTCAAAGATGCTCATGCTTTTGTTGCAGCTTATGATATATGCCAACGATCGGGAAACATTTCAAGAAAGAATGAAATGGCCTTGAAGAATATTCTAGAAATGGAGCTTTTTGATGTATGGGGTATCGATTTGATGGGACCGTTTCCCTCATCCTACAACAACAAGTATATCCTCCTTGCAGTGGATTACGTGTCGAAGTGGGTTGAAGCGGCCACAACCCAAACCAACGATGGCAAGGTAGTGCTTAATTTTCTCAAGAAATACATCTTTACAAGGTCCGAAACTCCACGAGCTATCATAAGTGATGAGGGAAAACACTTTTGCAATAAGCAATTTGAGGCTCTCTTTTCGAAATATGGAGTCAAGCACTGAACTGCACTTGCTTATCATCCTCAGACTAATGGGCAAGTAGAGATATCTAACAGAGAGGTGAAGTAGATTCTAGAGAAAACAGTTCATAACTCTCGCAAGGATTGTTCAAAAAAGTTAGATGATGCGTTTTGGGCCTATTGGACTGCATTTAAGACACCTATAGGGATGTCTCCTTATAGGTTGGTCTATGGGAAGGCCTGCCATCTTTCGATGGAATTAGAGCATCGAGCGTATTGGGCAATGAAATAGTTAAATATGGACATACAAGCAGTGGGTGAGAAGCACCTTTTGCAACTCAATGAGATGGATGAGTTCCGCAATGAAGCATATGAGAATGCAAAGATCTACAAGGAGTGGACCAAAGCTTGGCATGATAAGCACATCCAGCGGAAGGAGTTTGTACCCAGATAGAAGGTGCTACTATATAATTCCAGGCTTCGACTGTTTCCTGGAAAGCTTAAATCCAAGTGGTCGGGCCTGTTTGTAGTCACTAAGGTGTTTCCCTATGGTGCAGTTGAACTAAATCATGAAGAGAAAGGAACCTTTAAGGTTAATGGACAACATTTGAAGTCATATTTTGATGGTGGCATTGATTGCAACAAGTCCATAATCACTCTCAACTCACCATAAAGAAGAAAAAGTCAGGCTAATGACGATAAAACAATTGCTTCTTGGGAGGCAACCCAAGCTCTTTACCCTTATCGATTTTAGTTTTTATCATGTTAATTAGTGTTTTAGTTAGTTATAGATTTTTAGTATTTTATAAGTTGATTATGATGCATTTTATTTTGGTGGTGATTTCAGGTGTTCTTGGGACAATATGGGTGCAAAAGACACATAAAAGCGCCTAGGTGCTAACTTTGGGCGCCTAGGCATCATAAAAGGGTACGTAGACCCGAGAACAAGGCGCCACCTCTTGGATGCCTAGGCGCCCATCCTTAAAAAAAAAAAAATTTTGAAGTAGCACCTAGGCGCCACTTCTTGGGTGCCTAGGCGCTCATCTTGAAAAAAAAAAAACATGATTTCGAAACAACACCTAGGTGCTGTGTCATTTATAAGCCACACTAGGGAATTTTTGTTTTAAACGAATTAGAGAGAAAAAAAAATCACTCTTCCCTCGCCCCCTTGTTCTCTCACGCACACAAAACCCCCCTAATACCCCTCAATTGATTTTTTTTTCATCTCTTCATCACTTTGCCTTGCCCCTATCATCCCAAATTCCTCACCCATCACTTCAAAACGCCCCCATCCAAGTTCCTTCACGAGTTGAAAGTTGGCAGCGAAATAGTGATAAAAATTTCAAAACTTGGGCTGTAGAAATTGGGTTTCTTACTCACAATAGGTAACTCCATTCTTCATTATGCTGTGCTTGAGAATTATTGCAATTTGGGGAGAATTAATTCATAAAGGGGAGTCTATCTAGAGTGGAATTATTGAGTGCACATCAAGTGTTTGATAAAAAGTCTAAGAGAGACAAAAGTGTTGGTTGTTGTCAATTGACATCAAAGGTGTTAGTAGACATTACATGTGTGGCATTTGAGATTGATTGGTGACATTAGCGGTTAATTTGGAGAGTCTAAGAGAAAGTTGGGAATACAATTGTAAAAAAAAAAAAGAAGGGGTTTTAAAGAGGAATTTGTGTGAATTGCGACCATGGCGCCGAAGAAGCGTGTGGGGGGTTCGATATCCGTGTAGTATGATATGACTCAATTTGTCTCACAGGCCGCTTTTAATCGCTATCAGTCCTTGTTGGAAAGAAAGACTCCAATTACTAAACGGGGATTCAATACATGTGAAAGGTTGATACGGGATCAAATTTTAAATCGTGGATGGGCCAATTTTGTGAAACAGTCAGGCTCGAGCCTAACTGCAGTGGTTCGAGAATTTTATGCCAATGCCCCCGAGCGCGATAATGGAAAGGTCTTTGTGTAGGGCATTTGGGTGAAGCTTGATCAAGATGTTATCAACAAACACTTTGGGTTGCCTAATATTGATAATGATGAATATCACGCATATTTGGGAAACATTGACTATGATGCAATCCTCAACAAGTTGTGCACACCAGGCACTAGTTGGAAAATGGGACATAACGGTGAACACATCTCATTCCCCCCTAGTGCTCTATAAGACAGGGCATACAAGGCATGGCATAATTTTATCTGTGCTTGCTTCATGCCAGTGTCTCACGTTAGTGATGTACTGAAGGAGTAAGCGGCGCTCTATATGCTATAGTAACAGGGAAGAGCATTGATGCGGGCTAGGTGATTTCTCGATAGAGTGGTATTAGTGTGCTACACGCTCACCTGGGCTTATACTTTCCCTCACTCATTACTGAGTTGTGCAGTAAAGCAGGAGTCCATTGGGATGCAACGGAAGAATGGGTGGGACCCTGACATGTCATCAATGATTCAGTTCTCGCATCATACAAGGAGCTAGAGGCACAAGAGCCAACAGTAGGGGCCAGCTCCTCCAAGTCCCTTTGATCCCCACAACCACCTCGCTCTCCTAGTCAAGCCTCAATCCATGAATGCCTGGATCGCATGGACAGACATCCCGACCACATTGATGATAACATCTACAACTTGGCGCAAATGATGAACCAAATGGCCTAGCACCTAAAAATGAGTATGGACAATTTTTTGATAGTCACGGCTTTCAATGACGAGGACGAAGCACATGAGGATGAGGAGGAGTAGACTTTAACAATCTTCATTTTAGGTAGTGTTCTTTTCTTTTTCTTTTTATTTTATTTTATTTCATTTTATTTTCTTTGATTTTATCATCTTTCATTTTTATTTTATGTTTTTTTTTTTGCATTGAGGATAATGTACTGCTTAAGTTTGGGGGTGGTGTACTACTTCATGCTTGGTTTATGTCAATCAGTTTTTGTTTACTTAAGTTTTAAGTTAGGTTTCATTTTTGTTTAGTAATTATGATAGGAGAATTGTGTTGTTTGAGCACTGTGTAACTTGAATCATAGGAGACCGATGATAAGACTATGGTTGAAATTGAATTTGGCTTTTAGGGAATAATAATTGTTGTGATCTATCCTTGTTTTTCTTGTGATTTGTTTGCCATACTGTGATTCTTTGAGCACTTTGAGCACTCACGCCTTGATCACTTAAGTACTCTATGCTTAGAGGAATTTTATGTTGATCAAGTGATATTTTTCATCTCAAATAAACGTTAGAACCTATTTGAAAATCACTCGAGGTGAAATCCTAGGCTACACAGCATTAAGGACACGATTTAGGCTTTTTTTGGACCATTTGAGCCTTTCAAGCCTACCACTGACATCATTTAATCACTAGTTACCCTGTTAGCGTTATTAGCCATTTTCTTTGTTACGCAGATAATCAACCTAACCTTTGAATAATTTTATCCTACTTAGTCCCTCACTCATAAGCATAACTAGTTTGTCTAGGAAATTATTTGAAGGTAGTTGGTATGACGGGAGGATGGGTGGAGTTTTGAAGAACTTATCAAGGAAATATGTTTTCCTATCATTCATTCATGGATGGAGTTTTGAGTATTGTTAACAAGAGATTATGTATTTATGTTTACAGCTTTGGGTATTGTTATCAAGGGATTATGTATTTATGCTTATTCAATGTTCAAAAAAAAAAAAACACACAAAAAAAAAGAGAAAAAAAAGCAAAAAAAAAAAAGAAAAAAAAGAGAAAAAAATAATAATAATGCATACATCAAATAAATGTGAATAACAAAGAGAGTGTAACATAAGTTTGGGGGTGTACTGAGAGTGCAACATAAGTTTGGGAGTGTACTTAAAAAGAAGAAACGATGTTCTTATGAGGTCTTGAGACAAATTGTGTGTTTGTGGGTGAATTTTGAGCCATATTGTATCCTTTATCTCACCCTTTTACCTTAGCCACACATTATAAGCCGAATAAAGTACTAATAATCTTTGATGTTGCGATAGTCTACATTAGTAGAGAGTGAGTTTGAAAAATAGGCCTATGGCGTTCATAAATTTCACTAATCTAGAGATCTTTCAAAATATGCTTCTTGACATAAACTAATCCGAGTGTAGGTATATAAGTGCAAGAAGCATCACACACACACACTCAAGGAATTATGAGTATGGTAAACTTGAGATTTAAATTGATTTTTTTACATGATTACAATGGTTAGAGTTTCCTTTGAGTCATAAACTTTATGCAATCTTTGAGGCCAAGTATGATGAAAAATTAAATTGATGCTCGAACTATGTCGTGTGTTAGTGTCAATCTTGTTCTTTTTGTTTTGTTCTTTGTTCTTCTTTTGTGTCTTTCACTCGAGGACTAGCAAAATCTTAAGTTTGGGGGTATTTGATAAGTTAGTTTTAGGCTAATTAATTAGATGATTCTCACTTAATGTTTTTGTTACTTTTGAGCACTTTATAAGGATTTGATAATGTTTTGTGTTCTTTTGTAGGTTTTGCAAAAAAAGGATGCATGATAGCAAAGTGTAGGGCAAAGCGGACAGAAAATGAGCAAAATTAGACTCGGGATGAAAATGGAGCCTAGATGCCAGCTTATGGGCGCCTAGACGCTTTTTTAGATGAAGTTTCATACAAAAACCCAAGAGCAAAGCGCCTGCCTAGGCACCATAACTTGGGTGCTTAGGCACCATAACTTGGGCACCTAGGTGCCATTCTATGAAAGAGGCTGAACAACACTATGGCGCCTAGGCGCTGTAATCCTAGAGCCTAGGCGCCAATTTGAAAAATTTTATGCATAGCGCCTAGGTGCTACAATCTTACTGCCTAGGCGTCATTATAAAGCCTAGGTGCTGTTGTGATTCCAAGTCAAATTTAGTTCCAAAATCGCTCTTTCAAACCCTAGCTTATAAATAAAACATTATAGAGGGTTGGAGCATGAATTTTGACATAGAGAAACTGCAAAAAAGAAGGGAGGACTCACTACTTTGGAGAAGAAGATCGGTGCAACCTGGAGACAGAACCCATCTTCACATCTAAACATATAGTTTTTTTTCTTCTACTCCTCATGTTTAAGAGATTATTTAGGATGATTTTTAGTTTCATTATGAACTAATTTTCTTTGTTCTTGGGCTACGATGTAGCCAGATTATGAATGTTCACTTTTATTTAATTTAATTCAATTCGATGTTTATTCATTACCTATGCTGAGTATTTAATCTGATCTTAATGGTTGTAAAAGTTTGCCCACCTTTTGCATGATTTGTGATTTAATTTGAGGCTAAGAAGCGATGGCTAAATTAGACCATGATTGAATGTCATGAGATCATCGTAGGATAGAGATATCTATGAGACTTGTGTAACACTATAAATTTCTTGTTCTTAATGAATCTTGGTAAGTTTAGAGTTTCCAAAGAGATGTAGGAAATTTGCTAACTTGGATAAATTGTTAACGCTTGAGAAAGATTAATGACTACCTAAGAGAAATTTGTTATCGGTATAGGAATAAATATCAATCGATTAAATTAGATAAAATAGATAGGATTAATCAAGTGAGTCGAAAACTTTCATTAATTTAGTTTGTCTTATTTTTTCCATTTTATCATTACATTGTTTCCTACATTTCAGTTGTTCAAATAGAATTAGAGTTAGAGTAATTTGGTACTTGGTGACAATTAGTCCTTGAGGGAATGATCTCTACTCTTACTTTATTACTTATTAACGATACCTGCACTTACGTTAGAAAGTCCATAACAAGTTTTTGGCGTCGTTGCTAGGGACTATTCGGTTTATTATCAAATAAGGCCTCAAAAATTCGAATCTAGATCAATCTTTGATAAAATCGTGTCTGGAATACGTGATCAAAAAATCATTAGATCAACAGGCCAAACTAACGGATCGGCTTGCCGAACTTACCCCATCAGTAGGCCAAACTAACTGATCAACTTGCCGAAGTTATGATTAATGATCCTTGCAAATCTTTTATTTTGTACCCAAGATTCTGTGGATTAAAACTCAATTTTAATTCAAATAACCCAATAGAGAAGTTATCTAATTAAAACAACCATATCTATATAATCTCTAGGAAAATAAATATTCCAGATAATTCAACAAGTTTATCTTGAAATAATTTATAAAATTAATTCAACCGATAAAAAGACATGAATTATCTAACCCTATCAAATTTTGACCACTATAATAATTTAGCATAAGTCACCAATTTATTAGAAAAGCATGCCATATCATTATAGGATTTATTATAAGCTAGCAAAGGGGACCTGATGGACTTATAAAGTTTAAGCTTCTGACAATTATAAAACCCAATATCTTGGATATATGTTTCATAATTATTAACTCTAGCACTACTCCAGTAAAAAGCTTAGAGGTACACTCTTGAACTAGATAAAATTACAAAGCCCAAAATAGCTTAGTATCCATGACATATCATGATGTATTGTATCCCGATAGGATATCCATAATTGGCTTAAGCATAAATTCTATCTTGTCTTCTTGATTATTTTTCCCATACATTACATTATCTCACCATTGGAAAACTTACTATCCAAAGACAGTATACCATTCGGTTATACCCGTGCATCCAAATGGTTGAGTTTTTCAGTCTTCCAATTACAAGATAACTGTAACGCCCTAGAACTTATTTAATATTATTGTAATGTAAAATGATGAATTAGTGTGCCATAATTAATGTTTTAACATTAATTTGATTACTTGGTTGGATTTTGAATTTTAGGTTGTTTTGTTAATTTGATGAATTCAAATGATTTCTTATTGTTTTAAAATGATGTTTTGAGTTTTGAAACATAATAATTTGTAAAATGTTAAAAATATTCCGTTTTACAAAACCGTGGGTGGCATTTCATTTTCGCACAGTAAAACCGCCCACAAATTTTCTCTATTTATTTCCTTTTTCCCCTCCTCTCTCTTCACTCTCAGCTCTCACTCTCTCTCTCCTCTCTCTCTCCTACCCGTGAGCTCTTTCACTCTCTCTCTCTCGGTTTCTCTCATTCTCTCTCAAATTTTTGAATCAAAATTCAAATCCAAGTTTCAGGTTAGCAAGGAGGAAGCTCGGGATTGAGATTTGGCAACCAAGAACGCAGATTAAAGCTTCGATTCGAGGTTAGTTTTGAAATTTCTAAACTTTTTCTAAAATTTTTAATTTTGTACATTTTTGAAATTTAAGTTCGTTTAAGCTTAGAAAACCCTTGATTTGAGTTAAATGAACTTAGAACAACCAGAATCTAAGCTTAGATTGAAGAAAAAAGGGTTAGATTCAAGATTTTTCATTTTTTCTCATTTTTCTACATTTTTAGATTTCTGAGATTTTTGTGTTTGAATCTTATTTAAATGAGTTCAAAAGTGTTCTAGTATGTTTTTCTATCATCTATAATTGTTTTTCATGCCTGAGATTTGAGAAAAATAGGTTAAAATCAAGATTTGGATTTTTGAGGATTGAAAACCCGTGGCTGGAATTTCTGAGTTTTCCTAGTTTAGCAGGCTGAACTATGTGTTCGGTAGGCCGGATTAGAGGATCGGCAGGCCGGTGTTCATCTGTCCGATAGGCCAAACCTGAGAAATGTCCAACCGACCGGACCTGGTTTTCGGTTGGCCGAACTGCACAGTTTGGCCAGCCAAAGCAGGGAGTCTGGCAGGCCAGTCGGGCATGGCGAATTTTGTGATTTTTTACCTGTTTTCACTGTTTTGAACCCCGATTTAAATTCCAACCTTGTAGAATGATTTTAAACATATAATGGCACACTAGGACATCATGAAATGGTTTAGTAACATAGAATGTCTCGAACTAGATATTGATCGACTTAGTGTGTATCTAGGATTGTTTATGGTTTCACAGAGCTAACGTATAGCGGACCAAGATTACGGTGTGGGGTACTGGCATGAGTATCGAGGTAGGACTTCTACCCCATTCCTTGGTAGCCTAGTTTCAAAATGATTTGACTTTGAAAAAGGATTTCTATTAAAATGTTTTCAACGATTGTTTGAAAATGAATTTATCGGTTATATTTTAATATACCGTGAACTGAAATGGACTTCATAATAAATGTAAATGACAATACTCGGTAATTGGGTTTTGAATGATGATGGAAATAAACACATAGACATGATGTCATATCAAAGATCGGGTCATGTAGCGATCGACCTTGGGGCAGGTCCCGAAACCCAGTTGAGCCACTACGGTGGTGATATTCTTATGGTTTGCCTAGGAAAAGAAAATGATATTTCTGGTTGTCCGAGTAAGCTGTTCTGGGTAAGAACGGTTTCATTGAAATTTATTTATTTATTCAAGGTTTCTTTTAAATAATTCCTGAATAATGAAATATTTTTTTAAATTAAATTATTTTATAAAATATAGTCCTACTGAGCCTTTCGCTCACGTTTTATTTGTTTTAAATTTCCCCCCTTCTAGGTGGTTTCCCATTTAGGTTCGGAGAGGATTCGACGGACCAAACTCAAGAGTAATAGAGGGACTAGTAAATTTATTTGTATTATTTAAATCAAGGCATGTAAGATTTTAACTTTATTTGTGCTTAGACTGTGGTTGTATTTATGATATTGTCAGTAACTATGTGTGTGCACAAGTTGTGGGTCAGTGGAACCCATACTCACTATGTCAATTATTTATTTTTCATGCAATGGTTTTCTTGAAACTTTCATATTTTATTATTTAATTTAATCCCTAAAATTTGTTATTTTAATTAAATTCTCTTTTAATTAATTTAATTAATATGCTACGTCATCTCCCGTACTCTAGGGTGTGACAGAATGGTATCAGAGCTCAAGGTTATGAACCTTGGGAATTGTGCACACATAGGTATGACAATGAAATACCTCTGACAGTCCAAAATTTGTTTTCAGAAGTGAGAGAATGACACCTAGATGTCGTTCGACAGTTGATGCCGAGTTTGAAAATGATGAGGGCATGATGAGGTCTATGTTTGTGGCTTTCCGGCAGATGGCAGCCAGGGCTAGATCGGAGGATTCTGATGTTGGTCGTCGGCATAGTATTTTAAGGAATTTCAACGTGCGTCTATTCTGACTTTTGATGGTAATGGGGATCCACATTTGGTAGAGTATTGGCTGGATTTGATCGTGAAGCATTTGGATACCTTTGGTGTGCCTGATGAGTATCGTGTGGAGTTCACTGCATATAAGCTTGAGGGTGGTGCTCACACTTGGTGGAAACAGGCTAAGCGTTTGGACGCGGTGGCGATATCAGTTGGGATAGGTTCGGGGAGCTGTTCTATGACTGGTATTTTTCGCAGGGGTATAGAGATCAGAAGGCAGCTGAGTTCTACAGGTTGCAGCAGGGTGATTTGTCCGTCTGGGAATATGAGGCAAGATTTAATGAGTTGGCCAGGTTTGCTCCATCAGCTGTGGCATCGAAGCATGAGAAGTGCATTAAGTTTCAGGAAGGACTCAAGGCTCCTATTCAGTGACAATTGGTTGCTCTACAGCTTAGGAGTTTTGGAGAGCTTGTGTCGTCAGCAATATCCATGGAGAATGATTATGTGCAGTATTGTGAGGATCGAGCCAAGGCTTCAGGAGGATCGCAGAGGAGCGGTAGGAAGAGCACCAGTAGCCGTCCAACTTCAGGGAAGAGCAAGCAAGGTGGCATGAACAGTGGTAGCAGTAGTTCGTCTGGCAGCAGGCGTAGCAATCCCTACAGCTTCCATTGTCATTTTTGTCAGCAGCCCAGACACATCAAGAGGAATTGCCCGATCAGGAGTGCCCATCTTGGATCTCAGACCGGGGAGGATGCCAGTCGTCAGTCTCAGCCTCAGACCCTACCTCCGCCTCAATAGTACCCACAGTTGTAGTATCCCTAATTCTCTTCTCAACAGTTCTCATATCCGGCACGAGGGCAGCAGCCGTAGTATTTCCAGCGCAGCGTCCCTCCGTATCGAGTGCCGAGTATAGTGAGTGTGCAGTTGTCTCCGTCTCAGCAGCATCGGTAGAATAATCCAGGACCCAGCAATGTTAGTAGAGGAAAAGGAAAGGCTCCAGTGCAGGTTCATGCAATGGCATCGAGTGGTTCAAATTCTCATGTTGATAACGTAGTTGTCGATGGTACGATCTTAGTTTCTAGATCTTTAGATCATGTTTTATTTGATACCAGTGCCTCTCATTCTCTCATTTTGAATTCTTTTGTACATGCCTTGGGACTAGAGATAGAAGAGTTTAATGAACCCCTAGTCATAACTTCTCCCTTGGGGCGGGTGTGTGTAAATTGTATGTGTAAATCTTGTAAAATATAGATTGGGGATGAGATTGTGAGAAGTGATTTGATTATACTCCCTATGAACTCATATGATGTAATTCTAGGGATGGACTGGTTGTCCAGGTATAATGCAGTTGTGGACTGCCAACTTAGAAAGGTGACCCTAGTGTCTAATAGGGGGACGATGATCACTTACTAGGGTGGTGGTGATTGGTTAATGAGTGAGCGTCTCATGAAGTCGTGTCTAGGAGGGCGAAGGAATCTGGGTTGTTGTACTTTTCTTGCAAACCTAGAGTACGTGCCCTATGCTTTGAGAGGAAGTGTAGCGATTCTGGTGGTTGATGAGTTCGAGGATGTTTTCCCCGACGAGTTGGCAGGATAACCACCGCATCAGAAAATTGAGTTTGGTATTGAGTTATTTCCGAGGACAACACCGATTTCTATGGCACCTTATCGGATGGCGCCGGCGGAAATGAAAGAATTGAGGAAGCAACTTTAGGGGCTTGCTGATAAAGGGTATATTCAGAATAACACATCTCCATGGGGAGCACCGGTTTTGTTTGCTAAGAAACATGATGGGACTCTCACGTTGTGTGTAGATTATCGGCAGCTGAATCGTGTTACAGTGAAGAATAAGTATCCCTTGCCTAGGATCGATGAGTTGTTTGATCAGTTGGGAGGTTTGCGATACTTCTCAAAGATTGATTTACTGTTGGGTTATCATCAGCTCAGGATTAAGGAAGAGGATATTCCCAAGACAGCTTTTAGGACTCGGTATGGGCACTTTGATTTTCTGGTTATGTCGTTTGGGTTGACGAATGCTCTGGCAGCTTTCATGGATTTGATGAACAGGATATTTAGGCCGTATTTGGATCAGTTTGTGATTGTGTTCATCGATGACATTCTTGTGTATTCTAAGACTTGGGAGGAGCATAAGCAGCATCTCTGGATCGTGCTTCACACTCTACGGGAGCACCAGTTGTATGCTAAGAGGGAAAAGTGTGAGTTTTGGTTAACTGAGGTCAAGTTTCTAGGTCATGTCATCTCGGAGCATGGTATTTCTGTGGATCCATCCAAGATTGAAGCCATAGTAGAGTGGGAACGACCAAGGAACGTAGCAGGGATTCGCAGCTTCTTAGGTCTCGCTGGTTGTTATAGGAAATTTGTAAAGGATTTTTCGAAGATTGCAGCTTCGTTGATGAGATTGATGAAGAAAAATGTCAAGTTTGAGTGGGATGAAGATTGTGAGCTTGCTTTTCAGGAATTGAAGAACCGGTTGACTTTAGCTCCAGTGTTGGTTATTCCTAGTAGTGACTAGCCGTATGAGGTTTACGCAGATGCTTCAAGACGCGGACTTGGATGCATGTTGATGCAATATGGACGTGTGGTTGCGTACGGATCGAGACAGCTACGACCTCACGAGTAGAATTATCCTACTCATGATTTGGAGCTCGCGGCTGTGATTCATGTGCTGAAGATTTGGAGGTGTTATTTGTATGAAGCGTCGTTTCAGGTCTTCTCCGATCACAAGAGTTCGAGGTATCTGTTCACTCAGAGGGATTAAATTTGAGGCAGCATAGATGGATAGAGTATATGGAGGATTATGATTTTGCATTGCAGTATCATCTCAAGAAAACTAATGTGGTCGCGGATGTGCTTAGTAGGAAGTCTTCAGGAATTCTCACTTGTTTGGCTTTTGAGGACTAGAGCAGGGATGCGACAGTGAGTGAGTATGGACTACGGTATCATGAAGACTATGATTGAGTTTCGGTATATCATGTGGAGGTGACCCCAGCTCTTGTTCAGATGGTGAAGCAAAGTCAGTGGCAGGATCAGCATTTGCAGGGGATTTCGTCGTGGATTCAGAACGGGGAGCAGTTTAAAGAATGGAGCATCCATGCAGATGGATCGTTGTATTTCCAAGAGCGTCTTACAGTTTCAGCTATCGCCGAGGTGACGAAAGTTGTTTTGGACGAAGCTCATAGGTCTCAATTCGCTATTCATCTGGGGAGCACAAAGATGTATCGCGATTTGAAGAGGCAATATTGGTGGAGACGCATAAAGAAAGATGTTCAAGAGTATGTGGCCAAGTGTATGACGTGTCTTCAGGTGAAAGCCGCATCAGAAGCCTGCGGGTTAACTTCAGCCGCTTCCTATTCTAGGGTGGAAATAGGAGCATGTGACGATGGATTTTCTCACAGGTTTGCCGAGGACAGAGCAGCGGCATGATGCAGTTTGGGTCGTGGTCGACAGGTTGACGAAATTAGCGTATTTCATTCTGTTTAGGTCGGCATGTTTGAGGAAGATTCTCAGGGATCTGTATCTGTAGAACATTGTGAGATTGCATGGAGTTCCTTTGTCCATCACTTCTGATCAAGACACCAGGTTTAATGATAAGTACTGGAGAAATTTTCAGGAGGCTTTAGGTATTGATTTGAACTTCAGTACGGCATTTCATCCTCAGACTGATGAGCAGTCTGAGCGGGTTATTTAGATTCTCGAGGATATGTTGCGTGCTTGTGCGTTGGACTTCGGCGGAAATTGGAAGCAATGTTTGCATTTGGCGGAGTTCACATATAATAATAGCTATCAGGCGAGTATTGGTATGGCACCGTTTGAGGCGTTGTATGGGCGACTGTGTCGGTCACCTGTGTGTTGGGCCGAGCCAGAAGATAGGGTTATTCTTGGGCCGGATGAGATCCGTGATAGCAATGAGAAAGTCGCGGTGATTCGAGATTGATTGAGGGTAGCTCAGAGTCGACAGAAGAGTTACGCGAATATGAGACATAGACCCTTAGAGTTCGCAGTTAGAGATTTCGTTCTCTTGAAGGTATCGCCTTGTAAGGGAACTATGCGGTTTGGAGTGAGTGGGAAGCTCGTGTCGAGGTATATTGGGCCGTTCGAGATCACTCAGCGTGTTGGTGTGGTTGCTTATCGGCTTGATCTTCCGCCCGAACATTCTCATATTCACGATGTGTTTCATGTGTTGATGCTTAGGAAGTGTCCGCCTGAGCAGGGTAAGGTAGTTTCATTTCGTGATGTGCAGGTTCGAGAGGATACGACGTACGAAGAAGTGCCGATTCAGATCATCGATCGGAAAGTGATTAGTTTGCATCATCATGAGATACCGTTGGTAAAGGTCGTGTGGCAGCATCACGGGGTTGATGAAGCCACTTGGGAACTAGAGTCAGGTATGCGGGAATTGTATCCGCATTTGTTTTGTTTCTGAAATGAGATGTAAATTTTGAATCTAGATCAATTTTTGATAAAATCGTGTCTGGAATACGTGATCAAAAAATCATTAGATCGACAGGCCAAACTAACGGATCGGCTTGCCGAACTTACCCCATCAGTAGGCCGAACTAACTGATCAACCTGCTGAAGTTATGATTAATGATCCTTGCAAATCTTTTATTTTGTACCCAAGATTCTGTGGATTAAAACTCAATTTTAATTCAAATAACCAAATAGAGAAGTTATCTGATTAAAACAACCATATCTATATAATCTCTAGGAAAATAAATATTCAAGATAATTCAACAAGTTTATCTTGAAATAATTTATAAAATTAATTTAACCGATAAAAAGACATGAATTATCTAACCCTATCAAATTTTAACCACTTTAATAATTTAACATAAGTCACCAATTTATTAGAAAAGCATGCCATATCATTACAGGATTTATTATAAGCTAGCAAAGGGGACCTGATGGACTTGTAAAGTTTAAGCTTCTGACAATTGTAAAACCCAATATCCTAGATATATGTTTCATAATTATCAACTCTAATGCTACTCCACTAAAAAGCTTAGAGCTACACTCTTGAACTATATAAAATTACGAAGCCCAAAATAGCTTAGTATCCATGACATATCATGATGTATTGTATCCCGATAGGATATCCATAATTGGCTTAAGGATAAATTTTATCTTACCTTCTTGATTATTCTTCTCTTACATTCCATTATCTCACCATTGGAAAACTTACTATACAAAGACAGTATACCATTCGGTTATACCTGTGTATCCAAATGGTTGAGTGCAATAGTCTTCCAATTACAAGATAATGTATATAAGAGGATATCATCGACTCCTAAATTAAAGTTATAGATTCCATATCTATGAATAACAAGTCTATGCTAACAAGAGTCATGTCTCCAACACACCAGCATGCATACCAAGATAAAATCTGGATGTCACCCCTTCGTACGTCAAAAGACATAAGTCAAAATAACGGGCTCATTAGTCATTTCAAGATTAAGATACAACATATGTGATTGTCTAAAGTGAATTGATTTACCGAGGCAGAATTATTAATATAAATCAATTCCACTTTATGTCCTGATCCAATAGATCGTCACTATGATAATGTACTATTGTTTCTATTCGTAAAGTCCACCTCCGATGGCCAAGACAGACCATCTCCCATTAGGGATATAGACAACATAGCAATCTTCGCATGACTAAAGCACCTAACTTTATTCTCTCAATTGCGGATCTTATAGTTTAGACTATTATATTTAGAATCATGTTTTTTGCATAATCTGTCCTTCATATACCTAATTCTAAAGGTTTAAACTGATAATCTCATATTTTAGTTTGCATAACATACATCCAACAAATATGAATGTAAAGCGGAAAACATTTGGTTGATGAATAATAAATAAATTCTTTATTGATAGAAATGTCTCTAAAAAAATATTAAATGTTTACTTCTTAGAGCATACATGTCTAAAAATCTCCCACTTACGTTAAGTGAGTAAATATGACATATCCTACATCCCCTTAGCTTCCAAATGCCATTCGAAAGCTCTCATAGGTAGTGTCTTGGTGATCGGATTTGCTAAATTATCCTCGGATGTGATTTTGCATACAACAACATGCCCCCCTCAACGAAGTCCTTTACACATGATACTTCCAATGAATATGCTTACACTTCTTGTGAAATCTTGGTTCCTTAGCATTAGCTATCGCTGCAGTGCAATCACAATACAACGATGCTACCTTATCCATTCCAAGAACTACCTCAAGATCTGCAAGGAACTTACGGAGCCACACTGCTTCTTTCGAAGCATCACTAGCTGCTACATACTCGGCCTCCATCGTTGAATCTAAAGTGCAATCTTGCTTGACACTTCTCCAAACAATGGCACCACCACCCAAAGTAAACACAAAACCAGAAGTTGATCTCCTCGAATCCCAATAGGATTGAAAATCCAAATCAATATATCCTAGAGGTGTTAAATCCTCACCTGAATATACGAGCATCTACCCCTAAGTCCTTCTTAGGTAGTTGAAAATATTTTGACTGCAACCTAGTGGTTTGGTCCTGGATCCAACTAAAATTGACTTACTTTCCCAACCACAGAACTAATATCCGGTCGTGTGCAAAGCATCGCATACATGAGACTACCCATTGTCGAAGTATAAGGCATCTTCTTTATGTATTTTCTTTCTTCATTAGACTTTGGAAAATCTTTCTTAGAAAGAGTGATTCCAGACCTAGATGGTTGCCTACCTTTCTTGGAATCCTGCATTGTAAACCTCTTGAGAATTTTATCTACGTAGCTAGCTTAGGAAAAAGCTATCATTCTGTTCTTCTCCTAAAAAATCTTGACACCGAGAACATAATTAGTTTCACTCAAGTCTTTCATGTCAAACTGTTTAGTCAAACATTATTTGACCGATGACATTGTCCCAACGTCGTTGCCAATTAGTAGAATGTCATCTACATAGAGTGTAGAAAAATCACTTTCGTATCCTTAATGTGTTTGTAAACACATGGCTCATCCACATTTTGTTCGAACCTATAAGTCTTGATCAATTGATTAAATCTTATGTTCCAAGAACTGAAAGCCTACTTAAATCTATAAATTGATTTTAGCAGCTTACAAATCTTACCCACCTAACCCCTAACCTTGAACCTCTCTGACTATACCATATATATGGACCCATCAGGATAAACATTCAGAAAGGCAGTCTTGACATCTATCTACCAAGTCCCATAGTCGAGAGTGGTAACTATAGACAAGAAAATGCGAATGGATTTAAGCATGGCTACATGCGAAAAGATTTCCTCATAATCGATTTCTTCCTTTTGCGTGTATTACTTAGCTATCAGTCTAGCCTAATAGGTTTTGACTTTTTTATCTGCTCCATTTTTTCTCTAATAGATCTACTTACACCCTATGCGTTTTACCCCTTCGGGAAGATCCATAAGTTCCTAGACCTGATTAGTCTCCATAGACTTTATCTTAGTGTTCATGGCTTCTGTCTAGAGTTCTGAATCAACAGCCTCTATGGCCTCTTCGTAAGTGTAAGGATCCCTGTCATGTCCAACTGGTTCAGCCAAAAAGGCTTCACCATTAAACATATACCCATCGGGTTGACGCCCAATCCTCCCACAATGCCGAATCTCCATTGGTTGTTGTTTGGTTAGTTTTTCTACACTGATTGGAACAATTTCAATCAGAACCCTCAGATTGATTGAATCACTGGCCAACTCCTCAAGTACCACTTTACTTCGAGGCTTAAAGCCGTCCATGTAACTTTCCTCAAGGAAAGTTGCATTAGTAGAAACCACGACCTTATTTTCCTTGGGTTATACAAAAAACCTCCTTTAGTCCCTTTTCGATATCCTACAAACACATAAACTTCCAAACGTACTTCCAACTTATTCGGTTCCTTATACTGGACATGAGCTAGACATACTCATATGTAAATATGGTTTAAGGATGTCTTCTTTGTTGGAAACAAAGTGCGCAGTGGAATTTTAAAAATTTTTCCATCAGAGTAATTTCCAAAACACAAGTTTGACATGTTATATGTATAAATTAGACAGATCTTACTAACCTCAGTGTGCCGAAGAACCTTTGCAACCTGTGTAGAGAAGTAACATTCCAGAAGAGCCTCAACCAACTGGTCTTCTTTGCTATTCTCTATCCACAACCGAAGTGAGTGTGTGCTCACACATATAGCTCTTCCACCGATGACTCTCCTTCCAACCAATATGCTTACTCTTCTTGTGAAATCTTGGTTCCTTTGCATTAGCTACCGCCGCACTGTTATCACAGTACAGTGATACCGTTTTATCCATACCAGGGACTACTTCAAGATCCCCAAGGAACTTGCGGAGCCACACTGCTTCTTTCGAAGTATCACTAGCTGCCACATACTCGGCCTCCATCGTTGAATCTGAACTGCAATCTTGTTTTGCACTTCTCCAACTGATGGCACCACCACCTAGAGTAAACACAAACCCTGAAGTCGATTTCCTAGAATCCAGACAGGATTGAAAATCCGAATCTATGTATCCTAGAGGAGTTAAGTCCTCACCCGAATGCACAAGCATATACCCTCGAGTCCTTCTTAGGTACTTGAAAATATTCTTTACCGCAACCCAATGGTTCGGTCCTGGATTCGCCTGAAATCGATTTACAATCCCGACCGCATAGCTAATATCTGGTCATGTGCAAAGCATGGCATACATAAGACTATCCACTGCTAAAGCATAAGGCACCTTCTTTATGTATTCTCTTTCTTCATAAGACTTTGGAGAGTCTTTCTTAGAAAGAGTAATTCTAGACCTAAATGGCTACCCACCTTTCTTGGAATCCTGCATTGCAAACCTCCTGAGAATTTTATCTATGTAGCCGGCCTGTGACAAAGCTATCATTTTATTCTTCCTATCCCGAAAGATTTAGATACCAAGAACAAAATTAGCCTCACCTAAGTCCTTCATGTCAAACTGCTTGGTCAATCATAATTTGACCAATGACAATGCCCCAACGTCATTGTCAATTAGCAGAATGTCATCCACATAGAGCAGTAGAAAAACCACCTTCTCATCCTCAATGTGTTTGCAAACGCATGGTTCATCCACATTTTGTGAGAACCCATAAGTCTTGATCACTTGATCCAATCTTATGTTCCAAGAACGGGAAGCCTGCTTAAGTTCATAAATTGACTTTAGCAGCTTACAAACCTTACCCTCTTGACCCACGACCTTGAACCTGTCTGGTTATTCCATATAAATGGACTCATCAAGATAGTCATTCCAAAAAGCCGTCTTGACATCCATCTGTCAAATCTCATAGTCGAGAGCAGCAGCTATGGACAAGAGAATCCGGATGGACTTAAGCATGGCTATAGGCGAAAAGGTTTCCTCATAATCGATTCCTTCCTTTTGCGTATAACCCTTAGCTACCAGTCTAGCCTTAAAGGTTTCGACCTTTCCATCCACAACTCTTTCCTCTTGTAAATCCATTTACACCCTATGGGTTTTACCCCTTCGGGAAGATCCACAAGCTCCCAGACCCGATTAGTCTCCATAGACTTCATCTCTATGTTCATGGCCTCTGTCTAGAGTCTTGAATCAACATCCTCCATGGCTTCTGCGTAAGTATAAGGATCCCTGTCATGTTCATCTGGTTCAGCCAAGAAGACCTCCCCATTGAACATATACCTCTTAGGTTGACGCCCGATCCTCCCACTACGCCAAAGCCCTTGAGATTGTTGTTCTGGTTTGTTTGGTTTTCCTACACTGATCGAAATGGTTTCGTTTGGAACTTCTGGAGTGAACCGATAGCCCCTTAACTCCTCAAGCACCACTTTGCTTCGAGCTTTAAAGTTTTCCATGTAACTCTCTTCAAGGAAAGTTGCATTAGTTGAAACCACGACTTTATTTTCCTTTGGGTTATAAAAATAACCCCCTTTAGTCCCTTTTGGATATCCTACAAACATGCAAACTTCCGAACGTGCTTCCAATTTATTCGGATCCTTAAACAGGACATGAGCTGGACATCCCCATATACGAATATGGTTTAAGGATGTCTTCCTTCTTGTCCACAACTCGTGAGGAGTTTTAGGGACCGATTTTGAAGGCACATTATTCAAAAGATAACATGCAGTTAGTAGTGCACATCCCCAAAAGGACAAAAGTAATGATGAATAACTCATCATGGACCTAATCATGTCCAGCAAAGTCCTATTCCTTCTCTCCGCTACGCCTTTTTGCTGCGGAGTGCCTGCCGCAGTCAAATGGGATAAAATCCCATTTTCTAACAAGTGTCCCAAGAACTCATCAGAAAGGTAATCCCCACCTCGATCAGATCAAAGTGCCTTTATGGGTCTACCCAATTGTTTTTCCATTTCAGCCTGAAACTCCCTAAACTTATCATAAGTTTCGCTTTTGTGGTGCATCAGGTACACATACCCATATCTTGAGTAATCATCAATAAAAGTGACGAAGTACTCATACCCTCCTCATGCCCGGATGTTCATCGGTCCGCAAACATCACTATGCACAATTCTAGAACCCCTTCAGCCCTATTGCCCTTAGACCCGTATGGTCTTTTGGTCATTTTACCCTCCAAACAAGATTCACATTGAGGTATAGACTCCAACTTTAAGTGACTTAAAGGTCCATCCCATACCAACCTTTGAATCCTATTCAGGTTAATATGGCCAAGGCACAAATGCCAAAGATAAGTCTTATTAGAGTGAGAAGTTTTAAGTCTTTCTGAGTCATTATCATTCATCTCAGCATTAAGCAATAAGTCCATCTTAGGTTTGATAAAATATAGATTATTTTGCATCCATCCAGAATAGATAAAAGATTTGTTTTGACGAATTACCACTTTTTCATTAAAAGATACCACGTAGGAGTCTTTAAATAAAGAAGATACAGAAATTAAATTCCTTTTAAATTTAGGAACATAAAACAATCTCGCAAAATTAAATTCCTATAATTATCAAAGTAAAGATGGACATCTCCCACTGCTTCCGCTGAGACCAACGATCCATCGGCCATACGAAGCGTTAAGTCTTCACGTAGTAGACTTCTCGTTTCTTTGAATCCCTACAGAGAAACACAAACATGATTAGTTGCACCAGAATCTATGACCTAGATGTCACTGGATTCCTCAACCAAACAAGTTTCTAAACATAGAAGATCACACCTACCTCCCTTGAAAAGGAAGTCCTTGCAATGCTTCTTTATATGCCCGACCTTACCACAAAAGAAGCACTTAAGCTTCTTTGGGTTCTTCTTCTTCTTCTTCTTGCTCTTGGTAGCAACAGGAATAGAAGACTTCCCATTCTTGGCCCGTTGCTTCTTTCCATTCCCTGAGTTAGGATTGGAACCAGAAGTTGCTACCACGTTGGCCTCATCACTAGCAGGAGACTCCCTGATCAGTAGTTCAAATTCCTGCAACTGTTTCATCAGTTCTGTCAAGGTCATATCTTGTCTATTACTTAAATTAAAAGTGGCTCTAAACAGAATAAATTCCTTAGATAGAATCTCAAAGACCATAGTCATCTAAGTTTCAGCATCGATGTTGGCTCCATTGGTTTGAGCCTCAGCGAGGTAACCCATAACCAACATCATGTGCTCCTTTACAAATGTCCCCGGTCTCTGTCTACAGTTTAAGAGTTTTTGAAGCGCCCCTTGCCACTTCGTTATGGCCTGGCCTCCGAACATATCCTCAAGATTACCCAAGATCTGCTTCGCAGTCTCATAATCCTGATGTTGAGCCTATAGCACGTTGTTCATGCTAGCCATAACATAGCAACGGGCCTGATCATTAGCATCTTTCCAGAGCGATCATACGCTTGGAATTGCTCATTACTTGAGTCTCCCGTAGGCTCAGGAGGGCATGGAGTTGTCAGAACATATTTCAGTTTCTCAAAGGATAGGACGATGTCCAGGTTCCGTTTCCAATCGTTATAATTCTCACCGGTTAATTGGTTTTTGTCAAGTATCGATGATAAAGCGTTTTTAGACATTTTCAATCTACAATGAAGAATCATATACCAAACATAAGCAAACATATATAATAATTTAGTAAGATAACACAATCATGTGAAATCATACAAATGTGTTTGTGTGTCAAAACCTTGAAAATATCACAACCTTACAACGATAATTCCCAACTCAGAATTCAACAAGCTCCTAGGAGAGTCATGCCAAATTCAATCAGGAATACAGATCCCCTCCTGAATATAGATCCCCTCCTGATTAATACATGCCATCCAAGACCCATATGATCCAGCATATACCAATAATCGTTTCTTTGGCCATTAATTTTATTAACAGAGCTCCTGGGGGAGGTTAATAATAAAATTAACGTGAGTGTATAACCATCATTTTAATATTTTATCCATGATTTATAATCACCACCTAGGGGTGTGCAACCATAAATTATACTAAAATACCTTATCCTTTCAGAGATCCAACCTGATACATGATAGAAATCTCTTCCTAGGGGTCAGGACCACCATGTTCTTCCTATGGACCAACGATGAAGGCCTTAGGTCCTCTCTTCGAAAACCTTCTCCTACTCAATCTTTTGAAATCAAGGTTTTATTTTAAGAATATGCATGAACAATTTTAATATGAGCGGCACTCCCTATTCTATATGACATGTTATCAATACACATGGTAAATCATATTATAATGTAGACAAGCAAAGCTAGAAGCAAAATAATAATAACCGTAATATTATGGTTCCACCCTAGAGAATAGAAAAACTAAGATTACAAGAGAATAATCGAGACATTTATCAATTTTGCATCTTTGAATCCTCAAGTTGTATCCTTCTTCATGCAATACCCATCTTCAAGTCTTCAATCCTGTTATGAATCAAAAACTTCATATTTTCGGTCATATCCAAATTCAATGTTTCTCAGAATCGTCTCAAAAATAAAATTAAAATTGCATTGGAAAAATTGCACCTTTTCTGGAAATTTGGCAGCTCTCGGTCGATAGGCCGATTTGGGTGAGCGGCCTACCAATTATGAAGGTTCAGCCTACCGGTAGAGCTCTCAAATTTCTGCCCCGCTGTCGGCCTGCTGGACCACACGTCCAGCCTGCTGATCTGTGACGTCCGGCATGTCGACTGAGCAGGAAAAATTATTCCATAAAATACAACTTTAATGCAATTTATCAATTTTATTTTCAACAATTCAAAAACATAAAATTAGAGACTTAGGAAATACCTGGGGGCGCCATCATCGTTCTTCTAGATCCGTCTTCTTTGAATAATTATTTAATTACAAAATTTTACAAATTTAAAATGAATAATAATTCCTAGAAGGAGATGATAGTCCGCCATCTAATTACATGAAAAATCTAGATACACATTCTAAACTCTAAGGAACCATAACCGGTATTAATTAATTAATAAATAATTAAACAATGATTTAACTAACCATAATTAATTAATAAACATTCATCACATAATCCATGACAACATATATATTATATAGAAACCTAGAGTGCCATCTCTCTATAAAATTCAATTCAAGCATAGGAGAGATAGAGATCACAAAATTTATGCATATAACATAATCACAAACTTGTAAATTTATGTAAAAACCATGGCTCTGATACCAATTGTTGAAAACACGGTGCGCAGTGGAATTTTTTTTTTTTTTTTTTAAATTTCATTAGAGTAATTTCCAAAACCACAAGTTTGACATGCTATATGTATAATTTAGACAGATCTTACTAACCTTTGTGTGAAGAACCTCCGTTTAACGCCCCTTTAATTTGGACGTCACAGATGTCGTTACATACATATGTTCATACTTGCTTAAACTTTAAACATATAAATATATCAAACTTAAACAGTACTATTGATTTATAAGTACTTAAACTTACATAACCAGGATCCATTCATACCTTAATTTTTTTTTTTAAACTTAACATTGTTTAGAATAACATTGTTTAATTAATTCCATAACATAATTTATTCAATTATACTTAAATCAATCATGAACTTATTTAATAATATAAGTTTATCAAATTGTAACATTAGGACTTATAAAAAAAATATCACATTAAATCTCTTTGAACATTGCACCATTTGAAATCCATTTATTCCCACAGTTCGGCAGGCCGAACTTGGGACTTCGGCAGGCCGAACATCATCGGCAAGCCGGAGCTCCCTCAACCGGCAGGCCTGCAGAGGCTTTGCGATTCGGACTAAAAATTCATTCATGTTCGGTAGGCCAGAAATTCGATCGGCAGGCCAAACTTCTGGTCTTCGGTAGGCTGGCCATAGAGTTCGGCAGGCCGTCCGAGACTAATTTCTTTTGGAAAACTTAATTTAAAACATACCAACTTTACGTAAAATATAGCGGAAGTTCATAATTCATTGAAAATGATAAAATATCTTATAAAACCATAATATAATTATTCTTAAAATCTTAACATAAAAATATGTTAAAAAATATAACTTGATTTAAAACATAAAAGCGTTCTTCTTGGCGTGCTTCTGGTTACAATTCATCGTTCATGTTGCTCACACGCCTTCCCATGTCCTCCACCTATTCCATGACTCTCTTACTCTTATCTGCAACATGACATATAAAACATGATTAAGCTAAAGCTTAGTAAGTACATATAATTCTCACAATTTAAAACATTTCATAAACATCATCATCATCATCATTGTCATCATATCATAAAAGTGCCTTAAGCACAATTTCATAGAACATATCTTTCATAATGTTGACCATGTTAAAACTTATTCCATTTTTATCTTAAGGGTCCAAGTGTTGCACCATAAACATCATCATAGGCGCGCCGTCATGAGAGGAGGAGGGTAGCTAATCCCAAACCAAACATGACATCGTAACATAACATTTCATAACATTGGGTGTGCAACACTTATTAGGTGATACATATATACATACTTTCATACTTTAAAACATGCCATAAACATCATGCATAACTTGAAATCATGAAAATCTTTCATAAGAAATCCTTTAAGGAAAATCATCATAAAATCATCATGAAAATCCTTGTAAACATATCATCAAACCTTGCAAAAGTGTCATGTTGCAGGTGAGAATGTACTTACCTTAACGATAGCTTACTTAACCTTAAAAATGCACTTGGTGACAACGCCGCGGTCTCGATGTGCTCGTTTCCTTGAGTGTTCATGCCATTTATCCATTTAAAGATGCAATAATAATCAATACTCATAATGAAATATCCATACACTCATGTATACATTCATCACATTTCAGACATATTCCATAATCATCATCATAAAATTATCATCAAAACATGTAAACGCTATTCATAACATGCTTCCTTAAAAATCAGAACATTTTATACATCGTAAACATGAAAATCTTTTTGAAAAACATTTCTAATAATTTAAAACACATATATTTAATTTAAAACTCCATACCATCATCATATTATCATGCATAAAATCATGTTATTATCATAAAATCATATAAATACATAAAACATTTAATAAAACGAAAATCCCAAAAACAACATTATCAAAACATTTCATAATCATAAAATACATTCATCTTACATACTCATACATATGCATATTTAACAACTTTTCACGAAAACATCATTCTTTACCTCTTGAATAATCATTACATTTTTCATTCTTTCAAAATTAAACAGTAACATTTTAATGTGAGGGGTAGATGACAAAAATATCATTTTTCATTAAAACATTGAAATGACATGAAACTTAGAAAAACATCACATAATATATACATAACATCATATAAAAATCGAGACAAAATACAATACCTAACGAGGAGAAGAATTTCTTTTCAAAAATACTAGAAAAACCGAATTCATACCTTGAAGTTTCTTCTCGAAATTCTTGAATTCGACCAACGAAACAAGACTTTTTCTTTCAATATACTCAGAAAATTTTTGTGGGAGAGAGAGAGAAATTTCGTGAGGAAGAGAAGAGGAAGAGAAATGAAAGAACGTCTCAGAAATTTTTTGAGAGAGAGAAAGCGTGAGAGGAGAGAAAATAACAAAAGAAGAAGCATTAAAACTTTTAATGTAATAAACACCATTGATGGGAATTCAATTCCCTTCATTAAGTCAGAAAATTCTGACTGCTGGGGGCGTGAGGCGTGGAGAAGAGGAGAGAAAGAAAAGGAAAGTCAAATCTCTACTCATTACTTACCATGTTTTGCCCTATTCAAATGGGAAACCATTTAAATTGATACAAATCAATGCAAGTCAAATCCTTTAATTTCCTTAACTGATAAAAATATTGCATTATTATGCCAATTAATCACATTAATTCATCCAATTAATGTAATTAACTTAGCCATAATTTTAGAGAAATTTCTGCTGACTGCTTGTCAGCCATGTTTGGCCTGCCGATTTTCCCTCTTCGGCCTGCCAGAGGGTTTCCTCGGCCGGCCGATCTCGGGCAAGAAGCTTGGCCTGCCGATCTTAAAAGTTTGGCCTACTGATCTGTCATTAAATGCCATAACATAAAACATTCACACATCATTGCATCATAAATAATCATATATTTAAAATTTTACATGAACACTAGAGCACAACGATTTCATGCGGTCGTCACCTGTCACAAAACTTGACATAAAAGTTAGTAACATGCACATCACATTTCTTATCATATAACGTTATTTATTAATAAAATTCCGTATAAACGTTACTAACTTAACGTGGTTTGTTACATAAAATAGGCAGGTGTTACACTCTACAACCTGTGTAGAGAAGTAACGTTCCAGAAGTGCCTCAACCAACTGGCCTTCTTTGCTATACTCTATCCACAACCGGAGTGAGTGTGGGCTCACACATACAGCTCTTGCACCGGTGACTCTCCTTCCAACCAAGAGAGAGAACCCAAAGCTAGTGTTCGTGATTTGTGAACAAAAGCTCTCAGGGAGTTTTTAGATGCTCACTAGAAGAGTATCACTCTTAATCTCTCAATTGATCTAAGTAAATCATGAGACTCACCCCCTTTTTATAGCCATTGGTCCTGGGGTCAGTCCTTATCAGATTAGGTCTCAAAAACTCGAAACAGAATCAAGTTCAGATCAATATCTGATAAGATCCACGAGAAAACGCATAATTTTATCTCCCGCTGATCGGTAGGTTGAACATCCTGATCGGTAGGCCGATTAGGCCCATTCGACAGGCCGACCACGCATTCGGCAAGCCGAACTCTCGAGAAAAAATCTCCGTGAATCTTTTATTTTTCACCCAAGATTCTAAAGGATAAAGTCTCAGTTTTGATTCAAATAACCCAATAGAGAAGATATCTGATCAAACTAAACTTTATCAAGATAATCTTTGGGAAAATAAATCAATTCACAATAATTCTACATGTTTATCTTGATCTAATTTATCCAAAATTAAATCAATCGATAAACATACAAGAATTATCTGATCCAATAATTCAACAAGTTTATCTTAAATTAATTTTATTACAAAATTAATTTAACCAATAAATAGACATGAATTGTATGACTCTTACAAATTTTAAACCAATCTGATATATCCGACATAAGTCACCAATTATTGGAAAAGCATGCCGTGTCGTTACAGGATTTGTGAGCTAGCAAAGGGGACCAAAATGGACCTATAAAGTTCAAGCTCATGATAATTATGAAACCCAATATCCCAGATATTCACTTCACAATTATCAACTCCAACGCTACTCCACTAAAAGCTTGGAGCTGCACTCTCAAACTTTATAGAATTACGAAGCTTGTGTAGCAAAGTCTCCATGACATATCAAAGTGTATCGTATCCCCATATGATAATCCATAATCGGCTTAAGGAGAAGTTCTGCCTTACCTTCCTGATTATTTTTATCTTACGTTCCATTGTCTCACCATTAGAAAACTTACCATCCAAAGATAGTATACCATTCGGTTACACCCATGTATCCAAATGGTTGAGCGCTCTAGTTTTCCAATTACAGGACAACACATATAAAAGGATATCATTACTCCTAAAGAGGAGCTATAGATTTCATATCTATGAATAACAAGTCTACGCTATCAAGAGTCATGCCTCCAACGTACCAGCATGCGTACCACTATTGAGATGTGGGAGTCAGCCATTGGCACATCAAAAGATACAAGTTGAGACAACGGGCCCACTATTCATCTCAAGATTAAGATACAATACAAGCGATTGTCTAAAGTGAATCGATTTGCCAAGACAGAATTATTAATCTAAATCAATTCACTTTATGCACCGATCCAACACATTGTCACCTATGACAAAGCGCCAACGTTTCTATTCACGGAGTCCAACTCCGATGGTCAAGACAAACCATCTCCCAAAAGGGATATAGACAACATAACAATCTTTACATGGATAAAGTGCCTAACTTTATTCCCTCGATTGCGGATCATTTGTTTTAGACCGTCACCTTAAGAATCGTGTCTTTCACATAATCAGTCCATCATATGCCCAATTCTTAAGGTTTAGATCGACAGTCTCAGACTACTGTTTGCTTAACATACATTTAACAAATATGAACGTAAAGAGGACAAGATTTGGGATATATAAATGAATAAATTCTTTATTGATAAAAATGTCTCCAAAAACGTATTACATTTTTACTCCTTAGGGCATACATGTCTAACAGCTTCTATGCAGAGCTTTGAATCAATATTCTTTATAGCCTTTGTGTAAGTGTAAGGATCCTTGTAATGTTCAACCAGTTCAGCCAAGTAGGCTCCACCGTTGAACATATACCTCTCGAGTTGATGCTTGATCCTTCCACTATGCCAAAGCTCCCTAGGTTGTTGTTCGGTCGGTTTTTCTACATTGATTGGATTAGTTTTAGCTGGAACCCTAAGTGATCGAATCACTCCATAACTCCTTGAGTACCAATTTACTATGAGGCTTAAAGTCATTCATGTAACTCTCCTCAAGGAAAGTTGCATTCATGACTTTATTTTCTTTTGGGTTATAAAAATAACCCCCTTTTCCCTTTTGCATATCCTATAAAGACATAACTTCCAAACGTGCTTCCAAGTTGTTCACTTCCTTTTACAAGACATAAGGATGTCTTCCTACTTGTCCACAACTCGTGAGGAGCTTTAGGAACTGATTTTAAATGCACATTATTCAAGATATAGCATGCGATTTGTAGTGCATATCCTTAAAAGGATAAAGGCAATATTGAATAAGTCATCATGGACCTAACCATGTCTAACAAAGTCTTATTCCTTCTCTCAGCTATGCCATTTTGGTGCAGAGTGCCTGGCATAGTCAAATGGGGTAAAATCCCATTCTTTAATAAGTTTCCTATGAACTCATCGGAGAGGCATTCTCTACCTCGATTGGATTGAAGTGCTTTTATAGGTTTACCTAATTGCTTCTCCGCTTTAGCTTAAAATCCCTAAACTTGTCAAAAGTTTCACTTTTATGATGCATTAGGTAGACATACCCATATCTCAAGTAATCATCAATAAAAGTGACAAAATACTCCTACCCTCCTCGTGTCTTGATGTTTATGAGACCACAAACATCACTATGCGCAAGTTCTAGGACCCCTTCGGCTTGATTACCCTTAGACTCAAATGGTCTTTTAGTCATTTTTCCCTCCAAGCGAGATTCACATTGTGGTATAGATTCTACCTCTAAGTGACTTAAAGGTCCATCCCTTACCAACCTTTGAATCCTATTCAGGCTAATACGATGTAATTACAAGTGCTAAAGATAAGTCTTATTAGAGTGAGAAGTTTTAAGTCTTTTAGAGTTATTATTAACCTTGGTGTTCAACAGTGAGTCCATCTTAGATTTGATCAGATATAGGTTGTTTTGCATCTATCCATTACAGATAAAAGATTTATTTTTACAAATCACAACTTTATTATTAAAAGAAACTGAATAAGAGTCTTTAAATGAACAAGTGAAAGAGTCTTTAAATAAACAAGCAATAGAAATTAAATTCTCCTTAAGTTTAGGAACATAAAAAGAGACTCTTTGAACTAAAATTTTATAGCTATCAAAATAAAGATAGAAGTCTCCCAGTGCTTAGGCTAGCACCAAGGATATATCACCCATCCATAATGTGAAGTGCTCATACAGTAGGCTTCCCGTTTCTTGAATATAGAGAAACACAAACATGATTAGTTGCTCTATAATCTATGACCCAAGTGTCATTTGATTCCTCAACTAAACAAGTTTCAATAAACAAAAGTTCACATTTACCTTCTCAAGATAGGAAGTCCTTGCAATTCTTCTTTATGTGCCCAACCTTCCTGCATAAAAAGCACTTCAGCTTCTTTGGGTTCCTCTTTTTCTTCTTATTGTCCTTGCCTTTTGCCAAGACAAAAGATTTCCTATTCTTAGCCTTCTGCTTCTTTCCATTCTCAGAGTTAGGATTAGAACCAGATGTAGCTGCCAAGTTCACTTCCCCACTAGCAAGAGCTTTCCTGATCAGATTTTTAAACTCTTGTAATTACTTCATCGGCTCGGTCAAAGTTATATCTTATATATTGCTTAAATTATATGAAGCTCTAAACTGGATAAACTATTTAGATAGAGTCTCAAAGACTATAGTCATCTATGACTTAACATCTATATCGGCTCCATGGGTTTAAGCCTCAGCTAAATAACCCATGACCAACATCATATGCTCCTTCGCAAGAGTCCTTGGCCTTTGTTTGCAGTTGAGGAGCTTCTGAAGTGCCCCTTGCCATTTAGTTAAGGCTTGGCCTCCAAACATGTCTTCTAGATTATCCAAGATCTACTTCGTAGTCTTATAATCCTCATGTTGAGCCTACAACACATTATTTACGTTAGCCATAATGTAATAGTGAGCCTAATCATTAGCATCCTTCTAGCGATCATACGCTTGGATTTGCTCATTAGTGGATTCTTTGGTAGGTTTAGGAGGACATGGTATTGTCAGCATAGATTTTAGTTTCTCAAAGGAAATGACGATATTTAGGTTCCTCTTCCAATCATTGTAATTCTCGCCAATCAATGTATTTTTATCGAGTGTCAAAGATAAAGCTTTTTTAGACATTTGATCTACAATAAAGATTCATATACTAAATATAAGCAAACATTCCACAATAGTTTAGTAAGATAACACAAATAAGTAAGCATAAAATATGTTTATGTGTCAAAATGTTGAAAATATCACAACCTTACAACGATAATTCCTAACTCAGAATTCAATAAGCTGCCTAGGAGAGACTTGCCAAATTCATTTAGGAACACGTATTCCCTCCGATTAATATATGCCATCTAAAGCCTATCTAATCTAGCATATATTAATAATCGTTTTCATTGACCATTAATTTTATTAATAGAGCTCCTAGGGAAGGTTAACAATAAAATTAATCTTGAGTACATAACCATCATTTCAACTATTTTATCCATGATTTATAATTGCCATCTAGGGGTGTACGATGATAAATCATGCTAAAATAAATTATCCCTTCAGAGATCCAACCTGGTACATGATGAATACCTTTCTTAGCGGTCAGAACCAATCTATGCTACCTATGGACCAACGATGGAGATCTTAGGTCCTCTATTCAAAAACCTTCTCCCACATAATATTTTGAAAGCCAAGGTTTTATGTCAACATGCATGGACAATTTTTAATGAGCGACGCTCCCTATTCTATATGACATGTTATCAACATATATGGTAAAACATATTATAATGCGGATAAGCAAAGCAACATGCAAAGCTATAGGCAATATGATAAATAGTTGTAATATCATGATTTTATCCTAGAGAAAAGAAAATAAAGATTACAAAAGATTAATCAAAACATATTATTGATTCTTCATCTTGTATCCTCTTGTTGTATCTTTTTTCATGTGGCGTTTGTCTTCAATTCTTCAATCTCATATAGATCAAAAATTTATTTTTCAAGTTATCATAAAATTTCATGTTTCTTAGAATTGACTCAAAAGCCAAAATAAAAACTGCACCAAAAAATACAACTTTTAAAAAAAGTTCTACCTACTACTAGCCTGCCGATCTAGGAGATCGGCTTGTCGTTCTACAACCATCGACCTACTAGTACGGGATAACCAGCCTACTGATCGACACTAAACCAACGTTTTTCAAATTTTTGTAAAAATTATTTTAAGCAGTTTTTAAATTTATTTTTTAACAATTCAAAAACATATAATTTTATAAACACAGAAAAACATATAGAACTCTAATCAACTCCATCTTTTAGATTCGTCTTCACTTTGAAAAATTATTTTAATACAAATTGTACAAACCAAAATTTAAAATAATAAATCCTAGATGGTGATAATTGTTGGAAACAAAGTGCGCAGCGGAATTTTAAAAATTTTTCATCAGAGTATTTTCCAAAACACAAGTTTGACATGTTATATGTATAAATTAAACAGATCTTACTAACCTCAGTGTGCCGAAGAACCTCCGCGACCTATGTAGAGAAGTAACGTTCTAGAAGAGCCTCAACCAACTGGTCTTCTTTGCTATTCTCTATCCACAACCGGAGTGAGTGTGGGCTCACACGTACAGCTCTTCCACCGGTGACTCTCCTTCCAACCAATAGAGAGAACCCAAAGCTAATGTTCGTGATTTTTGAACAAAAGCTCTCAGGGAGTTTTCAGATGCTCACTAGAAGAGTATCACTCTTAATCTCTCAAATTGATCTTAGAGTAAATAATTAGACTCACTCCCTTTTTATACCTATTGGTCCTTGGGGTCAGTCCATATCAGATTAGGTCTCAAAAATTGAAACAGAATCAAGTTCGGATCAATATCTGATAAGATACACGTGAAAAACGCGTAATCTTATGTGCGCTGATAGGCAGGCCGAACTATCTGATAGGCAGGCCGAACATGCCAGTTTGGCAAGCCGAACACGTCATCCGACAGGCCGAACTGCCAAGAAAAAATCTCCGCGAATCTTTTATTTTCCACCCGAGATTCTAAAGGACAAAGTCTCAGTTTTGATTCAAATAGCCCAATAGAAAAGATATCTGATCAAAACAAACTTTATCAAGATAATCTCTAAGAAAATAAATCTATTCACAATAATTCTACAAGATTATCTTGTTCTAATTGTCCAAAATTAAAACAACCGATAAACAGACAAGAATTACCCAAACGCAATAATTCAACAAGTTCATCTTGAACTAATTTTCTTACATAATTAATTCAACCGATAAACAGACATGAATTATTTGATTCTTACAAATTTTAAACCAATCTGATAAATCTGACATAAGTCACCAATTATTGGAAAAGCACGCCGTGTCGTTACAGGATTTTGTGAGCTAGCAAAGGGGACCAAAATGGACCTATAAAGTTCAAGCTCATGATAATTATGAAACCCGATATCCCAGATATACATTTCACAATTATCAACTCCAACGCTACTCCACTAAAAGCTTGGAGCTACACTCTCGAACTTTATAGAATTACGAAGCTTGTGTAGCTAAGTCTCCATGACATATCATAGTGTATCGCATCCCCATATGATCATCCATAATCGGCTTAAGGACAAGTTCTGTCTTACCTTCCTGATTATTTTTATCTTACGTTCCATTGTCTCACCATTAGAAAACTTACCATCCAAAGATAGTATACCATTCGGTTACACCTATGTATCCAAATGGTTGAGCGCTCCAGTTTTCCAATTATAGGACAACGCATATAAGAGGATATCATTACTCCTAAAGAGGAGCTATGGATTTCGTATCTATGAATAACAAGTCTACGCTATCAAGAGTCATGCCTCCAATGTACCGGCATGCATGCCACTATAGAGATGTGGGATTCACCTATTGGTACATCAAAAGACACAAGTCGAGACAACGGGCCCATTATTCATCTCAGGATTAAGATACAATACAAATGATTGTCTAAAGTGAATCGATTTGCCAAGACAGAATTATTAATCCAAATCAATTCACTTTATGTCCCGATCCAACACATCATCACCTATGACAACGTGCCAATGTTTCTATTCATGGAGTCCAACTCCGATGGCCAAGACAAACCATCCCCCAAAAGGGATATAGACAACATAACAATCTTTACATGAATAAAGCGCCCAACTTTATTCCCTTGATTGCGGATCATATGTTTTAGACCATCACCTTAAGAATCGTGTCTACCGCATAATCATCCCATCATATGCCCAATTCTTAAGGTTTAGACTGATAGTCTTAGACTACTGTTTGCTTGTCATATATTCAACGAATATAAATGTAAAGAGGACAATATTTGGTATATTTATAAATGAATAAATTCTTTATTGATAAAAATGTCTCCAAAAACGTGTTACATTTTTACTCCTTAGAGCATACATGTCTAACAATCTCCCACTTGCACTAAGTGAGTAAATACTGCAAATTTCGTATCCCCATAGCTTCCACATGCCTCTCGAAGACTCTCCCAGTGAGTGTCTTCGTGAATGGATCAGCTAAATTGTCCTCTGACGCGATCTTGCATACCGTGACATGCCCGCTCTCAACGAAGTCCTTTATCACATGATACTTTTGATCAATATGCTTACTCTTCTTGTGAAATCTTGGTTCCTTAGCATTAGCTACCGCCACACTGTTATCACAGTACAGTGATACCGCCTTATCCATACCAGGAACTACCTCAAGATCCCCAAGGAACTTACGGATCCACACTGCTTCTTTCGAAGCATCACTAGCCGCCACATACTCAGCCTCCATCGTTGAATCCGAAGTGCAATCTTGCTTTGCACTTCTCCAACTGATGGCACCGCCACCTAGAGTAAACACAAACCCCGAAGTCGATTTCCTAGAATCCAGGCAGGATTGAAAATCTGAATCAGTGTATCCTAGAGGAGTTAAATCCTCACCCGAATACACAAGCATATACCCTCGAGTCCTTCTCAGGTACTTGAAAATATGCTTTACCGCAACCCAATGGTTCGGTCCTGGATCCGCCTGAAATCGACTCACTATCCCGACCGTATAGCTAATATCCGGTCGAGTGCAAAGCATGGCATACATGAGACTACCCACTACCGAAGCATAAGGCACCTTCTTCATGTATTCTCTTTCTTCATAAGACTTTGTAGAGTCTTTCTTAGAAAGAGTAATTCCAGACCTAGATGGTTGCCCACCTTTCTTGGAATCCTGCATTGCAAACCTCCTGAGAATTTTATCTATGTAGTCGGCCTGTGACAAAGCTATCATTTTGTTCTTCCTATCCCGAAAGATCTGGATACCGAGAACAAAATTAGCCTCACCTAAGTCCTTCATGTCAAACTGCTTGGTCAACCATAATTTGACCGATGACAATGCCCCAACATTATTGCCAATTAGCAGGATGTCATCTACATAGAGTAGTAGAAAAACCACCTTCTCATTCTTAATGTGTTTGTAAACACATGGTTCATCCACATTTTATGAGAACCCATAAGTCTTGATCACTTGGTCAAATCTTATGTTCCAAGAACGAGAAGCCTGCTTAAGTCCATAAATAGACTTTAGCAGCTTACAAACCTTACCCTCTTGACCCGTGACCTTGAACCCGTCTGGTTGTTCCATATAAATGGACTCATCAAGATAGCCATTCAGAAAAGCCGTCTTGACATCCATCTGCCAAATCTCGTAGTCGAGAGCGGCAGCTATGGATAAGAGAATCCGGATGGACTTAAGCATGGCTACAGGCGAAAAGGTTTCCTCATAATCGATTCCTTCCTTTTGCGTATAACCCTTAGCTACCAGTCTAGCCTTAAAGGTTTCGACCTTTCCATCCACTCCTCTTTTCCTCTTGTAGATCCACTTACACCCTATGGGTTTTACCCCTTCGGGAAGATCCACAAGCTCCCAGACCCGATTAGTCTCCATAGACTTCATCTCTATGTTCATGGCCTCTGTCCAGAGTCTTGAATCAACATCCTCCATTGCTTCTGCGTAAGTATAAGGATCCCTGTCATGTTCATCCGGTTCAGCCAAAAAGACCTCCCCGTTGAACATATACCTCTCAGGTTGACGCCCAATCCTCCCACTACGCCGAAGCCCCTGAGGTTGTTGTTCAGGTTTGTTTGGTTTTTCTACACTGATCGGAATGGTTTCATTCGGAACCTCCTGAGTAAACGAATCACCCATCAACTCCTCAAGCACCACTTTGCTTTAAGGTTTAAAGTCGTTCATGTAACTCTCCTCAAGGAAAGTTGCATTAGTTGAAACCACGACTTTATTTTCCTTTGGGTTATAAAAATAACCCATTTTAGTCCCTTTTGGATATCCTACAAACACGCAAACTTCTGAACGTGCTTCCAACTTATTCAGATCCTTAAACAGGACATGAGCTGGACATCCCCATATGCGAATATGGTTTAAGGATGTTTTCCATCTTGTCCACAACTCGTGAGGAGTTTTAGGGACCGATTTTGAAGGCACATTGTTCAAAAGATAACATGCGGTTTGTAGTGCATACCCCCAAAAGGATAAAGGCAATGATGAATAACTCATCATGGACCGAATCATGTCCAACAAAGTCCTATTCCTTCTCTCCGCTACGCCATTCTGCTGCGGAGTGCCCGGCGCAGTCAAATGGGATAAAATCCCATTCTCTAACAAGTGTCCCAAGAACTCTTCAGAAAGGTATTCCCCACCTCGATCAGATCGAAGTGCCTTTATAGGTTTACCCAATTGTTTTTCCACTTCAGCCCGAAACTCCCTGAACTTATCATAAGTTTCGCTTTTGTGGTGCATTAGGTATACATACCCATATCTTGAGTAATCGTCAATGAAAGTGACGAAGTACTCATACCCTCCTCGTGCCCGGATGTTCATCGGTCCGCAAACATCACTATGCACAAGTTCTAGAACCCCTTCGGCCCTATTGCCCTTAGACCCGTATGGTCTTTTGGTCATTTTACCCTCCAAACAAGACTCACATTGAGGTATAGATTCCACCTTTAAGTGACTTAGAGGTCCATCCCTTACCAACCTTTGAATCCTATTCAGGTTAATATGACCAAGGCGCAAATGCCAAAGATAAGTCTTATTAGAGTGAGAATTTTTAAGTCTTTTAGAGTCATTATCATTTATCTCAGCATTAAGCAATAAGTCCATCTTAGGTTTGATAAAATATAGATTATTTTGCATCCATCCAGAACAGATAATAGATTTGTTTTTACGAATCACCACTTTTTCATTAAAAGATACCACGTAGGAGTCTTTAAATAAAGAAGATACAAAAATTAAATTCCTTTTAAATTTAGGAACATAAAAACAATCTCGCAAAATTAAACTCCTATAATTATCAAAATAAAGATGGACATCTCCCACTGCTTCCTCTGAGACCAAGGATCCATCGCCCATCTGAAGCGTTAAGTCTTCACGAAGTAGACTTTTCGTTTCTTTGAATCCCTGTAGAGAAACACAAACATGATTAGTTGCACCGGAATCTATGACCCAGATGTCACTGGATTCCTCAACCAAACAAGTTTCTAAATATAGAAGATCACACCTACCTCCCTTGGAAAGGAAGTCCTTGCAATGCTTCTTTATATGCCCGACCTTACCACAAAAGAAGCACTTAAGCTTCTTTGGGTTCTTCTTCTTCTTCTTCTTGCTCTTGGTAGCAATAGGAATAGAAGACTTCCCACTTTTGGCCCGTTGCTTCTTTCCATTCCCAGAGTTAGGATTGGAACCAGAAGCAGCTACCATGTTGGCCTCACCACCAGCAGGAGACTCCCTGATCAGCAGTTAAAACTCCTGTAACTGTTTCATCAGTTCTGTTAAGGTCATATCCCGTCTATTGCTCAAATTAAAAGTAGCCCTAAACGGAACAAATTTCTTAGACAGAGTCTCAAAGACCATAGTCATCTGAGTTTCAGCATCGATGTCGGCTCCATTGGTTTGAGCCTCAGCGAGGTAACCCATGACCAACATCATGTGCTCCTTTTCAGATGTCCCCGGTCTCTGTCTACAGTTTAAGAGTTTCCAAAGCGCCCCTTGCCGCTTTGTTATGGCCTGGCCTCCAAACATGTCCTCAAGATTATCCAAGATCTACTTCGCAGTCTCATAATCTTGATGTTGAGCCTGCAGCACATTGTTCATGCTAGCCATAACATAACAGCGGGCCTGATCATTAGTATCTTTCCAGCGGTCGTACGCTTGGAATTGCTCATTACTTGAGTCTCCCATAGGCTCGGGAGGACAAGGAGTTGTCAGAACATATTTCAGTTTCTTAAAGGAAAGGACGATGTCCAGGTTCCGTTTCCAATCATTATAGTTCTCACCGGTTAATTGGTTTTTGTCAAGTATCGATGATAAAGCGTTTTTAGACATTTTCAATCTACAATAAAGAATTATATACCAAACATAAGCAAACATATATAATAATTTAGTAAGATAACACAATCATGTAAAATCATACAAATGTGTTTATGTGTCAAAACCTTGAAAATATCACAACCTTACAACGATAATTCCCAACTCAGAATTCAACAAGCTCCTAGGGGAGTCATGTCAAATTCAATCAGGAACACGGATCCCCTCCTGATTAATATATGCCATCTAGGACCCGTATGATCCAGCATATACTAATAATCGTTTCTTTGGCCATTAATTTTATTAACAGAGCTCCTAGGGGAGGTTAATAATTAAATTAACGTGAGTGTATAACCACCGTTTCAATATTTTATCCATGATTTATAATCACCACCTAGGGGTGTGCAACCATAAATCATACTAAAATATCTTATCCTTTTAGAGATCCAATCTGGTACATGATAGAAATCCCTTCCTAGGGGTCAGGACCACCATGTTCTTCCTATGGACCAACGATGGAGGCCTTAGGTTCTCTCTTCGAAAACCTTCTCCCACTCAATCTTTTGAAGTCAAGGTTTTATTTTAAAATTATGCATGAACAATTTTAATATGAGCGGCACTCCCTATTCTATATGGCATGTCATCAATATACATGGTAAATCATATTATAATGCAGACAAGCAAAGCATTCAAGCAAAGCTACAAGCATAATAATAATAATAACCGTAATATTATGGTTCCACCCTAGAGAATAGAAAAACTAAGATTACAAGAGAATAATCGAGACATTTATCGATTCTTCATCCTTGAATCCTCAAGTTGTATCCTTCTTCATGTAATGTCCATCTTCAAGTCCTCAATCCCGTATGAATCGAACACTTCATATTTCCGGTCATATCCAAATTTAATGTTTCTCAGAATCGTCCCAAAAATAAAATAAAAACTGCACCAAAAATTGCACCTTTTCTGGACACCTGGCTGCTCTCGGTCGGTAGGCTGATCTGGGTGATCGGTCTGCCGATCATGGTGGTTCGGCCTGCCGAACATGAAGGTTCGGCCTGCCGGCAGAGCACCAAAATTTCTGCCCCACTGTCGGCCTGCCGGACCGTACGTCCGGCCTGCCGATTTGTGACCTTCGGCCTGCCGAACTGTGAGGTCCGGCATGCCGACCGAGCAGAAGAAACCTTAATCCAGAAAATACAATTTTAATGCAATTCATCAATTTTATTTTCAACAATTCAAAAACATAAAATTAGAGACTCAGGAAATACCTGGAGACGCCTTCATCAATCTTTAAGATCCGACTTCTCGTTCCGTCTTCTCCAAATAATTGTTTAATTACAAAATTCTTACAAATTAAAAATTAAATAGCAATTCCTAGACGGAGATGATAGTTCGCCATCTAATTACATGAAAAACCTAGATACATATTCTAACCTCTAAGGAACCATAACCGGTATTAATTAATTAATAAATAATTAAACAACAATTTAATCAACCATAATTAATTAATAAACATTCACCATATAATCCATGACAACATATATATTATATAGAAACCTAGAGTGCCATCTCTCTATAAAATTTAATTCAAGCATTGGAGAGATTAAGATCACAAAATTTATGCATATAACATGATCACAAACTTGCAAATTTATGTAAAAACCTCGTCTCTGATACCAGTTGTTGGAAACAAAGTGCGCAGCGAAATTTTAAAAATTTTTCATCAGAGTATTTTCCAA
This sequence comes from Artocarpus heterophyllus, assembly GCA_025403435.1. Classification (NCBI taxonomy): domain Eukaryota; kingdom Viridiplantae; phylum Streptophyta; class Magnoliopsida; order Rosales; family Moraceae; genus Artocarpus; species Artocarpus heterophyllus. The sequence continues at coordinate 57,761 of JAJQZP010000247.1, read as the reverse complement.
AACACAAGTTTGACATGTTATATGTATAAATTAAACAGACCTTACTAACCTCAGTGTGCCGAAGAACCTCCGCGACCTGTGTAGAGAAGTAACGTTCCAGAAGAGCCTCAACCAACTGGTCTTCTTTGCTATTCTCTATCCACAACCGGAGTGAGTGTGGGCTCACACGTACAGCTCTTCCACCGGTGACTCTCCTTCCAACCAATAGAGAGAACCCAAAGCTAGTGTTCGTGATTTTTGAACAAAAGCTCTCAGGGAGTTTTCAGATGCTCACTAGAAGAGTATCACTCTTAATCTCTCAAATTGATCTTAGAGTAAATCATTAGACTCACTCCCTTTTTATACCTATTGGTCCTTGGGGTCAGTCCATATCAGATTAGGTCTCAAAAATCGAAACAGAATCAAGTTCGGATCAATATCTGATAAGATACGCGTGAAAAATGCGTAATCTTATGTGCGCTGATAGGCAGGCCGAACTGTCTGATAGGCAGGCCGAACATGCCAGTTCGGGAGGCCGAACACGTTATCCAGCAGGCCGAACTACCGAGAAAAAATCTCCGCGAATCTTTTATTTTTCACCCGAGATTCTAAAGGATAAAGTCTCAGTTTTGATTCAAATAGCCCAATAGAAAAGATATCTGATCAAAACAAACTTTATCAAGATAATCTCTAAGAAAATAAATCAATTCACAATAATTCTACAAGTTTATCTTGTTCTAATTGTCCAAAATTAAAACAACCGATAAACAGACAAGAATTACCCGAACGCAATAATTCAACAAGTTCATCTTGAACTAATTTTCTTACATAATTAATTCAACCGATAAACAGACATGAATTATTTGATTCTTACAAATTTTAAACCAATCTGATAAATCTGACATAAGTCACCAATTATTAGAAAAGCACGCCGTGTCGTTACAGGATTTTGTGAGCTAGCAAAGGGGACCAAAATGGACCTATAAAGTTCAAGCTCATGATAATTATGAAACCCAATATCCCAGATATACATTTCACAATCATCAACTCCAACGCTACTCCACTAAAAGCTTGGAGCTGCACTCTCGAACTTTATAGAATTACGAAGCTCGTGTAGCTAAGTCTCCATGACATATCATAGTGTATCGCATCCCCATATGATCATCCATAATCGGCTTAAGGACAAGTTCTGTCTTACCTTCCCGATTATTTTTATCTTACGTTCCATTGTCTCACCATTAGAAAACTTACCATCCAAAGATAGTATACCATTCGGTTACACCTATGTATCCAAATGGTTGAGCGCTCCAGTTTTCAATTACAGGACAACGCATATAAGAGGATATCATTACTCCTAAAGAGGAGCTATGGATTTCATATCTATGAATAACAAGTCTACGCTATCAAGAGTCATGCCTCCAACGTACCGGCATGCATGCCACTATAGAGATGTGGGAGTCACCCATTGGTACATCAAAAGACACAAGTCGAGACAACGGGCCCATTATTCATCTCAGGATTAAGATACAATACAAATGATTGTCTAAAGTGAATCGATTTGCCAAGACAGAATTATTAATCCAAATCAATTCACTTTATATCCCGATCCAACACATCGTCACCTATGACAACGTGCCAATGTTTCTATTCATGGAGTCCAACTCCGATGGCCAAGACAAACCATCTCCCAAAAGGGATATAGACAACATAACAATCTTTACATGAATAAAGCACCCAACTTTATTCCCTTGATTGTGGATCATATGTTTTAGACCATCACCTTAAGAATCGTGTCTACCGCATAATCATCCCATCATATGCCCAACTCTTAAGGTTTAGACTGATAGTCTCAGACTACTGTTTGCTTATCATACATTCAACGAATATGAACGTAAAGAGGATAATATTTGGTATATTTATAAATGAATAAATTCTTTATTGATAAAAATGTCTCCAAAAACGTATTACATTTTTACTCCTTGGAGCATACATGTCTAACAATAATACACCGCCATCTAATTACATGAAAAACTTAGATACACATTCTAACCTCTAAGGAACCATAATTGATAAAATTAATTAATTAAAATAATAAATAAAAATTTAATTAACTATAATTAATTAATAAACATTCAATACATAACCTCATGACAACATTTAATTATATAGAAACCCTAGAGTGCTAACTCTTTAAAAAATTAAATTCAAACATAGGAGAGATTAAGATCACATAATTTATGTGCATAGTATGATCACAAACCCATAAAATCAATATAAAACTATGGCTTTGATACTAATTGTTGGAAAATTATACGTAGTGAAATTTTAAAAATTTTAATTCAAAGTCTTTTTCCAAAACACAGGTTTGACATGCTAAGCACATAAATTAATGACAGATTTTACATACCTCTTTTTTATACTGAGGGTGTGGAAAAACTAAGAAAAGAAAAAGGTTACAGAAGAGCCTCAACTAACTAGTCTTCTTTGCTCTTTCCTATCTACGACAGGAGTGCAGGTGGTTGCATGTCGTATAACCTTCCTCTAGTGACTCTGCTTCCAACCACTTGAGAAAACCAAGAGTTAAGGTTCTAGATGATGAACAATAGCTCTCTGGAGGTTTTAGAGTTTCTGTCACTCGAGTACTCTCTCTTTGCTTCTCAAATGATCTGAGGAAGAATAAAAAATAGCTCCCCTTTTATAGTGGTCAAATTTGGGCCTTGTCCATATGAGATTAGGCTTCAAAATTCATGTCTGTGTCAACTTCTAATGAAAAATGCATCAAAAACGCATCACGTGATTATCACATGTTTGGCATGTCCTAGATATATTCTCCATAGATGCTACTTTGTCAGTAAAACCTTGTGATCTTATTCTTCAAGGATGAGTTTGGTCCTTATGTTTGGAAATTGAGCTTTTTCTTTGCTAATAGAAACAACTTTGCACCAAAATATTGATTTAGGAAGATGATCTTTAAGTCATCGCAGTAGGTAATATTGAAAATGATCTTTATGAAGATGAGTTTGGTCCATATGTTAGGAAATTGCGTTTTATCTAGATGACAAGGGTGGGAGACTCGTCTAGTTCCGCCTTTTTAGGGGAACCCCTTGATTTTGGTTTTGGGCCTGAGCTCTTTTTTTTTTCATGGCTACCCACATAATTGGCTCGCTTTTGGTTACTTTGAATTCCTCCTGCAATCTTGCTAATTCCCTCAAGGTTTGTCGCTGGCCACCATTATGGTTACCAGCGGCCTTCCTTTGGCCTTCCAAGTCATCAATTGTTTTATTTCTATTGTGGCTTTGGATTTCGTCAAGGGCCACTGAGATTCTTTCAAGCATGTTGCTTATATGCTCCACCTTTTCCTCTAGGACTGTGGTCCTCAAGGGTTGTTTTCCTTGCCATGGTTTGAGGTTCCCACCCCTTCTTGGCCTCCCCCTACAGCAAGATTATTGTTGTTGACATCGTTGGTGGTGTTGTTGACAATTTCAATTCCTCCTATGCGTGTGGTCAAGATAGTGAATTTCTTCCAAATACTTTTGCTGGATTTCGAGTATGGATCCAGAAAGTCTGGGCCTTACATCTAGCGCCAATTGTTGATGATAAAAATTCATAAACAAATGCCACAAGAAGACTAAACTCACCATGATGCTTGCTTTTTCGATCTAATGTAAATTAATATGCAGAAAAATAAATTAGAATACCAAGAATTATAGTGATTCGCTCTTATAGAGCTACGTCCACTTTGGAGGAGTGGAGAATTTCACCATTTTTGAGAGAGTTACACATAATATTGCTCAATTTGAGATCTGAGGCTTTTGCTGTGGGTTTCGATCCCTATTTATAGTCCTTTACAATTAATTTGAAAAATTATATAAATTAAATCATAAAATGCAGGAATTATCTGTTTTCTATATAAATTTGGGACTGTTTCCCCACATCTCATTGTTGACGTGGTCTTCTAGATATAGAGAATCTGGCAACTTCTCTATTTTGAATTCAAACGTGACCATCAGTTGAACTTGGTCATTTTGTTATCTTGACTCTGTGTTGCTTGGTTTGATCTCAACGCCCCAAGGAGTCTCGCTAATCGCATCCGCTAGGTAGTCTCAACGTTCACACTGACGGCTTCTATGGGCTTTTAGTTGATCTCAGGCCTAACCCATCTACCGTCGAGATTACCCACAACGAAGTACAATTTTTGACTTCATTAAGCACGTAAACATAGATTCGGTGATACTATATTAACAAACTATTATTAGTTCCCCATTCAACGCAATTCCCGCCATTGAGCGAACAACATGTGCATGTACATATACTGCAAAGGGCAAGCCTTAATCATAGAGAAGAATCTCTTCTCTTTCAGTTTTCATACGTCAAAATGCGGCTGAGGGATATGTAGCTAGTCCGCTAGCTTGACTAGAGCAACTTGGAAAAAGCTACAAACAGATCTTCGTGACAAATTTTCAAAACCATTTGAGATTTTTTACCTATTCCCATTACTCGGCTCATTCAAACCTAATTGGCTCATTCAAACCTAATTAGCACGTGCTTTACCTAAATGTTTGCATTGCCTACGAGTTTCCTTCCACCTGACAAAAAAAATATATATCAGTTTGATTCTCGTAAATAACAATGCTTCTCTGCTATGCATAAATGTCATTTACTTGTGACCAGTCAGAGATTGGATAACGACACAAGACGACTGAATAGAAGACAAAAAGTTTGCTTATTCGCCAGTTGTACAATAGATACTTTAATTACCATTTATTGGACGGCAATATTTGGCAAATTCCTCCTCTTTTGTTCTTTGTTTTTTTTTTTGTTTTTTTAGTCATTGAGACGTATAGAATGTTCAAGCTCTTGTTTCGTCGTCCTTGTTTGGTAGTCAGATCCTATGGTATATAAGCCGTATAGAACTTCAATTGAAACTAAAGTTTTAAGTTTAAGGACTATAACATGTAATAATATTACATTGTAATATGTAAAAACGTTACACTGTTTATTGGTTGAAACTGCGGTTGGAATTGGGTTTTCAAACAACACAAATAGTTACATACATTTTCTCCATGAGCAATCAAAAACCATGTTCCTGCTTTTTGTTTCATGCTCTTGTTATTGGTTATTCTTGCCATATAGATAAAATGTCAAGAAATAAATGTCTTAATTTTTAGTGATATACACAAAAATGTAACACACACTAGATATATGTACGCAGAGGCTACAAAAGTCCTTCAAAAGTATGACATCATAACTTATAAGTAAATCTTACCCAACGGCCTTGAACAATTACGGAATGAAAAAGAATGTGTGGGCAATTACATTCCTCAAGCACGTTCCACGAAGCTATATGGAGGCACACGTCCCTAAACTTTTTTTTTCATTATTATTGTTATTATTTGTAATTTTAACTTATAACTATGCTTAGTTTTTCAAATGTTCCCCTGCCTGAGATATATAGTTTTTTTTCTCTTAAATGTGATCTCTAATAATTGTTTCTTGACCCTATCCTACTATTAAATTTTAAATTATTTAAGTCACTTGCTTACTAATCTCCTAGCCACTATTTTTTTCGCTAAATAATTTTAGTCATTTTTTTATTCTTTTTGATTATTCACTTTTTTTCTATACACTATTATAAAAAGCTTTAATTGCTTTTAGAGATTTAATAATTTTAAATAACTAATACAATTTTCAAGCACACATATTATGATGATTAATTATATGTTACAACTTACCTCTTAAACAACTGTTAGTGTACCTACAAAATGCAAAAAAAAAAATAAAATAAAAATTTATCAGTGTTCCCACTACAAGAAAGTCATTGGTTCGTCCCTGACCGTGTATATCTCCCTTCGCCCTAATGTGCGAATCACTTTATTGACTATCAAAAAATTTTTTAACACAAAAATATAGCACATGAAATCCATGGACTAATCGAACTTTCAGGAGAAGGCGCTCTATCGTGGCTTATACATAAGCGAACCACACTAAATGACACTACCCATGTAATTGCTAAGTATATGGTTTTTATGGAAAATATTCGTCTTACATGTTAGTGGTCACGGTGATCTGTCACCGAGTCTAACATGAGATCTAGACGAGAGTGTTGGCGGCATATTGGTCTTTATTTGAGACAAAGCCATATCTCTATCCTGTCTCCATCTCTCCTCTATTTTCCATGAAAAAATCTTATTACAGGCCAACTTAGCTTTCTTTGCTCCAAAAATCTCACTGGGCCGCCTCTGGATCCTTGGCTAAATATGAATCACCTGTTGGAATTAATATGAAACGCAGCGGAAAAAACGGATCGTTAACAAATAAAAATTTTCTGAAAACTTTGTTCATCAGGAATAGATATATAATTTTAATTATAGAAAGTTTTATGAATTTTTACTAACCTTTTGAAGACTATCAGGGTATCCTAGCTTTCCTCTTTGACACCACGATCTTCCAAACCAAGCTTCCATACTAATGGAAAGACGAGTGGGCGTCAAACTACAAGAATGAATTTTCCTCACACTTTTTAAAATCTGCTATGTACTCAACACATGAGATAGCAGACCTTTTTTTTTTTCAGAGAAGAACTCTCAGTTTTTCTCTCTAAGTATTTTGCAAAAATTACGTGAATAAAAAAACCTCTTTGAGATAACTGTTATCTCTCTCTTTTTATATATGAGCCATTAGTGATTTTTTAATTGATTTTTAATTTAAAATAACCACTATATCATATATATAGAAAAAGTATATATTTTACATGATTGTAATATTTTTACTTTCCCCTTCTTTTTTTTCTTTTTTTTTCTTTCCCGAATCACGATGTGATTCGTATCACACACACATATATATATAAGTAAAGTTTACGTAAAGTAAACTTTCCTTTTTTTTTTGTTTTTTTGACCGAATCACAATAAGTGATTCTTTATATATATATATATATATATAATAAGTAAAACGTGAAACTTACGTTTCATGTTTCCTTCCTCTTTTTTTATATATATTATGTGAATATATATATATATACTAATATATTATAAAATCTTATATATATAAAAAGATTTGGTTCAAAACCATATATATAAACTTATTTCTAAAATAAAGTTTAACAACTCCCACTGCTCTTGTCGAAACAACCTCTCTCGTTCCTACTCTCATCGTTTGTTCCCCGTCGGCAAGCTCCCTTGAAGAACTAAGCATCTGCAAAGAAGAACAAACATGGTTAGTTGCCCTTGAATCAATTATCTAACGTGAAGTATCATCTTCAACTAAACAAGCTTCTAAAACGAGTAAATCTGATTTACCGTTGTTCTTCTTTTCTTTTAGCTCCTGAAGATACTTCTTACAGTTTCTCTTCTAGTGCCCAACAACGCCTCAGTGGAAACATTTTCCTTTAGGCTTCTTTTGGTTTGAGCTCTTTTTGTTGTTGTTGCTTTTGTTCTTCTTAGGTTGCCCTCCATTCTTAGACTTACCACTTCCTTCAGTCCCCTTCCTCTTCTTATTCTTTTGAGCAGAAGAGGAGGGTTGAGCTTCTGCAACATTTGCCTCAACTTCTTTAGTCTTTTCTTTTGAAATAGACTCGAAGGTTTGAAGCTCATTAAGCAACTCAGTCATATTGTATTTTAGCTTGTTCATGAAATAGTTTCTTTTGAACTAAAGGAACGCAGGGGAGAGGGTTTCCAAAATCATTCCCACCTGTGTGGCTTCATCTATCACTGCCCCGTTGACCTCGGACTCATGGAGATAGTTAACCATGTTGAGAACATGTTCTCTAACTGAAATCCCTGCCTTCATTTTGGCATTCATTACTACCTTAACGGCTTCGTGGCGTGCCTTTTTAGAAGGTTTACTAAACATGTCTTGCACAGAATGCATTATCTCATAAGTAGTCTCCATGCTTTCGTGCTTCATCCTAAGAACGTCAGACATGCCAGCCAAAAGAAAACAACCGGCCTTATTGTTCGCCTCGATCCAACGATCATATGCTTCTCGTACATTACGAGGAGCATTGGTAGCAGGCTCTAGAGGACATTCCTCTATTAGGACGAACTTGTAACTTTCGCAAATTAGTACAATGTTCATATTACTCTTTCACTTGACAAAATTATCTCCGGTTAATTTTTCATTTGAGAGAATAGCGATGATTGAATTAGACATTGTTGCTGTAATAAATAAATAAAATAGCATAAATTAAAATGGTTGCATAAACATCATCAATATATGTTTTGGAATAGTAAACGTGATGCATGATGCATATTAAACGCGCAAAAAATATTTTACTAATTCTACGATTATTCAATTTTAATAAATAAAGTACCGTCGTAGGGTAGGTCAAATTATTTATGAATTGAATTGAGACATTCTCAATTAATAAATATATTCAAAATATCTCATATTTTCTATATTTATTAATAATCATTTATTTTGGTTAAGAAATAATTAACAATTTAATTATGTCTTTATGAGTGAACCCACTATTTTAGATTTTAACAACTTAACTCAAAATTGTTGCCGTAGGGTAGGTCAATTTTGAAATACATTATAAAATCTTATCTCAAGGAAGCTAACCTTGATATTGATTTAAATGGACACCCTCCTCCGTAGGGAGGACGAAATCAAAGTGTCGCGAGGCACCACCTAATCTCACGGTGTTGTACTAATAATGGAGACCGCAGGTTTTATTGTCATATTACCTTCTCCCACTCATTATTTTAAAAGATGTGTTTTATCTTATAAAACATCATATGTTTCATAATTCTAGTAAATAAAAACAAATTTTAATTACTAGATTATATTATGTGTTAATAGAATCCCATTCTATTTATACTTAAATAAATTACCAGATTTTCTAAAAATCTAAATTTATTATGAATTGTCTAAGTTATCAAATATTAAACAATTTAAAATTAAATAACTTAGAATTAATGTGAATTTTACCAAGTCTTAACAATTAAAACTAAATTCACATTATTTGGTTGATTAATAAATTAAGATTCCATAAAACCAGCCCAATTAATTTAATCTCATTAAATTAATGCTAACACATATTAAATCATTTTATAAACTCCTTTATAAAAAAAATAATATGTAAGTGTATGCATGTCATTTTACAATAACTATAAATAGGCACTTTCCTAGATGACATGTTATCATGCATGAACATGTTATCACAATCATCACGTGAAAATAAAAATGAAAATAAACAATGGATTTTTGACCGGGTTCTTTTGGATAATTAAAATTACAACCCATAAAAAATAAGAGAGAAAAAAATAATTACAGGGGTCTTCTTGTTAATTATACATAATTCCCTACTCCAATTTTGCAGTCTTCATCAGGTGGTCTATTGTGCAACAATCTGCTAGATTACCTTTAAAATTTAATAGGCCTAAAGTTCTCAAATGGACCAAAAGATCCAATGAACTTCTTTTTCTTCATTGCTCCACGTGTAGCAGGTGAAGGAGAGGAGAAAAAAAATAATAAATTACAAAAAGCCTATACCCCTTTATGGGTTTACACAGATTGACCTAATCAAACTGAAAATAAAATTACTAATCCAAAAGGACCATATAATTAACGACCAAAAATCCCTTCACTAAACAACCATTCATCACATGAATAAAAATTAACAAAGATGCAAAGTGCCCACAAACATGCATCAAAAACATGATATCATCAAAATAAAATCATGTTTAATTAAAATTATATATGCTATAACCCGCTTTGATGCCATTTATTGGAATTAAAATATGAAATGCAGCAAAAGGAACGAATCGTTGACAAACAAAAATTTTCTGAAAACTTTGTTCATCAGGAATAGATATATAATTTTAATTATAGAAAGCTTTAGAAATTTTTAGTAACCTTTTGAAGACTATTAGGGTATCCTAGCTTTCCTCTTTGACACCACGATCTTCCAAACCAGGCCTCCACACCAATGGAAAGACGAGTGGGCGTCACACTGCAAGAATGGATTTTCCTCACACTTTTCTAAATCTACTATATACTCAACACATGAGATAGCAGACTTTTTTTTTTCTTTAGAGAAGAACTCTTTGTTTTTCTCTCTAAGTATTTTGCAAAAATTACGTGAATACAAAAGAACTCTTTGAGATAACTATTATCTCTCCTTTTTTATATATGAGTCATTAGTAATTTTTTAATTGATTTTTAATTTAAAATAACCACAATATCACATATATAGAGAAAGTATATATTTTACATGATTGTAACCTTTTTACTTTCCCCTTCTTTTTTTTTCCCGAATCACTATGTGATTCGTATCACACACACACACACATATATATATAAGTAAAGTTTACGTAAAGTAAACTTTCCCTTTGTTTTTTTTTTTTTTTGACCGAAGCACAATAAGTAATTCTTTATATATATAATAAGTAAAACGTGAAACGTAAGTTTCACGTTTCCTTCCTCCTTTTTTTATATATATTATATTAATATATATATATTAATATATTATAAAATCTTATATATATAAAAAGATTTGGTTCAAAACCCCATATATATATATATCTAAATCTAAATTCAAAAATAAATCACATTTATTTAAGAATAGATTTTAAAAATAATCAATTAATAACTAATGCTCAGTTAAATGTGACAACATTTATCACATTACATTATATGTCATAGAGAACATTTTTCTATGTCACATTAATAATTCAAGTGTGAAATAATTAATTCAGAATTCAATAATTCCAAACTAAATATGTATAATTCATTTTATGCATAAATCCATTATAATGTTACAGATGTGATATTGGGGACCTATGGACCTATAAGCCAAGCTCCAATAAATTTGACATTTAATCAAACTCTTTAATTAATGTGCCAAATTTATTAGTTTTAGTGTTACTCTACTAAAAACCTGAAACTGAACTCTTGAGATTCTAGTGAAATTACTCAAAGAAAATTAGCGAGTAGTCCATTGATATAATCATTGCATATAAGTCAGTCCTTCATAAATAGTTCATAATAAGAGCTAGGTTCAATTTTCGTTCACCTCTCTTATTACATCTTTATCCTTGAGTTCTAATAATCCTCTAATGAACAGTTAATTCATAATCTTATTATGAACGAGCGCTCTACTGTTCAAACCTTGAATTATCACTCAAGAGAACTATTTTTCTAACTTCCATAGGGAAGGAATAGATTCCATATCTGTATAATATTATTCCCAGCCATTTATTACATTATGTTTCTAAGATGCTAAGTTATGATCTGTGCTTAAACAAATCTTACAATGCAAGTCAAAAAACATAATGTCATAAATAGGAGTCTAATAAAGACTCAGGCTTAAGACTATCAAATATATGACCATCATAGTGATAAATTTGAATACTTTATTTGTAACGGATGATTATTAGAGATTCATAATTTATCTAGTCTAATCTGATATAATCTCATTATATAAAGTACCTCCATTTTAATGTCTCTACATTAATAGCTCAGATAATGACTATTTCATTTTAAATGAGATTGGACCGTACTTGTAATATTTAATTAAAGTTAATATTTAATTAAAGATCCCAAACTTTAATTAATTATTACAGACTATTTAGATTATTATCTATAAATTTTATCCTTGAGCAAATAACACTTATATGCTAAATTTATAGTCACATAAATAATCATGAAATTTTCTTGATGTTTATAAATGTATTCATAGTACATATAAGCAACCAAAATAATAATAAATGTCACTTTATTTATCTATTAATATTATATACAATGTCACAGCTTTTAGGGCACGAAACCCAACATCACCATCATTCAATATATCTTTTGGCATCACTATTGCCGATTGTGTACATATATTTATCATTCTTCCAAACTCCACCTACAATTCTGACACCAAATATTATCTTTGAGCTCTTAAGCTATGGAGTTGTTGCCAAAATCCCTCGTTGTCACAATCTTTTTCTTCCTAATCATCCAACTTTCGTGCAACGATGGTTATATTTCTGAGTAGAACTACTTCATTATTTGCAATACAAGTATTAAAATTAGCTGTGGAGACTTGAAGAACCTTCCATACCCTTTTTGGGGTGAATCCAAACCTAAATTCTATGGCCTCCAAAGCTTCAAAATTCATTGCAGAGACAATTATCACCACCCAGTCATCCAAATCAACAGCCTAGAGTACCTCATTCCCAACGTCAGCCAATCCAACAATACAGATTCCATGAGACTAGCAAGATTAGATCTCTAGGAAATTTCTTGCTCTCCAAAATATGCCAACACTACTTTGAATCATAATCTCTTTTGGTTTGCTTCAACGGTTGAGAATCTTACTTTGATCTATAAATGCCAAAACCCCTTCATGAAGAGTTTGTTTCTCCCATCCCTTATAGTAATTTCATGTCTTCTGGTGATGACGGGAAAGTTAAGGCTGTTTATTATGCAAACGATTCTTTGGTGAGTAGTTTCAAAGCGAATCTGGGGGTGTGTGAATGTTATTAGAGTTTCGATTTCAAATACTACTAGTTTGAGTAGGAATGTTGAGAGCGGAATAGTAGAAGTGGAGGGGCTTTGAAAGAAGAGTTTGAGGTTGAGTATGATTATGGGCTTTTGGTGGCTTGCAGAGCATGCGAGCGATCCGGTGGGAAACACGGGTCAAATGTTACCACCAGCCAATTTTTGTGCTTCTGTCGTGACAGATTAGCTGAGGATTCTGTGTGTCCTTCTCATTCTGTTATGTCTTAGTAATTTATGTGTTCATAAAATTACATGTTATGTAACTTTTGTTACAAATATGTTTTAGTTGTGCCACGCTTAAACACTTTTGATATTTAAAATGTAGTAAGTTTTAAAATATGATGTTTATAAAAATTTTCATTATGACAAAACTAGATGGAATGCCTCTCTATGAATACTCTTTATTAATAATGCCCCTCTTTTTCACTTTCAAAAAGGCCCTTTTAATGTTTATTTTGTTTTAAAATTGATTTATTAAAAGACTTTCTTGTCCCTAGTTCAAAAAAAATTCAATTCAAACCTAATCACTTCTACCTCATCTCTCTCTCTCTCACACTTCCTTATTTGTTCTCCTGCCCATTTTCAGATCAGTACGCTTCTCTCTCCTCTTTCTCTCTTCCCCCTCTAATTTCCTCTCTCTCTTCATCATTCTCTCTCTGCCTCTCATTCTCTCTCTTCTTTAATCCACTCTGTCCTCACTACCCTCTCTCTCCCTCTCATTCCGATGATTTCGACAAGGCCACCATCTCACACAAAGACCAAATCGGTGTGGCGTCAACTCCTCCGAGGTAGAAATCGCTGTTGATCTACTCACGAAAGACATGCCATAGGTGTTGAACTCATCATTTCCTTCTTCCTCTTCCTCTCATTGTCATTTTTTGTTTCCATCGAGGATGACTGTGGCTGTCGATTCGTACATGCTGTGAAGTTTTTCTATGTTGCTTATGGGATTCTTCTTTTGACTTTTTTAGCCGTCACAAAATAGGCGATTCCAAGAGGAAGATGACAGTGAAGAGGAAGGCTATAGCTACAACAGCCACTGCCATTGGCGATGGGGAACTCCAGCGAGCTTTCGGTTCTGACATTGTTACAACCTGTCATCTTTCGGACCGTACCTTAACACTTTTTTATGTACATAGCTATGGAAATCCAGGAATATATTATTAGACATGTATGCCCTAAGGAGTAAAAATGTAATATGTTTTTGAAGACATTTTTATCAATAAAGAATTTATTCATTATTTGTATACCAAATCTTGTCATCTTTACAATCATATTTGTTGAATGTATGATAAGCAAACAATAATTTGAGACTGTCGATCTAAACCTTTAAGAATTGGGCATATGATTGACATATTATGCGAAAGACACGATTCTTAAGGTGATAGTCTAAATCATAAGATCCGCAATCGAGAAAATAAAGTTAGGCGCTTTATTCATGTAAAGATTGTTATGTTGTCTATATCCCTATTGGGAGATGGTTTGTCTTGACCATCGGAGGTGGACACCATGAATAGAAACATTGGCACGTTGTCATAGGTGAGATGTGTTGGATCGGGACATAAAGTGAATTGATTTGGATTAATAATTTTGTCTTGGCAAATTGATTCACTCTAGACAATTATTTGTGTTGTATCTTAATCCTGAGACGAATAGTGGGCTCGTTGTCTTGACTTGTGTCTTTTGATATACCAAAGGGTGACACCCACATCTTAATAGTGGTATGCATGCCGGTACATTGGAGGCATGACTCTTGATAGCGTAGACTTGCTATTCATAGTTATGAAATCCATAGCTCCTCTTTAGGAGTAATGATATCCTCTTATATGCGTTAACCTGTAATTAGAAAACTGGAGCACTCAACCATTTGGATACATAGGTGTAACCGAATGGTATACTATCTTTGGATGGTAAGTTTTTCGATGGTGAGATAATGGAACGTAAGATAAATATAATCGGGAAGGTAAGATAGAACTTGTCCTTAAGCTGATTATGGATTATCATATGGGGATACGATACACTATGCCATGTCATAGAGACTTAGCTATACAGGCTTTGAAATTCTATGTAATTTGAGAGTGTAGCTCCAAGCTCTTAATGGAGTAGCGTTGGAGTTGATAATTATGAAATGTATATCTAGGATATTGGGTTTCGTAATTATTAGGAGCTTGAACTATGTAGGTCCATTTGGTCCCCTTTGCTAGCTCACAAAATCCTGCAACAATACAGTGTGCTTTTTCAATAATTGGTGATTTATGTTGGATTTATCAGATTGGTTTAAAATTTGGAAGAATCAGATAATTCATGTATGTTTATTAGTTGAATTAATTTTGTGATAAAATTAATTCAAGATAAACTTGTTGAATTATTGGGATCGGATAATTCTTGTCTGTTTATCAGTTGATTTAATTTTTGGATAAATTAGATCAAGATAAACTTGTAGAATTATTGGGAATTGATTTATTTTTTTAGAGATTATCTAGATAAAATTGTTTTGATCAGATAACTTCTCTATTGGGTTATTTGAATTAAAATTGAGACATTATCCAATAGAATCTCGGGTGGAAAATAAAAGATTCACGAGATTTTTAATCGCCAGTTTGGCTTGCCGATCCACATGTTCAGCTTGCCAATGGGGCCTGTTCGGCTTGCCGATGAGCGAAGGATAAGATTACATGATGTGCTAAGTTAGCCAGTCATGGGCCAAGAGTGCTTATAAAGAGCGGGCGTATGGGTGACCATAAGGGTGCCATGTGTCTCCATAAGTCAAGATATCTTGTGGATAGTATCAGCGGGGGCCAATATTCTGCAGGCCTAACGGCTAGAAGGCTGGCATATGTGCTTCTGATCTACATGCAGCTTCCTGGATGATGGGCACATGGTCAGTCAAGCTAGGATGCCGTGGTGCAATGCAAGCACCTAGGTAGACCAACATGGGTTGGTTAAGGTTCGACCAAACTTATGGTACTTGATGGTAGCAAAAGAAGAAGGGGACGACACAATTTGAGCAGGCGACCTAATGTAGGGTTGTAGATTCAGTTAAGAATCACTTAGGTAGCATGCTTGTAGGCTTGGGCGTGAGTGCTTGAGGACTTAGCCTCAGGGCTTAGGGAACCCTTATGGCCTTGGTGCACAAGAGCCGTACATATTATCAGGACATATTACACAAATGACATGTCAATTTTTCTTGAGACATGACATGTCAAGTGTTACTAAGAGGAAGTTATTCTTCGTCTAGTAGCCATGTGGCAGGCGTCAAGAGAAGATTGTAGGCCTATTGGTGTGCAAGTTTTGGAGGTGCAGAGCCTCAGCACATGGAGGCAACCATGATTCTTGTATGCTGATTGAATAGATGAAATGCTGGTTGGTCTACAAGCATATGACAAGTGTTAAGGGATGACCTATACGTGTATTGGTGGGCAAGTGTTAAAGGCATAGGGCCTCAGCACATAAAAGTAGCCATGATGCTTGTATGTGAGACTTAGTTATGATCAAAGTTCGTAGGCATGAGACGGGATGCATGCACGCAAGGACATATAAGTTTGCTGGAAGGCTTGATTGATGAGAAGGTTGGCCTTGACTCAAGGAGAGTTGGCGCCATATGGTTGTATTCTGTATACAAAATCTTGGATCGTGAAAATTGGTATTAGAGCTTGATCATTAAAGATGGGCAATAGGTGCCAGTGAAGAGTGTTCACAGGTTGGAACTCCATGTGGGACATTTTTAAGAACCGCAATGCCAAAAGCAAATTATGATATAGAAGAGGGTATGCTTTATAAGTTTACATAAAGCAATGATGGTTGGTATTTGCCTTGATAGTGTTGGGTTTAGCATGGACACTAGGCTTACTTTGTTGAAGAGCTACATAAGGCATCGGTACAAAAATGTTGGCTAATGGATAAGTCTTAGCAAGAGTGATGGTGCATTGGCCCATATTTGGATGATTCGACAGTTTACACAGTCCTTGTACAATGGTACCAAGAGTATGATCCAGTGGGAGTGCTTGGTGGTATGGAAGCTTCGATGATTGGATGGACATCCTCGTTTGAGATTCAAGAAAGATGGTTTAGAGTTATACATTAGCCCAAAGGGGGCCACCTTGGATGTCGCATTAAGAGTTGGGTTTCCACACGGCTATGCCAAAGGGCATGAACAATAGATTTCCTCAAGCAAAAAGATACTCAACATGAAGTACAGATGAGCCGAAGGGCTTAGCATCTACGAGATGACTTTGGCTAAGAAAGCCATGATTGGAAACTAAACAAGAGTGTTGGTTCGGCTATGATCGCCATAAAGGACCCATGGGTTTACGTAAGTGGGATCAGCAAGAGTTCGAGGGAGACTTTGTCATTGATTTGATAGCATGAGAAAGTTTGAGACATTCTACACCATTATAAGCTGCTATGAATAGGAAAGACTAATGATTGTAAATAGTCGAGATTGTAACATTGTTATAGTTGGTTGGTTAGTCACATCCACGTGGGGTGCACTCCTTGCTCATGGTTCATTAAAACATCGGGGCTCAATGTATGGGTTACTTGAAGCTGGGTTGAGCAAGTCCAACCAACAAGTTAGTTGGTCCTGTTGTTGAGGATGCTAACAAAGGAAAAGTGGTGGGAGGGAACTACTCTTCGCATTGATCGCACTTGAGAGTGGATCATCAAGACATGCCAAAGGCCAAATCAAGAGAACACTTGCTTGCTCAAGGTGAAGGTCGTGAAGACTTAGTACTATAGAAGCATGTTTTGAAGATGAAGAGCATGCTCAAGTTGAAGGTCATGAAGACTCCAGTACTAGATAAGCTTGTTTCAAAGAGGAGGGATGAGGTGCCATTTTGTTAAAGCACATCACAATAATGCTTTAAGTTGGATATGATCCCTAATAAATGGAGTAAGGGATCCCACTCGAGAATGCTTCCAAGAAGGTTGAGACAATAAGCACAAACTGGTAGACATGTTCTTTGGGAAGTGTCATAGCAATGGTTGCTCAGTTTGTGGACATGTGATTTTTTGAATGCATTAAGTAGGCATATGGCCTAATGATGTTATGGGACAAGAAGTATGGTTTGGACTAGTGTCAGATTAGTGTGAAACATCATGGGATGATGTGTATGTCAATGGGAAGCCTTATGGAAGACATATCGCTTAAGAACTTAGATCTTTTAGAACTTAAAGAAGTCCTTCAAGAAGAGAGGACAAGGTTGCTACTAAGATGGGATTGTTAAGTGAGTTTCGATCAAGTCTTCATTATGGTGTAAGGTGCAGTGAGAGGGAAGCAAGACTTAAAATACTAGACTTGGAGCATCGTGCTTGGATCCTTGGTTTAAGGTGGCACATTTGAAGTTATGGTTTACCAAGACTACAACATTTCAACAAGATAATAGCTAAGAAAACAACTTTTGGGTTAAGTACTCTACCAAGAGTGCAACATGTGGTTTGGAAATCCACCATGGCTTAGATGATGAGGAGATTGGTACATTTTAGAGCTAGGAAGAGTAAGTTGATATGTCTATGGCTAAGCCACTTATATGTGCCATAAGAGATGGCATTGCCAAGAGGGTGAGTGGCAAAAATTAGGTGGCGAGGCCACCTACGCAAGAAGATATTGCACTTAGGTGCTACAGTTAGGTAATGCAGTTGGCTATCTACCACGCCTACAAAGGGGCGCACCAATTACATATGATTAAGCACACTAGCAATGGTGGGTTGGAGCCACACATACCATCAAGAGCATGGTTAAGCCATAATAGTTGGCGAAAATGAAAAAGCTCAAGTTTGGAGAAGACATCCAGGATGACTTGGTCGTGAAGGGGGTTTCTTTGAGTTGGCAATTGGCTAGTTAGTAACATCAAATGATGTAAGTGCTATATAGGGAGCATCAGAAGATGGAAGTGCGTTGCAGGTAGCACCGGATATAAGTGCTTCAAGGTCAATGCTACTTTGGTCCAAAGGGACAACGGTTAGACTCATTAGAGTCAAGTTGGTGCAAGGGGGCACAACACTTCAAAGGTTGAATTTGAGTAGTCAGCATGTGATGGGATCTTAAGCCGAGTCCAAGAGGGGCGACTGGAGGTCATCACTAAGAATTTAATTCTTCAGAAGTAGTGGGTCAGTGCATGCAGTTACTCAGAGTTGCAGGAAGGGTAGGGTTGAATCGAGATTAGGTGAAAAAGGAGTGCTCTTAGCGATAAGGGCATTGACATAATAGACTGGACGAGGCTCTCAAGAATGTCATGTCTCCTCCTACGAGGAGAAAGAAAATTCATAAGTCTCTTTATAGAGGTGCTCCAACCTACCCTGGGATGGCCTGTGAGACAGCCCTTGAGGTTATGCAGCCTTGCTTCTAGGATGCCTAAAGCATGGAAATGGGGTCTTGATGAGGGGATTCGTTGGGTGTATGGCTCTCCAACCTTCCCAGTACATGATGTGCTGAGTAAGCCGCCCATGGTCTAATTGTGCCAATGGAGTGTGCGTATATGGGCAACCACAAAGGTGCCATGTGTCTCTATAACTCAAGATGTCTTGTGGATAGTATCGGCGAGGCCGATATTGCATGGGCTTAATCGTAAGATGGGTGCAATGCAAGTACCCGAGTGGCCCAACATGGGTTGTTTAAGGTTCAGCCATAGCCATAGAACTCGATGGTCAACGAGAGACAAAGGGGACAATGCAAGTTAAATGGGTAGTTTATTGTGGGGCTATAGAGTTAGATAAGAGTTGCTTAGGCAGCTGTTAGCAGGTTAGGGTGTGTTGGCTTGAGGACTTAGCCTAGAGGCATGGTTCCTTATGGCCTTGGTGCACAAGAGGCACACATATTATCAGGAAAGATTGGATAGATGACATGTCAGTAGGTCTTGAGACACAAAGTCACACGTGTTACTAAGAGGAAGTTGTTCTTGGGCTAGTAGCCATGTGGCAGGCGTCAAGAGAAGACCGTAGGCCTATTGGTGTGCAAGTTTTGGAAGTGGTGAGGCTTGGAAGTGCAGTGCCTCACCACATGGAAGTAACCATGATTCTTGTTCGTGAGATTCAGTTGTGATCCAAGTTCGCAAGCATGAGATAGGATGTATCCACGCAAGAGCGTATATGTAACACTCCCTTACGAACACCACAGGGGATGTTGCTTTTATCGTTAAACTTAATAATTACTGATAAGAAGTTCGAAACAACGAACAACACTCAGAGAAATATCCTAGGAAACACATCCATTGTACATGCAAATTCTTTTTTTGACGAAACTACATACCAGATTTAACTTTTCCTCCTCTAAATTAGCTCGATGGAACACTTAAAGCATTCAGCTAATCGACCAACTGTAGAAAACTTAGTTTACAAAAACAAAAATTTAACAAATACAAACTCACAGATATAACGCAAGCATTCTTAGCTTTTAATCAATCAACAAATTAAGACTAATTACAAAGAAACAAATTATATAGTGTATTCTTTAATAAATAACCTAAGAAATTTAAAATATAAAATACAAATTACATTAATTAAATATAAGCTCAATTGAGTCTCAAACAAATAAATAAAATTGCGGAACATAATATGTTAACTTTTTTTTTTTAGTTTAAATTCTTTTCATGACATGATTCCATTTCCAATCTAACAATCCTTGCACACACGTCCATCCTTGTCCTCCATTCTAGTGAACCTGCATCTTATCCTTATCTACAACATGATATAAACTAAGTAAGCATAGGCTTCGTAAGTACACATTCCTATCTCACAACATAAAACATTTTATAAAAATCATCATATAATATCATAATCTTAGTAGTGCACGAGGCACAAGTTTACATAGAACATATCCTTTCATTTAACCTTCCATATTAAAACATCATTCATTTTACCTTTAAAGGCCTAAGCATTGCACCATTAGCATTGTAGGGGCATTGTCATGAAAGAAGTGGGGTGGCTAGTCCCAAACCAAACATGTAAATGCAAACCTTCAGGACATCATAAACATAAACATAGGGTGTGCAACACTTAATTAAGTGATACATATATATAAAAGCTTTAACATACCTAATTATTAAAACATTTGTTAAACCTTCTTGTTGCAACAAGAGATTTCATGAAAGGGCAATATATAAAAACAAACTTAAAAATTATCATAAAACATATTTTCAAAACTTTTTGCAAACTTTTATCATATTACAGGTGAGAATGTACTTGTTTGACTTCAGTGCTTACTAAACTTTAAATTGGGTAACGTTGTCGTGGTTCTCAATATGCTCGTCTTTTGGAGTTGTTCATGTCAATCATTTATATAATACATAAAATTAATATTCATGTTCATAAGATTATATTACATCAACATACATCATTCTTAACGAAACAAAGTGTAATTACCAAGGGGAATTCATTAACAAAATCCAATATTTAACTGGATTTAATTAATGAATTTACCCTCATAAATCATATTTTTGTAAAAATTATGATAATGTACAAGTAAGTAATATTAATAGGAAATTCCATTGTGAACTGATGTAATGTTAGACATTGCTAAATACAGATTTTTAAAGCATAAATGCTTGAAAATGTGCGAAAAATATCCATAAAATGAATTTTATATCACAATTAATTATATAATTGTGATATAAATTAATAGATGATTAAGGTATAATTAAGGTAGAAGAGTAGGATAAAACCTTCAACGGTGCCAAAAAGGGTAGGCGCAGTATAAGTACACTACTAAGGTAAAACCACAAATATGAGAAATGTTGTGTTTAGATTTCAAAAGTGACCTTATGGATAGGTAGGAGATTCTACACTATTCAAGAACACGATTTTCACTTATTCTACCCCAATAGTACAAGAAAAATACTGCGTAGGAAAAAATTACACTATGTAAAGTTTTGGGGCCTATTAAGTGGACACCCAAGGAATTGGAATTGGGCCACCATAACATGAGATGTGGCCCAATCATGTTTAGCTGCCCAAAATACCCACTTGATAACCATGGTGACTCACCACCTTTAAGAAAAAAAAATCCTTAATGTGATAAGCCTTAATAAAGTCTTAAAGAAAGCAAAGATTTTCTTTACCTTCTCCACTCAAGTTTGGCAGCCATAGGAGCTCCATTTCAAAAATTTTGCAAGCTTAAATCTTTGCAAATTAGCCCTAAACAAGTTTCAAGAAGTAAAGTTCAAGGGATTTTATCAACTTTTTCGGTAAAAATCAAAACTTTTTCTCAAATTTTCCCCTTGATTTTGGAGAGGATTGTGGCCAAAGATTCTCTTATATGAAACATGCCTAGGAAAATTGTAAAGAAGCCATTGGAAGGCCTTGGATCACCAAATTTTCTTTTGGTAAGTTTAATCCCTCCATTTTAAAGTTTAAATGGTTTGTTTTACTTTAAATGGTTTTAAAATGGTATGTAATTATATAAGTAAGTTTGTGGGCTGATTCCTTGAGTATATGGTTTATGATGGGGTTGTGTTGCTAAAATTAGGGTTTAAAGGTGAAAATTGGCATTTGGTGTAAAAATAGAGTAATTTTGTAAACTTTGAAATTAGTTTTAAAAAGAGTTGTGATTTAGCATGAAAATTGTTTGAGAAGGTCTTGAATTTGTATAAACAATGGTTGGAATGCTATCCTAAAGCAAATTTTTACAAAAATTACCCTAGGCACTAAATCACAAACAAAATTATTTTCTCGACAATATTGAAAATGGACTGAAAACTCCGTTGTATAGTGAGAATTTTAGAAAAGTTAAAACATGAAAGAAAAATTGTTATAGATCATAGACGATTTGTTGAAATTCCTCACCGTTTGTGAGATATAAATTTTCCATGTTTTATTAAATTAAAAAAAGAATTTTAAGGGGCAAAAATGTAATTTTGCAAAAGGATTTTGGGTATGGTATTTTGAGCAAATTTAATCCTTATGAAAAATGGGAATTTATGGCTTAAAAAGATTAGCTTTGGTTTGGGGATAAAATCGTCAAAATTTTCAAATCAGAGGTAAAATCGTAAACTTTTGTTAAACTTGGGTTTTAATGCAAAATAAAAAATCCTGACATCTCGGGTTATTGTTTTAAAGCTAATGAGCAACAATTTTTATTAAATAGCAAAATCAGGCTTGAGGAATGTAAAAGGCCCACCAAGGGCAAAATCGTTATTTTTCCAAAAAATGTCCCGAATGGACCTGAAATGTTTGAAATAGGAAAAAAGGGTTATTAGTAAGATTTTCTCCCTTCGTTAGAGACGATATGGTAGAATAAGCTGAGAGGGAGTGAATCCGTGATTATCGGTATTGTAGATTGTAGAGCAACCCGAACTATTAATTGATGAACGTTTGTATTGACTTATAGATAAATAGTGATAACTTGGCTAATGACAATATAATTGGCCAAACAGGACACTAGAAGATTAAAAAAGGAGCTAAGGTTGGTTTATACAACAGCCTACACAAGTAAGTACCAACACTAGCTACAGTATGAAATAGTAGGTGTTGAACGTAATATATATATAAATATATGTATCTGTACGTATGTCAATATGTGTACCTGTGAGTATTATCCAATCTGAAAAGTGTTTATGTTTTGCACTTAACATTTGAATATGACATCATATATGGTATGACAAGCATAATAATCGCTCTGGTAAAAGACTCACCAGGAAAAGAGAAAAGTGTCGTATCAGCTCCCGACTCAAGGAGAGTTTAAGGTTACGATATGGTCTTAGTGTCACGAAGACCTATGTGCACATATGGTACGAGCACTTGAGCCCTATTTAAAGATAAGACGTGAAAAGAATAAAGAATGTTCATAAGAAAGCATAAATGGATCACGCGTATTAGTGAATACTACAACTGGACTATGTTTGGACTTACTGGGCATTAGCTTACCTAGTTATTCCATGCTATAGGTATTCCAACTAAGAAGTCAGAACAAATTTAATGATGAGTTGGCGGCAGAGGTATGAGCCTTGTACAGACGGGGAATAGATACTACCACTATTATGTTTCCGCTTGCTATTTATATTAAGTTATTTTGGAACTAGTTGTAAACTTAGTATGATCAAGAAAGACAAAACCCTTTTGAGAATTCTATGTTGACTATATAAAGTCATATAAAGAAAGTTTGGTTATATGCATATATATATATATACATATATATAGAAAAAAAAAGAAAAAAAATGTTTTTGAGATTTTTCATAAATACGTAAGTAAGGAAATTGAATAAGCACGATCCGAAAATGTGGGTTATGACAGTTGGTATCACAGCAAATATCCTGTTATCCTACTGATATTGCTACATGCTTCTCTATTATAGCTTAAGTAAGATAGTTTAATTTTTAGTATAAGAATATGAAAATATGATTTTCAGTGAGAATATGATGTTAATTAAAATAAATATAGTACATGGCAGAATCGCATAATAATCACAACATGGAAACGGATCAAAGAGCTAGCATAGCCTTTCGGGAGATGATACCTCCACTCTATTATGGCAACTAATAGCCTATGGCATTGACCGAGTGGTTTCACAATATAGAGGTGATCTTTGAGACTGTCACACCCCACCTCATCTTCAAGTCCCACTAGCCTCAGGACGGTTGCATGGGGTGGCATTAGAGTGATGATTAGGATAGGTCCACGAGATTTTCTTAGTTTAAATGATTTTATCATGGAAGTATTACACATCGAGCAAAATGTGATCGCACCCCTCAAGGATCCCTCTGTAGAAATGGATGAGAATGATGATGAAGAGGAAGAATTTGAGGAGGAGCCTGAGGAAGAGCTGGATTATGTTCCAGAACCCCCTGAACCCATTATTGCTAGTGATGATGAATCCACGGACTCCAGCAAGGAGGAAGAGGAAGACCCCAAAATGTATCCTGAAAACAGTGACATGTCGGACATAGAGTCAGACTAGGAAGGAAATGGACTCTTGATATTTCTTTACGTATTAGGAATGTTTGTAATTCTGTGGCTAGTATAGTTTTGACTTCACCGATTTTGTACATGAGTGTATCTTTGGTAAAGTGGTGTCCTTTTCGGCAGTAATGTTCATGTTAGCCGGAAGAGATGAGTGCTCCTAGAAATGATATAAAAGTTTATGTAAGAAAGTAAAGTAGGTATACATGTTAGTCACTTATGTAATGTCTTGATAATGAAGAACGTAAAAGAAAAAGAAAGAAGTTAATGAAATGAAATGTATGAAATAAGATGTTAAGTCTATGTTATTATTCATGTTTGCATGTATTTATATGACTTGGGAGAAATTTTAATAGATACTATTAAGTTAATAGTATGTGCTTACGTAATAAAAAAACTGTACGGTAGGCCTTTAAATTGTTACCGATGGCTGAAGTACCTAGAGGACCTACGAGCCCGGACCTGATGGCCATGATTACTGAACTGCAATAGAAGCTCTAAGCTCAGGAGCAGGAGATGCAAGGGCTGCGAGAGCAGCAGGCTCATCGAAATTCCATACCCCCAACACGTGTGGCTTCTCCACCCCTAGCACCGCCAGTACTATAGGCAGAGCCAGCGGTCCCAAAAGTTCCTGCCGTTCTAGTTACTGAATTTTATGAGAGATTTAGGCTAATGAAGGTCCCAGAATTTGATGGTTCTATGGATCCTCTAGAGGCCGATGACTGACTCACTGACATGGAAAGGGTTTTGAAATTTATGGGACTTAGTGATCGTGAGAAAGTTTTATGCGCTTCATTCTCGCTCACCAAAGACGTGAGAAGATGGTGGGAATCAGTGGAACGTAGGAGAAATGTAGATGAGATGACTTGGTCCAAGTTTATGGAGGAATTTAAATGAGCCTATTTTAATGTGGAAACCATGGCTGCACAACAAGAAGAATTCAATAATTTTCGATAAGGTAATTTATCAATGGCCGATGCTGTGAGGAGATTTAATCAATTAGCACCTCTTCATCTTGAACTAGTGTCTACCAATCAAGAAAGAATAAGAAGGTTAATGAGGATGTTTCAACCAGACATTGCCCTCATAGTTGACAGCGGAGGACAAGCCCCTAAGGACATAGAACACTGTATTGAAAGGGTGATGGAGCTGAGTTCAGGATCGCCCGTGACAAGGAAGAAAGGGCAAATATTTTTAAAACCCAAAGGGAGGAAAAGGCCTTGGAAAAATAGAATCAAATGTCAAAGCCAAAAGGGTAAGGAAGCAACACAAGCGAAGGATAGACCCAAAGCAACCAGACAGGATGTAACCGCAACAACGACAACAATAATAAGAGGAAGTGGAATGCAAATAACCAAGGTAACCAGAAGGGACAAGCATAGAAAAAGATGAACAATGGAGGAAATAGCAAACCCCTCAACGTTCAGTGTGGGAAACGACACAGAGAGGAGTGTAAAGGTGGCACAAATAAGTGTTTTATCTGCAACAAATAAGGACACTATGCCAGGAACTGTTTTTCCAATCCTTAGAATCAGAACAACCAAAGTCAACAAAGACCTCAAGGAACCCAACTTCATGCAGTCCAAGCATAGATTAAAGATCCTAGTATTAGTTAAGGATGATTGGAAGCTCCAAAACCTAGTGTATGGATTTATGCTTGCACAAAGAAAGTGGAGGATGTGGGAACCTCAACAGTGGTACCAGGTCAGTTCTCTATTGCCAAAATTGATGCTTATGTTTTCTTTGATTCTAGAGCAACACATTCGTTTGCATCACTGAAATTTGCAAAACAAATAGGAAATGAAGGGGATAGAATAGAATAGACTTTTAGGACTGTATTTCCCTCTACGGAGGTATTAAGTTTTGATCATTGGTTATGTACCAATCATCATTTGCTATACGAAATTGTTTATTGATTTAATAAAAATTGATATTGAAGATTATGATGTTATCTTGGGAATGGATTTCCTCGACATCATAAGGTCACGTTTTGGCCTCCCGAAGAGCAGAAAGTTGTGTGTTTGGGGAAGATTCCCAAAACTCCAAAAGTGCTAATATCTACACTAAAAGCAAAGAAATTGTTGGATAGTGGATGCACGGGCTATTTAGTGAATCTGGTAAACAAAGACCAAGAGCCTCAGTTAGGACTAGAGAATTTCCATATAGTGAAAGAGTTCATCGACGTGTTTCCGGATGAATTGCCTAAGTTGCTGTCGGAACGAGAAATTTCATTTGAGATTGAGTTAACACTAGGTACAGCTCCAATTTCAAAGGCACCGTATTGTATGGCCCCAGGAGAACTTAAGGAGCTTCAAGTGCAGTTGTAGGAATTGCTGGATAAGGGGTTTATCCAGCCAAGCCATTCTCCATGGGCAGTGCCCACTTTGTTTGTGAAAAAGAAAGACAAAACTTTACGCACGTGCATTGAAAGTTATGATTAAGAACAAGTATCCACTTCCAAGAATCGATGATCTATTTGATCAATTGAAAGGAGCAACAGTATTCTCGAAGATCGAGTTGCGCTCTAGATATCATTAGCTTTGAGTTAAGGAAGAAGATGTGCTAAAGACGGCATTTCAAACCTAATATGGGCATTATGAGTTCTACGTCATGCCATTTAGGTTGACTAATGCTCTGGCAGCCTTTTATGGACCTTATGAATCGAATTTTCAAGGACTACCTTGAAAATTTGTCATCGTTTTCATCAATGATATCCTAATTTATTCAAGAACACAGGAAGTACATGAAGAACATTTGAGGTTTGCACTGCAGTTATTAAGAAAGCATCAATTGTATGGCAAGTTCTTAAAATGTGAATTTTGTCTAGAAAAAGTTCATTTCTTAGGACATGTAGTGTCACAAGATGGAGTTGCTATTGATCCTTTTAAAGTGGAAGCAGTAAATAAGTGGCCTACACCAAAAAATGTTACCAAGATCAGGAGTTTCCTCGATCTAGTGGGCTATTACTGGCATTTTGTGGAAGGATTCTCTAGACTTGTAATATTGCTCACAGCTCTTACACGAAAGGCAACGAAATACAAATGGACTAAGAAGTGTGAAGAGAGTTTTTAGGAATTAAAGAGACGACTCACAAGTGCACTAGTACTCACCATACCTGACCCGAACCTAGGAAATTTTCTAATCTACACTGATGTGTCAAAAATAGGCTAGGAGCGATACTCATGCAAAATGGAAAGGTGATCACGTATACATCTCGACAGCTGAAGGATCATGAAAGGAACTACCCAACACATGACTTGGAATTAGCAACAGTAGTGCTTGCATTGAAGATCTAGCGCCACTACTTGTATGGAGCTAAATGTAAGATTTATACTGACCATCAGAGTCTAAAGTGTATTTTCACACAAAGGGAACTCAATATAAGACAACATAGATGGCTCAAACTAGTTATTGATTATGACTATGAAATCTTATATTACCCTGGAAAAGCTAACTATGTAGTTGATATGCTTAGTCATAGAGCAATGTCCCTTCTCACAACAATGCAATTGATGCCAGGACCTCTTCAAAAAGACTTGATAGGATCAGGAGTAATGCTAATTACAGGAAGATTAGTTGATTTGTTATTTCAACCAATCATCCTGGAGAACTTGGAGCAATGACAAGAAGCAGATTCTTCACTACTCATCTATAAGAATGAGGCCCTCGAGAACAAAGAAGTAGGGTTTAGCAACTTGGAAGATGGTATCCTTTGCTATAGAGGTAGGTTATTCATTCCTAACAATGAAGGATTGAAGAGGCAAATATTAGAAGAAGCTCATGAGGCACTGTACGTTGTTCATCCAGGAGCTACCAAAATGTATAAGGATCTAAAGGAACATTGTTGGTGGCACGGAATGAAGAATGATGTCGCACTGTTCGTCAATAAATGCCTCATTGTCAAAAGGTGAAGGATGAACACCAGCGACCGACGGAAGAACTATAGAAGATTGAAATTCTGGAATGAAAATGGGATCATATAACTATAGATCTGATGACCAGATTACCCAAAACTACGGGAGGACACGATGCTATATGGGTAATTGTGGATAGATTAACCAAATTTGTGCACTTTTTACCCATTAAACTTAGCAATTCCATAGAACGACTAGCCGAATTGTACGCTGCTTAAATAGTTAGATATCATGGAGTCCCAAAATCCATCATTTTTAATCGTGATGGTTGATTCACCTCCAAGTTTTGGAGGAGCGTTCATCAAGTAATAGGAACAAAGCTGACTTTTAGTACAGCTTGCCACTTTCAAACAGATGGTCTGTCTGAAAAGACCATTCAAACTTTGAAGGATATGTTGAGAGCTTATGTGCTAGACTTCAAAGGTGGATGGGATAAAAAGCTTCCACTGATTGAATTTACATACAACAATAACTATCAAACCACCATGGGTATGGCTCTATATGAAGCTCTTTATGGAAGAAGGTGTAGATCACCTTTGCATTCGTATGAAACCAAAGAAAAGATGTTATTAACCACGGATTTTGTATAAAGAACAATAGAGGATGTAAAATTGATTTGTCAACGAATGGAAACGGCTTATAATTATCAAAAGAGTTATGCTATTTGGAGACAAAGACCTCTAGAGTTTCAAGTAGGGGACTTAGTCTTTTTGAAGGTGACACCCATGAGAGGAGTAGTAAGGTTTAGAAAGAAAGGAAAACTCAGCCCAAGGTATATTGGACCATTTGATATTTTGGAAATAATAGGCAATGTGGCCTACAAATTAGCCTTGAAATGGAATCGATACATAATGTATTTCATGTATCTATGCTAAAAAGATATGTACCTGATCCATCACATATACTTCAACATGAGCCTATTAAGGTGCAAAAGAATCTGTCCCGTGAGGAGCAACTAGTTCAAATTTTGGCTCGAGAAGAGAAAGAGTTAAGGAACAAAAAGATACCATTGGTCAAAGTCTTATGGCGAAATCAACAGGTAGAGGAAGCAACCAGGGAGGGAGAAGATGAAATGAGAAGAATGTACCCTGAGTTGTTTTAATTTTAGGGGATGAGAATTCTTAAGAAAGGTAGGTTGTAATGACCAAGGAGAATTCATTAACAAAATCCAATATTTAATTGGATTTACTTAAAAATTTACCCTCATAAATCGTATTTTTGTAAAAATTACGATAATGTACAAGTAAGTAATATTAATAGGAAATTCCATTGTGGACCGATGTAATGTTGGATATTGCCAAATACATATTTTTAAAGCATAAATGCTTGAAAATGTGTGAAAAATATCCATGAAACAAATTTTATATCACAATTAATTATAGAAATGTGATATAAACTAATGGATGATTAAGGTATAACTAAGGTAGAAGAGTAGGATAAAACCCTCAGCGATGCCAAAAAGGATACGATGTAGTGTAAATATACTATTAAGGTAAAAACATAGATATGAGAAATGTTGTGTTTGGATCTCAAAAGTGACCCTAAGGATAGGTAGGAGCTTCTATACTATTCAAGAACATGATTTTCACTTATTCTATCCCAAAAGTACAAGAAAAATACTGCGTAGGAAAAAATTACACTGTGTAAAGTTTTGGGGCCCACCAAGTGGACACCCAATGAATTGGGATTAGGCCACCATAATATGAGATATGGCCTAATCATGTTTAGCCACCCAAAAAACCCACTTGATTACCATGGTGACTGACCACCTTTAAGAAAAAAAATCCTTAATGTGATAAGCCTTAATAAAGGCTTAAAGAAAACAATGATTTTCTTTACCTTCTCCACTCAAGTTTGGCAGCCATAAGATCTCCATTTCAAAAATTTTCCAAGCTTAAATCTTTGCAAATTGGCCTCAAATAAGTTTGAAGAAGTAAAGTTCAAGGGATTTTATTAACTTTTGAGGTAAAAATCTAAACTTTTTCTTAAATTTTCCTCTTGGTTTGGGAGAGGAGTGTGACCAAAGATTCTCTTATATGAAACATGCCTAGGAAAATTGCAAAAAAGCCCTTGGAAGCCCAAAATCACCAATTTTTCTTTTGGTAAGTTTAATCCTTCCATTTTAAAGTTTAAATGGTATGTTTTGCTTTGAATGGTTTTAAAATGGCATGTAATTATATAAGTAAGTTTGTGTGTTGATTCCTTGAGTATATGGTTTGTGATGCGGTTGTTTTGTTGAAATTGGTATTTAAAGGTGAAAATTGGCATTTGGTGTAAAAATAGGATAATTTTGTAAACTTTGAAATTGGTTTTTAAAAGAGTTCTGATTTATAGTGAAAATTGTTTGAGAAGGTCTTGAATTTGTATAAACAGTGGTTGGAATGCTATCCTAAAGCAGATTTTTACAAAATTTACCCTAGGGACTAAATCGTAAAAAAATTATTTTCTTGGTAGAATTGATGGGCTGAAATTCCCTTATACAGTGAGAATTTTAGAAAAGTTAAAAGACGAAAGTACTAGATCTCGACGAAACTGCTATAAATCACGAACAGTTCATCAAAATTCCTCACCTTTTGTGAGGTATAAATTTTCCAAGATTTATTAAATTGAAAAAAAATTTCAAGGGTCAAAAACATCATTTTGCAAAAGGAATTTAGGTATGGTATTTTAGCAAATTTAATCCTTATGAAAAATGGGAATTTATGGTTTAAAAAGATTATTTTTGGTTTCAAGGGTAAAATCGTCAAAATCTTCAAATCCAGGATAAAATTGCTAACTTTTGTTAAACTTAGGCTTTAATGCAAAATAAGCAAAGCTGACGCCTCAGGTTATTGTTTTAAAGCTAATGAGCAACAATTTTTGTTAAATAGAAAAATCCGGCTTGAAGAATGTAAAAGGCCCACCAAGGGCAAAATTGTCATTTTTTCACAAAAATGTCCCAAACGGACCCGAAACATTCAAAATAGGAAAAAAGGGCTATTAGTAAGATTTCTCCCTTTGTTAGAGATGATAGGGTAGAATGAGTTAAGAGGAAGTGAATTCGTGATTATCAGTGCTGTAGACTACAGAGCAACCTGATCTATTAATTGTTGAACGTTTGAATTGACTTATAAATAAATAGTGATAACTTGGCTAATGACGATATAATTGGCCAAACAGGACACTAGAAGATTAAAAAAGGAACTGAGGTCGGTTCGTACAATAGCCTATACAAGTAAGTACCAATTTCACCTATAGTATAAAAACATAATACATAGATATATATATATAAATATATGTATCTGTGCCTATGTCAATATGTGTACCTTTGTATATATAAAAGTATGTACCTACGCGTATTATCCAAGCTGAAAAGTGTTTATGTTTTGCACTTAACATGTGAATATGACATCATGCATGGTATGATAACCATAATAATCCGTCTGGTAAAAGACTCACCAGGAAAAGAGAAAAGTGCCGTACCAACTTCCGACTCAAGGAGAGTTTAAGGTTATAATATGGTTTTAGTGTCATGAAGGCCTATGTGTGCATATGGTACGAGCACTTACGCCCTAATTAAAGATAAGGCATGATAAAAATAAAGAATGTTCATAAGAAAGCATAAATGGATCACACATATTAGTAAATATTGCATGTGGGCTATGTTTGGACTTACTAGATATTAGCTCACTTAGTTATTCCATGCTGTAGGTATTTCAACTAAGAGGTCAGAATAAATTTACTGATGAGTTGGCGGTGGTGGTATGGGCCTAGTGCAGAGAAAGAATGGATACTACCACTGTTATGTTTCCGCTTGCCATTTATATTAAGTTATTTTGGAACTAGTTGTCAACTAATTTATAGTATGATCAAGTAAGACAAAACCCTTTTGAGAATGCTACGTTGATTATATAAAATCATATGAAGAGAGTTTGGTTATATGCATATATATATATATATATAGAAAAAAAAGAAAAAAAATGCTTTTGAGATTTTTCATAAATACGTAAGTAAGGAAATTGATTAAGCACAGTCCAAAAATGCGGGTCGTGACACAAAGTATGTTTGAGTCACAAACATGGACTTAGAATCAAGAAACATAAAAAAAAAATAATAATAACCTTTAATTAGTTAGAGAAATTAATCTCAACTTATAAGCATGACTAAAGTGTAAGAATTATTTGATAACATAGCTAACATATATAAATATCACTTAAATTTTCTTCTCTTCAAAATATTAATCCAAAATACCTTTTTTCCAATTTTCAAAGTATTCAATTAATTCTGCCAATCATAAAAACTAACTAACCTTCAAGGATTCATAGCCCTATATCTTTTAATTCACATTTAATTAGAGCATGAAAATTTGCAAGAATAAGGTTAACACAAACATATAACTCTCAAATTTTTTTCAACCATAAAATTTCATTTGATAATATAAAATAAATCATATAATCAATACAGCAAAATCTGCCAGCAAAGACTAGGCAGTGAGCAGTCCTAATTAAAAATTATATGTTAAATTATTTATGCTTTAAAATAATTTATAAAAATTATTACACATAATAGACACATAAAATAATAACATATCCAAAATTCAGCTTCAAATAAATTTTAAATAATTCAAAACACACGTTCGAATTCAAAGTTCATATTAATACCAAACATGCTGAACAATGAACATATTTTATTCAAACATTTTTATAAAATCAAATATTTATGATATTCTTCCAAAATTTTTATGTGACATGCTTATAAGTTAGAAAATAATAAATCATGCAAAAAAAAATTAACAGAATGATTTATCATCTCATGAACTGCATACAACATATAAGGCAGACATTTATAACCACTAAATACTTAACAATCAACAAATTTTATCTTAAAACATAATAGGATATGAAGCTAAAAATTTACAGACATTTAGTTAACATATCAACAATAATTCATAATTTTTAACAGAATGAAAAGACGTTTTTTGTCCCATAAAATGGACTCTATAAGGCACAAGTATAAATCTGCTAGCAAATAAATTTTCGTTAGTAGTATTTGATTGAAAGTTCATAACCTTAAAAATATTTTGAACAAAACTTTATAAAAAATCCTAGACATTCCTAACATATATATATACATTATATCCAAAAATCACAGCAAAGAAAAAAAATCATTTGTTTTCAACTCATTACTGGTAATATTACCAACTAACCGTAAAATCTAAAATTCTCATATCACACTCCAATAACAAAACCTTATTTTTATGAACTTTCATTATATCATATGAACACAAATGCTTTCAATCATAAAATAACTTTGTTATAGTCAAAGTAATAAACAAAATAATTTATTTTCCATACAAACATATATGCATTCATATTCACAACATAAATGAACAATTCTCTAACAAAGTTTGTCACAAAACAATACACATCAATCATAAAAATTCAAAATCATAAAGACCTTTAAACCATGCCTTAAATTCTTATTATTTCTTCAACAAATAAGAAGACTTGCACACAAAATCTCTAAAAAGAATTCCTTCTACTTTGGCTTGAAAGAAAATAAGAATAATGAATTCTTGGCTTTTAGGATAAGAGGGATAACGGAGGCTTTCTTGGAGAGATTTTTGAGAGGAGATAAGGGAGAGAATTTTCTCTGGTTTGAAATTAAGAGAATGAAGACTTTGGTGGCTTAAAGATATATTTATAGGTTTATGAGAAAGAAGAGATTAGATGAGTATAGAAAACCCTAATCCTAATCTAATTAGATTTTCCCCTCTTTAAATGAGTGTAATCCTAATCTAATTGGATTTTCCCTTTTTTTAAATGAGTGTATTCCTAATTTAATTAGGTTTCCTTTTTTTCCCTTTACTGCTACTGTTTTAAACGTAATATATATATAATATAATATATAACGTTTGTTATATTATTTGTTTTTTAACTATAATATATAACGTATATATAATATATAACATATAATATATAACGCATATTATTGTTTTTAACTATAATATTCGGTTTTAACTTATGTTATAATATAATATAATATAAATACATGATGTTATAATATAATATAAAATAATTATAATCCACAATTATTTATATACAACAAGAATAACGTTTGCTTCTATGACCTAAAAAAATATTAATTTACACATTATTTTTTTGGGCACTCTATATTATTGAGTTTCTTAACACCACAATAAAAATATTACATATGTAGTTATCATGACATCATAAATCTTATAAAATTAGAAAATATGTAATAAAATCTATGTCATTGTCAAGACTATAACTCTAGGGCATACATAACTCTAGATCATTATAAAGATTATAAATTTAGAGTAAGTTGAAAACTCTTCAAAAAATAAATGCTTTATGTTTATCATCATTTTTGACATGAATATCCCAAGCACATCGATCCCTTCTGGCCATCACTTGTGACATTACAAAACAAAAAGTTAATTTACTTAAGATAAATAATAATAGCACTTAAAATATCATATTCTAACGTTAAATTAATATAAGTGTCTGCAGAAGAAAACGACGGGCATTGCAACTTTCCCCTCCTCATAGAGTTTCATCCTCGAAACTCAAAACAATTATAGATACTTGGCCCTCATATCATCCTCACATTTCCACATGGCCTCTTCTACCTAGTGATTTTGCCATAAAACTTTGAACAAAGGAATTCCTTTATTCCTCAAGGTCTTGGTCCTATTCTCATGTCTCTTTTCCATGTAGCTTCTTTAATATTTTGATATCCCAATAACTCTTTGACTAGAGAAATGTCTTTGTTTCCTAATATCTTCCTTTTCAACCGAAGACATCACCAACATACCCCTGTAAATTATATTCCCTTAAACTTCTAATTCTTTCTTTTTGGGCAAAAGAACATAGACCCGATATATGCTTCCTTAGCATATGAATATGAAAAACGTTGTGCAAAAATTCAAGGTTTTACATCCTTCCCTCCTTCTAAGGGTTTCGTCCTTGAAATATATATAGTAATGAATATGTAGAGAAATTTCTAATCCTTTCCCTCAACATTCATTCTTTCCACATAAAAATTTCCTCAAAAATCATGTCTAATTAAATTCATCATACATCCAACTTACAATATCATATATAATGTTTAAATTCTCTTCTTGCCTCTTTGTCTATCATCCTTCATAGAAGCATAAATCTAAGTGCAACATTAATTCTCTACTTTCTTATATCTCATGTTCCATGTATGTAAACTTGTCTTTAATCACATGCCAAAAGAGAATTGTATTCTAGGAACTCTTTACTCCAGGATATATAAATGATTCTAAAATATTCAGATTTAACTTCAAGATACAAAAAAAAAACATCATGTGCTTTAATAAATCTGTTAGACATGTATGCTCTAAGGAGTAAAAATGTAATACGTTTTTGGAGACATTTTTATCAATAAAGAATTTATTCATTTATATATACCAAATATTGTCCTCTTTACATTCATATTTGTTGAATGTATGATAAGCAAACAGTAGTCTGAGACTGTCAGTCTAAACCTTAAGAGTTGGGCATATGATGGGATGATTATGCGGTAGACACGACTCTTAAGGTGATGGTCTAAAATATATGATCCGCAATCGAGGGAATAAAGTTGGGCGCTTTATTCATGTAAAGATTGTTATGTTGTCTATATCCCTTTTGGGAGATGGTTTGTCTTGGCCATCGGAGTTGGACTCCGTGAATAGAAACATTGGCGCGTTGTCATAGGCGATGATGTGTTGGATCGGGACATAAAGTGAATTGATTTAGACTAATAATTCTGTCTTGGCAAATCGATTCACTTTAGACAATCATTTGTATTGTATCTTAATCCTGAGATGAATAATGGGCCCGTTGTCTCGACTTGTGTCTTTTGATGTACCAATGGGTGACTCCCACATCTCTATAGTGGCATGCATGCCGGTACGTTGGAGGGATGACTCTTGGTAGCGTAGACTTGTTATTCATAGATATGGAATCCATAGCTCCTCTTTAGGAGTAATGATATCCTCTTATATGCGTTGTCCTGTAATTGGAAAACTGGAGCGCTCAACCATTTGGATACATAGGTGTAACCGAATGGTATACTATCTTTGGATGGTAAGTTTTCTAATGGTGAGACAATGGAACGTAAGATAAAAATAATCGGGAAGGTAAGACAGAACTTGTCCTTAAGCCGATTATGGATGATCATATGGGGATGCGATACACTATGATATGTCATGGAGACTTAGCTACACGAGCTTCGTAATTCTATAAAGTTCGAGAGTAGCAGCTCCAAGCTTTTAGTGGAGTAGCATTGGAGTTGATAATTGTGAAATGTATATCTGGGATATTGGGTTTCATAATTATCATGAGCTTGAACTTTATAGGTCCATTTTGGTCCCCTTTGCTAGCTCACAAAATCCTGTAACGACACGGCGTGCTTTTCTAATAATTGGTGACTTATGTCGGATTTATCAGATTGGTTTAAAATTTATAAGAATCAAATAATTCATGTCTGTTTATCGGTTGAATTAATTATGTAAGAAATTAGTTCAAGATGAACTTGTTGAATTATGGCGTTCGGATAATTCTTGTCTGTTTTTCGGTTGTTTTAATTTTGGACAATTAGAACAAGATAAACTTGTAGAATTGTTGTGAATTGATTTATTTTCTTAGAGATTATCTTGATAAAGTTTGTTTTGATCAGATATCTTTTCTATTGGGCTATTTGAATCAAAACTGAGACTTTATCCTTTAGAATCTCGGGTGGAAAATAAAAGATTCGCGGAGATTTTTTCTCGGCAGTTCGGCCTGCCGATCAGAAAGTTCGGCCTGCCGAACTGGTCAGTTCGGCCTGCCTATCACACAGTTCGGCATGCCGACCGCGACAGTTAAGATTACGCGTTTTTCACGCGTATCTTATCAGATATTGATCCGAACTTGATTCTGTTTCAATTTTTGAGACCTAATCTGATATGGACTGACCCCAAGGACCAATAGGTATAAAAAGGGAGTGAGTCTAATGATTTACTAAGATCAATTTGAGAGATTAAGAGTGATACTCTTCTAGTGAGCATCTAAAAACTCCCTGAGAGCTTTTGTTCACAAATTACGAACACTAGCTTTGGGTTCTCTCTATTGGTTGGAAGGAGAGTCACCGGTGGAAGAGCTGTACGTGTGAGCCCACACTCACTCCGGTTGTGGATAGAGAATAGCAAAGAAGACCAGTTGGTTGAGGCTCTTCTGGAACGTTACTTCTCTACACAGGTCGCGGAGGTTCTTCGGCACACTGAGGTTAGTAAGATCTGTTTAATTTATACATATGACATGTCAAACTTGTGTTTTGGAAAATACTCTGATAAAAAATTTTTAAAATTCCGCTGCGCACTTTGTTTCCAACAATTGGTATCAGAGACGAGGTTTTTACATAAATTTGCAAGTTTGTGATCATGTTATATGCATAAATTTTGTGATCTTAATCTCTCCAATGCTTGAATTAAATTTTATAGAGAGATGGCACTCTAGGTTTCTATATAATATATATGTTGTCATGGATTATATGGTGAATGTTTATTAATTAATTATGGTTGATTAAATTGTTGTTTAATTATTTATTAATTAATTAATACCGGTTATGGTTCCTTAGAGGTTAGAATGTGTATCTAGGTTTTTCATGTAATTAGATGGCGGACTATCATCTCAGTCTAGGAATTATTATTTAATTTTTAATTTGTAAGAATTTTGTAATTAAATAATTATTCGGAGAAGACGGAACGACAAGTCGGAACTTAAAGATAGATGATGGCGCCTCCAGGTATTTCCTGAGTCTCTAATTTTATGTTTTTGAATTGTTGAAAATAAAATTGATGAATTGCATTAAAATTGTATTTTCTGGATTGAGTTTTTTTTTTGCTCGGTCGGCATGTCGGACCTCACAGTTCGGCAGGCCGAAGGTCACAGATCGGCAGGCCGGACGTACGGTCCGGCAGGCCGACAGTGGGGCAGAAATTTTGGTGCTCTGCCGGCAGGCCGAACCTTCATGTTCGGCAGGCCGAACCACCATGATCGGCAGACCGATCACCCAGATCGGCCTGCCGACCGAGAGCTGCCAAGTATCCAGAAAAGGTGCGATTTTTCCATTGCAGTTTTAATTTTATTTTTGGGACGATTCTGAGAAACATTAAATTTGGATATGACCGGAAATATGAAGTGTTCGATTCACACGGGATTGAGGACTTGAAGATGGATATTACATGAATAAGGATACAGTTTGAGGATTCAAGGATGAAGAATCGATAAATGTCTCGATTATTCTCTTGTAATCTTAGTTTTTCTATTCTCTAGGGTGGAACCATAATATTACGGTTATTATTATTATTATGCTTGTAGCTTTGCTTGATTGCTTTGCTTGTCTGCATTATAATATGATTTACCATGTATATTGATAACATGTCATATAGAATAGGGAGTGCCGCTCATATTAAAATTGTTCATGCATAATTTTAAAATAAAACCTTGACTTCAAAAGATTGAGTGGGAGAAGGTTTTCGAAGAGAGAACCTAAGGCCTCCATCGTTGGTCCATAGGAAGAACATGATGGTCCCAACCCCTAGGAAGGGATTTCTATCATGTACCAGATTGGATCTCTGAAAGGATAAGGTATTTTAGTATGATTTATGGTTGCACACCCCTAGGTGGTGATTATAAATCATGGATAAAATATTAAAACGGTGGTTATACACTCACGTTAATTTTATTATTAACCTCCCCTAGGAGCTCTGTTAATAAAATTAATGGCCAAAGAAACGATTATTAGTATATGCTGGATCATACGGGTCCTGGATGGCATATATTAATCAGGAGGGGATCCGTGTTCCTGATTGAATTTGGCATGACTCCCCTAGGAGCTTGTTGAATTCTGAGTTAGGAATTATCGTTGTAAGGTTGTGATATTTTCAAGGTTTTGACACATAAACACATTTGTATGATTTTACATGATTGTGTTATCTTACTAAATTATTATATATGTTTGCTTATGTTTGGTATATGATTCTTTATTGTAGATTGAAAACGTCTAAAAACGCTTTATCATCGATACTTGACAAAAACCAATTAACCAGTGAGAACTATAATGATTGGAAACGGAACCTGGACATCGTCCTTTCCTTTGAGAAACTGAAATATGTTCTGACAACTCCTTGTCCTCCCGAGCCTACGGGAGACTCAAGTAATGAGCAATTCCAATCGTACGACCGCTGGAAAGATGCTAATGATCAGGCCCGCTGCTATGTTATGGCTAGCATGAATAACGTGCTGCAGGCTCAACATCAGGATTATGAGACTGCGAAGCAGATCTTGGATAATCTTGAGGACATGTTTGGAGGCCAGGCCATAACAAAGCGGCAAGGGACGCTTCGGAAACTCTTAAACTGTAGACAGAGACCAGGGACATCTGTAAAGGAGCACATGATGTTGGTCATGGGTTACCTCGCTGAGGCTCAAACCAATGGAGCCGACATCGATGCTGAAACTCAGATGACTATGGTCTTTGAGACTCTGTCTACGGAATTTATTCCGTTTAGAGCTACTTTTAATCTAAGCAATAGACGGGATATGACCTTGACAGAACTAATGAAACAGTTACAAGAGTTTGAACTGCTGATCAGGGAGTCTCCTGCTGGTGGAGAGGCCAATATGGTAGCTGTTTCTGGTTCCAATCCTAACTCTGGGAATGGAAAGAAGCAACGGGCCAAAAGTGGGAAGTCTTCTATTCCTATTGCTACCAAGAGCAAGAAGAAGAAGAAGAAGAACCCAAAGAAGCTTAAGTGCTTCTTTTGTGGTAAGGTCGGGCATATAAAGAAGCATTGCAAGGACTTCCTTTCCAAGGGAGGTAGGTGTGATCTTCTATATTTAGAAACTTGTTTGGTTGAGGAATCCAGTGACATTTGGGTCATAGATTCCGGTGCAACTAATCATGTTTGTGTTTCTCTGCAGGGATTCAAAGAAACGAGAAGTCTACTTCGTGAAGACTTAACGCTTCGGATGGGCGATGGATCCTTGGTCTCAGCGGAAGCAGTGGGAGATGTCCATCTTTATTTTGATAATTATAGGAGTTTAATTTTGTGAGATTGTTTTTATGTTCCTAAATTTAAAAGGAATTTAATTTCTGTATCTTCTTTATTTAAAGACTCCTACGTGGTATCTTTTAATGAAAAAGTGGTGATTCGTAAAAACAAATCTTTTATCTGTTCTGGATGGATGCAAAATAATCTATATTTTATCAAACCTAAGATGGACCTATTGCTTAATGCTGAGATAAATGATAATGACTCAAAAAGACTTAAAACTTCTCACTCTAATAAGACTTATCTTTGGCATTTGCGCCTTGGCCATATTAACCTAAATAGGATTCAAAGGTTGGTAAGGGATGGACCTTTAAGTCACTTAAAGGTGGAATCTATACCTCAATGTGAATCTTGTTTGGAGGGTAAAATGACCAAAAGACCATACGGGTCTAAGGGCAATAGGGCCGAAGGGGTTCTAGACTTGTGCATAGTGATGTTTGCGGACCGATGAACATCCGGGCACGAGGAGGGTATGAGTACTTCGTTACTTTTATTGACGATTACTCAAGATATGGGTATGTGTTCCTAATGCACCACAAAGGCGAAACTTATGATAAGTTCAGGGAGTTTCGGGCTGAAGTGGAAAAACAATTGGGTAGACCCATAAAGGCACTTCGATCTGATCGAGGTGGAGAATACCTTTCTGATGAGTTCTTGGGACACTTGTTAGAGAATGGGATTTTATCCCATTTGACTGCGCCGGGCACTCCGCAGCAGAATGGCGTAGCAGAGAGAAGGAATAGGACTTTGTTGGACATGATTCGGTCCATGATGAGTTATTCATCATTGCCTTTATCCTTTTGGGGATATGCACTACAAACCGCATGTTATCTTTTGAACAATGTACCTTCAAAATCGGTCCCTAAAACTCCTCACGAGTTGTGGACAAGACGGAAGACATCCTTAAACCATATTCGCATATGGGGATGTCCAGCTCATGTCCTGTTTAAGGATCCGAATAAGTTGGAAGCACGTTCAGAAGTTTGCGTGTTTGTAGGATATCCAAAAGGGACTAAAGGGGGTTATTTTTATAACCCAAAGGAAAATAAAGTCGTGGTTTCAACTAATGCAACTTTCCTTGAGGAGAGTTACATGAACGACTTTAAACCTCCAAGCAAAGTGGTGCTTGAGGAGTTGAGGGGTAATCCGTTTACTCCGGAGGTTCCGAACGAAACCATTCCGATCGGTGTAGAAAAACCAAACAAACCTAAACAACAACCTCAGGGGCTTCGGCGTAGTGGGAGGATCGGGCGTCAACCTGAGAGGTATATGTTCAATGGGGAGGTCTTTTTGGCTGAACCGGATGAACATGACAGGGATCCTTATACTTACGCAGAAGCTATGGAGGATGTTGATTCAAGACTCTGCACAGAGGCCATGAACATTGAGATGAAGTCTATGGAGACTAATCGGGTCTAGGAGCTTGTGGATCTTCCCGAAGGGGTAAAACCCATAGGGTGTAAGTGGATCTACAAGAGGAAAAGAGGAGTGGATGGAAAGGTCAAAACAGTGGGGCGGTGCCATCAGCTGGAGAAGTGCGAAGCAAGATTGCACTTCGGATTCAACGATGGAGGCCGAGTATGTGGCGGCTAGTGATGCTTCGAAAGAAGCAGTGTGGCTCCGCAAGTTCCTTGGGGATCTTGAGGTAGCTCCTGGTGTGGATAAAGCGGTATCACTGTACTGTGATAACAGTGCGGCGGTAGCTAATGCTAAGGAACCAAGATTTCACAAGAAGAGTAAGCATATTGATCGGAAGTATCATGTGATAAAGGACTTCGTTGAGAGCGGGCATGTCACGGTGTGCAAGATCGCGTCAGAGGACAATTTAGCTGATCCATTTACGAAGACACTTTCTGGGAGAGTCTTCGAAAGGCATGTGGAAGCTATGGGGATGCGAAATTTGCAGTATTTACTCACTTAGTGCAAGTGGGAGATTGTTAGACATGTATGCTCTAAGGAGTAAAAATGTAATACGTTTTTGGAGACATTTTTATCAATAAAGAATTTATTCATTTATATATACCAAATATTGTCCTCTTTACGTTCATATTTGTTGAATGTATGATAAGCAAACAGTAGTCTGAGACTGTCAGTCTAAACCTTAAGAGTTGGGCATATGATGGGATGATTATGCGGTAGACACGACTCTTAAGGTGATGGTCTAAAATATATGATCCGCAATCGAGGGAATAAAGTTGGGCGCTTTATTCATGTAAAGATTGTTATGTTGTCTATATCCCTTTTGGGAGATGGTTTGTCTTGGCCATCGGAGTTGGACTCCGTGAATAGAAACATTGGCGCGTTGTCATAGGTGACGATGTGTTGGATCGGGACATAAAGTGAATTGATTTGGACTAATAATTCTGTCTTGGCAAATCGATTCACTTTAGACAATCATTTGTATTGTATCTTAATCCTGAGATGAATAATGGGCCCGTTGTCTCGACTTGTGTCTTTTGATGTACCAATGGGTGACTCCCACATCTCTATAGTGGCATGCATGCCGGTACGTTGGAGGGATGACTCTTGGTAGCGTAGACTTGTTATTCATAGATATGGAATCCATAGCTCCTCTTTAGGAGTAATGATATCCTCTTATATGCGTTGTCCTGTAATTGGAAAACTGGAGCGCTCAACCATTTGGATACATAGGTGTAACCGAATGGTATACTATCTTTGGATGGTAAGTTTTCTAATGGTGAGACAATGGAACGTAAGATAAAAATAATCGGGAAGGTAAGACAGAACTTGTCCTTAAGCCGATTATGGATGATCATATGGGGATGCGATACACTATGATATGTCATGGAGACTTAGCTACACGAGCTTCGTAATTCTATAAAGTTCGAGAGTGCAGCTCCAAGCTTTTAGTGGAGTAGCATTGGAGTTGATAATTGTGAAATGTATATCTGGGATATTGGGTTTCATAATTATCATGAGCTTGAACTTTATAGGTCCATTTTGGTCCCCTTTGCTAGCTCACAAAATCCTGTAACGACACGGCGTGCTTTTCCAATAATTGGTGACTTATGTCGGATTTATCAGATTGGTTTAAAATTTATAAGAATCAAATAATTCATGTCTGTTTATCGGTTGAATTAATTATGTAAGAAATTAGTTCAAGATGAACTTG
Source organism: Artocarpus heterophyllus (assembly GCA_025403435.1). Classification (NCBI taxonomy): domain Eukaryota; kingdom Viridiplantae; phylum Streptophyta; class Magnoliopsida; order Rosales; family Moraceae; genus Artocarpus; species Artocarpus heterophyllus. Next base: position 14,251 of record JAJQZP010000247.1, on the reverse strand, counting down.
TTGAATTATGGTGTTCGGATAATTCTTGTCTGTTTATCGGTTGTTTTAATTTTGGACAATTAGAACAAGATAAACTTGTAGAATTGTTGTGAATTGATTTATTTTCTTAGAGATTATCTTGATAAAGTTTGTTTTGATCAGATATCTTTTCTATTGGGCTATTTGAATCAAAACTGAGACTTTATCCTTTAGAATCTCGGGTGGAAAATAAAAGATTCGCGGAGATTTTTTCTCGGCAGTTCGGCCTGCCGATCAGAAAGTTCGGCCTGCCGAACTGGTCAGTTCGGCCTGCCTATCACACAGTTCGGCATGCCGACCGCGACAGTTAAGATTACGTGTTTTTCACGCGTATCTTATCAGATATTGATCCGAACTTGATTCTGTTTCGATTTTTGAGACCTAATCTGATATGGACTGACCCCAAGGACCAATAGGTATAAAAAGGGAGTGAGTCTAATGATTTACTAAGATCAATTTGAGAGATTAAGAGTGATACTCTTCTAGTGAGCATCTAAAATCTCCCTGAGAGCTTTTGTTCACAAATTACGAACACTAGCTTTGGGTTCTCTCTATTGGTTGGAAAGAGAGTCACCGGTGGAAGAGCTGTACGTGTGAGCCCACACTCACTCTGGTTGTGGATAGAGAATAGCAAAGAAGACCAGTTGGTTGAGGCTCTTCTGGAACGTTACTTCTCTACACAGGTCGCGGAGGTTCTTCGGCATACTGAGGTTAGTAAGATCTGTTTAATTTATACATATGACATGTCAAACTTGTGTTTTGGAAAATACTCTGATGAAAAATTTTTAAAATTCCGCTGCGTACTTTGTTTCCAACAAAATCTACTAGCATATCCCCTTATTCACAAAATAGCCAATTGCGTTTATAACATTGAAAGGACACCATACTTGAAACTTCATTTTCTTTTCTCCAAAACTCATAACAGACTACTAGACATTGCTTTTGAAATATCATGTATCACCATAAAAATTTTAGGCTTACTCTATCACCTCATTCTATAATTTCCTTAACTAATATCCTCTAAAAGAAAATACTAATCTCATACTTAATCTCTAATCTTCTGTATTAATAATTCTAGAATACTCTATTAAAGTCTCTACTAATTCAAATGTCATCCAAAAAAGGAACTACTATGTATGATCTATATCATATCATCTTTTGGAACATTTAATTTGGTAGAATGTTATCATAAACAATTTTCTTCCAAAATTTATCCTCACTAGGCCTCAAATATTCATATAGTCAACCTTGTTGATAACATACACATTTTCAAAATATCCTTCACTTAAAAAATTTTGCTATAGAGATCTCACATGTGACCTTACAAAATCCTTTTATTAACCTTGCATAAGTCTCAAGCTTGTCCATTAAAAATACATAACTATCATTACACTTCCCTTGAGCTACATATCATTCATCTACTCCTCTATAAACTTCCAAGAATAATAATATAATCACATAATTAACCTCTTGTTACAAAACTTCTTGATTATCAACTATTATGTTATATATAAACAATGAGACAAAGATCGCTTCTTGCTCTGAGCAATAAAAGTTTGGGTTTCATGGACTCCTAAGTAGTCTAGTTATAATTATAACAATTCTCTTATAAGATAATATACTAAAAGAGAAGAATCTTATACTTACTTGGAGGACTTGAAACTAATGTGTGGCAATGTGCATTACGGGTGACACAGGGGACATTGGTTTTATAGTTAAACTTAATAATTATCGATAAGAAGTTCAAAGCAAACAACAACACTTAGAGAAATATCCCAAGAAACACATCCATTATACATGCAAATTTTTTTTTTTTGACAAAACTACTTACCGGATTTAACTTTTCCTCCTCTCGGTTAGCCCGACGGAACACCTAAGGCATTTGGCTAACTGACTAGCTGTAGAAAACTTAGTTTACAAAAACAAATATTTAACAAATGCAAACTCACAGATATAATGCAAGAACTCTTAGCTTCAAATCAAACAACAAATTAAGACTAATTACAAAGAAACAAACTATATAGCATATTCTTTAATAAATAACCTAAGAAATTAAAAATCTAAAATACAAATTACAGTCATTAAATATAAGTTCAACTAAGTCTCAAACAAATAAATAAAAATGCAGAACATAATATATTAAATTTTGTTTGAGTTTAAATTCTTTTCATGGCATGACTCTGTTTCTAATGTAACACTCCTTGCACACATGCCCATCCTTGTCCTCCATCCTAGTCAACCAATATTTTAACCTTATCTACAACACAATATAAACTAAGTAAGCATATGCTTAGTAAGTACATATTCCTATCTCACAACATAAAACATTTCATAAAAACCATCATATAATATCGTAATCATAATCATAGTAGTGCCCGAGGAACAAGTTTATATAGAACATATCTTTTCATTTAAACTTCTATATTAAAACATTATTTATTTTATCTTTAAGGGCCTAAGCATTGCACCATTAACATCACAGGGGCGCCGTCATGAAAGGTGTTAGGAAGCTAGTCTCAAACCAAACATGACAAGTCCAAACATTTGGGACATCATAAACATAAACATAGGGTGTGCAACACTATATATATATATATATATATGCTTTAACATACCTCTTCGTTAAAGCATCCATTAAACCTTCTTGTTGCAACAAGAGTTTTCATGAGAAGACAATATATAAAAACAAACTTAAAAATTATCATAAAGTGTATTCTCAAAACTTTTTTGCAAACTTTTATCATGTTGCTGGTGAGAATATACTTACGTAACTTGCTTGCTTATTAAACTTTAAGTCGGGTGATGTTGCCATGGTTTTTGTTGTGCTCGTCTTTTAGAGTGTTCATGTCAATCATTCAATAATACATGAAATTAGTATTCATGTCCATGGTATCATTTAATACTATGTTACATCAACATGCATCATTCTTAACGAAACAAAGCATCTTTAAGTCACAAACAAGCACTTAGAATCAAGAAACATAAAAAAAAAAAAAAAACTTGACCTTTAATCACTTAGAGAAATTAATCTCAACTTATAAGCATGATTAAAGTGTAAGAATTATTCCATAACATAGATAAAATATATAAACACCACTTAAATTTTCTTCTCTTAAAAATATTAATCCAAAATATCTTTTTTCAACTTTTAAAACATTCAAGTAAATCTATCAATCATAAAAACTGACTAATCTTCAAGGATTCATAACCCTATATCTTTCAATTCACATTCAATTAGAGTATGAAAATTTGTAGGAATAAGACTAACACACATATATAATTCTTAGATTTTTCTTTAAGCATAAAAATTTCATTTTATAATTAAAATAAATCATATCATCAATACTATAAAATCTGCCAGCAAAGTCTAGGCAGTGAACAGTCCTAATTAAAAATTATGTATTAAATTATTTATGCTATAAAATAATTTATAAAATTACATCATAACATATCCAAATTTAGCTTCAAATAAATTCAGAGTAATTCAAAGCACACGTTCAAATTCAAAGTTAATATTAACACTAGCATGCTAAACAATAAACATGTTTTATTCAAACATTTTTATAAAATCAAATATGTATGATATGCTTCTGAAATTTTTATGTGATATGCTTAACATATAAATATAAGTTAGAAAAATAATGAATCATACAAAACACATTTAACAATATGATTTATTATCTCATAAACTACATTGAGCATATCAGGCTAATTACTTGACAATCAATGAATTTTATCTTAAAACATAATAAGGATATGATGCTAAAAATTTATAGACCTTTAGTTAACATATCAATGATGATCCATAATTTTTTATAGAATCAAAAGAAACTTTTTGCCTCATAAAATGGACTCAATAAGACACAACTATAAATCTACTAGCAAATAAATTTTGTGAGCAGTGTTTAATTAAAAGTTCATAACCCTAAAAATATTTTAAAGGAAAATTTATAAAAAATCCCAGGCATTCCTAATATATATATGCACACACTATATCCAAAAATTATAGCAAAATAAAATTATTTGTTTTCAAAACATTATCAGCAACCTTATCGACTAACTATAAACCTTAAAATTCTCATATCACACTCCAATAACAAAACTTTATTTTCATGAAATTTTATGACATCATATGAACATAAATGCTTTCAACTATAAAATAACTTTGTCATAATCAAAGTAATAAACAAAATAACTTATTTTCCATACAAACATACATGGAATAATTTCTAATAAAGTTTGTCACAAAACAATATACATCAATCATACAAATCCAAACCATGAAAACCTTTAAACCATACCTTGAATTCTTATTCTTTCTTCAGCAATTACGAAGACTTGTGAACAAAATCTTCAAAAAGAATTCCTTTTAGTTTGGCTTTAAAGAAAATAAGAGTAATGAATTCTTAGCTTTGAGGATTAGAGGGATGATGTGGGCTTTCTTGGAGAGATTTTTGAGAGGGGGTGAGGGAGATAATTTTCTTTGGTTAGAAATTAAGAGAATAAAGACTCTGGTGGCTTAAAGTTATATTTATAGGTTTATAAGAGAGAAGAGATTAGATGAGTGCAGAAAACCCTAATCCTAATCTAATTAGGTCTCCCCCTTTTTAAATGAGTGTAATCTTAATCTAATTAGATTTCCCTTTTTTTTAAAATGAGTGTAATCCTATTGTAATTAGGGTTTTATTTTTCTTTTTTTTCCTTCACTGCTATAGTTTTAAATATAATATATAACGTTTATTATATTATTTTGTTTTTAACTATAATATATAACGTATATATAATATATAACATATAAGACTGTTTTAAACTATAATATTTGGTTTTAACTTATGTTATAATATAATATAATATAATTATAACACATAATTATTTATATAGAAGAATAATAATGTTTGCTCCTATGACCCAATAAAATATTAATTTACACATTAATCTTTTGGACACTATATTATTGAGTTTCTTAACACCATAATAAAAATATTACACATGTAGTTAGCATGACATCATAAATGTTATAAAAATAAGAAAATATGCAATAAAATTTATGTCATTGTCAAGAGTATAACTCTAGGGCATATTTAACTCTAGATTATTATAAAGATTATAAATTTAAAACAAGTTAAAAACTCTTCAAAAAAAATAAATGCTTTATGTTTATAATCATTTTTTACATGAGCATCCCAAGCATATCGATCCCTTATAGTAGTCACCTGTGACATTATGAAACAGAAAGTTAACTTACTTAACATAAATAATAATTGCACTTAAAATATTATATTCTAACGTTAAATTAATATAAGTGTCCATAGAAGAAAACGACGGACGTTGTAGTATAAGCCAACTGGAATGCTTGATTGATGAAAAGGCTAGCCTTGACTCGAGGAGTCTTTGCACTGTACAGTCGTATTCTGCACAATAAAATTTTGTACCATGACACTGGGGAACATATCGCTATATGCACAATATATTTATTATTTATATTTATATTTTGCCTGTATTTTTATTTTTTTATTATTTGTTTTCTGTTAATATTTTTTATTTTGTAGGCATAAGTTACTGTTTACGTATGAATTTTGCATGCATCCCAACTAAGTAGTATTCACATTGGTTGCCATTCATATGTTACTATTCACCTTTCACAATTCATAAAAAAAATTTAAAAAAATTTGAAAAATAAAAAAGTATTTTTTTTAATTATAATTTTATTATTTGTTAGTTTTAGGTTTAGATTTAAGGTCTCCTAATATTTAATAAAAATTATGGTTTTGAGGAAGAGTATAATTTAAGAAAGTTTTGTTTAGGGAATAGCCGTTGGTTTGAAAATTTTCCTATTACTAGTTACTTTTGGAGATTCTCCTAATATTAGTCATCACAAGAACTCTATTCTGTACAAGAGGTCAGTTTTTAAGGAGCTTTCAGCTACACATCTTTCTTGGGAACATTCTTAAATAATATAATTTTCAAAATCTATAAAATAAATAAGGCAGATGCTTTTCACTCACTATTTTATTCATCTCGAATAAAGAAAAGCTTGGCATCTCGCCTAACAAAATTTTTTATATATAAATAATTTGCATACATGTTTGGTTTCATACATTTAAATCTTGTTGTCTAGTAAGGAAAATCTTAGAACCTAGTTTTTGTTGCATCTTCACATCCAAAGAAAATGACTGATGAAGAAAGTGTTAATAATGAAAACATAATTAATCAACAAATCATTCGACCTGTTGTTCGTTTATTGCGTAATTATTTGCAGCGACCTCATGAAACCACTCTATCATGTCTTGTTCTTCCTCTTAACGCCTGATAACACATAATGATGCATATTTTACAAGGTTTTAACTCAATTATTTTTCATTTTTATTTGTACTAAGTCCTTTAAATTAAGTATTTTTTGCATGTTTTTAGTAATTTAGGGTGTTATCTATGAAATATGTTTAATAATGTTTTTTAAAGTGTGTTTTTAGCTTTAATTTAGTTTTTTTTACTAAATATGTATTTCCCAATATTTACTTATTTTTAATAATTTTTATGTTGTAAATTGATTAAGTTTTCTGGGCTAATTTGCAAGGAATTCAAGAACTGCGGTTGAAAATAAGAAGAAACATGTAAGGAAACTTCAAAACCGGGGTCAAAAGCATTAATTTTAGAAGATTTAGAGTCGGCCGCCAAACAACAAGGGCCCACTTCACATGGGCTGGTCAGACATGGTTTCCACAGCGTGTGGGTATGTGCAAATTTGGCGCATGTTTCAGTGTTTGTCCGGCTTCAGATCAGTATGAATTCAGACCGAAGACTCCATCTAGCCATTGGATTATGACTAAACTTAGTTTTAAGAACGGTCAAAGGCCCAGAACATGTTGTTTCACTCCGCAATTCTTCCACGACACATTGAATAACTAAGCCCAAAATGCATTCCAGGCAATTGGATCAGGCGTAGAAAAGGGGGAAAAAATTAAACAAATCAGCAACTAAAACAAACCCGCTCACCTGGCTTACTATTATTATTATTATTATTTATTTATTTATTTGTACTTTGTCGTTTCGTTCTTAATAACGAATACAAGGGCGGTTGTGAATGAGTCCATTTGTTATTGCTTTGGGAATTTTGAAAATGCTTTTTTATATTTTTTGAGATAAAAATTTTAAAAATATTTAGTATAATTTTGAAAAAATTTTCATTTTTTAAAACAATTTTATTTTTACTTATTTTAAAAATACTATCAAATGGACCCGCCATTGCGGAGGTATTTTTTTTGTTTTCATTTCGATTTTGGTTTTTCAAGCTTTAAGACTGGAATGTTTATTATTATTTTTTTCTTTAGTTTTATTTTAAATACAATTTGGAGTGTTTTTGTAATATATTTAATGAGTGTAAAATAGCTATTAGTTAGAAGGTGTACCCATCAGACACTGCTTGTTATTTGGCTTCCTTCTAAACTCTATCTTTAATATTTAATGTCTGTTTCAATATTAATGTTTGAGTGTTTTTTTTTATTATTTATATTGTTAATTAATTTGTGCAATTATGTGTAGCTAACTTGTTAGTCTAGAGAACTATAGAACTTAGTTAGATTTATATTTAGGAAAAATGATTTAGATAAGTACGACTTAAATTCCAACCCCATTTATTTATGTTTTCTTGAATGTGATGCCTCTAGTTGCCTGATTACCAAATAGATAATTTTTGTATTTAGAATTAATATTCAAGAGAGGAGGATTTTGAATACATGTTTTGGAAGCATAACCTAGGAAATTATAAGAGTCGGGAGACCTATAGTTTTCTTTGTGGCTAATAAATAAAATTAGACCTTAATGTGTCCTTAATAATTAGTTTGCAATAGAGATATTATAATTAGTTATTTTGGGCATTTCTTAATTAGCACTTGGGAGATGAAAGTTGGGAAACATTAAAATTCTAGGACAATAAATTGGAGAAATTAAATTGTGATTAATTTAGGTAATTGCTGAGCATAATGAAGACTAGGTGAAATAGTTCCTCTAGACCTTTTTGTTATTGATTGTTTATTTTTATTTATTTTGTAAATTTTATGTTTAATTTCATTTTAGTTTACTTTACTTTCTTGTTTTCAATTTAAATTTATTGGTCATTCAAATAATCTTAGAATTAATGGCCCCGTTTGTTTTTGTTCGCATAATTTTTGAAAATGTTTTTATATGCTTTTCGAGGTAAAAATTTTAAAAACACTCTTAGCATAATTCTCAAAAAATTTCTATTTTTCAAAACAAAAATATTTTCACTTGTTTTGAAAATAATACCAAACGGCCCCAATATAATTTTGGTACTCGACTAAAAATTAGTACAATTCTCAAAGGATTGACATATGTACTTAATTGTATACTTTACTACCTGATAAGTCCATGTACACTTGTGTGTCACATAAATCAACCAACAATGGCCATAACTTTAGGTTCAAACTAGGAATGATTAACTTGCTTCCAACTTTTCATGGCTTAAAATTTGAAAGTTCTTACTTATATCTTAGAGAGTTTGAAGATGTTTGTGCTACTTTCACTGATCAAAATATTTCAAACGATTGTTAGGCTTAAGCTTTTTTTCTTTTTCTTTAAAAGACAAGACTAAAACTTGACTTACTTCTTTAAAACCAAGGTTAATTGGAATATGCCAAGAAATACAAATTGAGTTTTTTAAAAAATTCTCTCCAATTCATAGATTTGTTTATTAAAGTTTTAAATGAACATGGCAAAAAAACCAAACCAATGGCTTTGACCTCATGAAACAAACGCTTTGGAGCAACAAATTTAAAACTTTTCTCAAAATGCAAAAGAAGTTTATTTTCAATGTTGGGAATGTTTTAAGGATTTGTTGAATTCTTGCCCCAATCATGGTTTTGAAAAATGGCGTTACATAAGTGTCTTTTATGAAGGTTTAACTCCTGAATCCCATCAATTCATTAAAACAATGTGTAATAAAGAATTCTTTGATAAAGAACCTGATGAAGCGTTAGATTTCTTGGATGGCTTATCTGAAAACTCTCTATATTGGTAATATGTTAATTTAGAACATTCAATTAGGTCTAATCTTACTAATGCTCAAAGATGTGTTCATCAACTTAGTCAAAAAAAATAATCTAAATGCTAGGATTGTAAGTTTGACTAGAAAGATTAAAGCTATGGAATGTGGAAATGTCCAAGAACCCAAAGTTGAAACCTTGTGTAGTATTTGCTAAACTCTAGGATACTTTACTTATTATTGCATAATTTCTAACGAAGAGTCCCCTAAATAGGTAAATTATATAAACAAATTGGGCAAAGTTATACAAACCAATTGGGCAAAGTTAGGAAGTTATTTCTATTTCCATCTATATGTTTTGACAAATTCAATTTATAATGAAGAAATCATCCCAATTTTAGTTAGAGAAATGATCAACTACATTTATCTCAAAATTCTCAAAATCTCCACAACAATCTCAAAATTCACAATATCCATATAATTCTCAATTTTAAAAGCATTCACAAAATTTTCACTCATATGAAAATCTTCATTCACGACTCAAAATTTTTGAGGATAGATTGCAATAATTTATACAAGCTTAGAAAGCATTCATTCAAAAAGAAGAAGTTTAGAATATTCACACTTTACAAGACATTCATGAAATTAAAGAGTTCATTCCTAAACTCGCTTCGTCACTGTGCATCTAAGAGAAAGAAAAATTTCTTGCTCAGTTTGTGCATTACCCATCTATAAATGAAGTTGCCTCTTCAAGTTCTCCACCTCAACAAAGAAATTGTTAATTTTGTCACAACTCTTTGAAGTGGTAAAACTATTGATAAAATCATTAATTTAACTTTAAAAAGCGATGATAAAGTTAATGGTGTTTCTAAAAATGAAGAAATTCTTGAAACAAAAAATGTTGCTTGCGTGAATGAGGAGAATGCCATGAGAGGTCAACACTCTCTATATTGATAGTAGAAATTCTAAAAAAAAAATGATGCATTTCATGTGGGGGAAATGTAGAGAATTGAGGGAAAAAGTCAAGGTTTCCAAGAATTGTTCTAATTACCATATTTTAAAATTTCAAAATAGGAAATCCTCATCATCATCCAATCATCTGCAAAAGTCAAATATTCTATTACCTAAAATATGGATAAAGGCCAAAAATATGCTAATCAATTTGAATTAATCATTCTATCATATCTAATCTTCAATAATCATCATTGTCACAAATTTTGGATAGTGTTTGCTGACTACTCGTCAGCCTTCTTCGGCCTACCGATGGCTTACTTCGGCCTACTGAAGTTGTGAGGTCCTACTTGTCGATGAAATTCTATCGGCCTACCGTTCCATGAGGGACAATTCGGCCTACCAAACTTGAAGGTTTGGCCTACCGAACTGCCGCATACACTCAAATACAACAAAATCTTAACTAATTGCTAAATAAATATCATGCATGCAACATTATTGACATGAACACCTTGAGCACACCAATTCCACGTGACTCTCACCTATCATAATACTCAAATAAAATAGTCAGTAACATAAAATCATATAGAAAATACTTAATGTTGTTTAAATATCTATTATAAACCATTACGTAAAAATTGGCAGGTGTTACAGTTAGAAGCCCGCTGGATAGCTTCAGCCACTTCCCATTCTGGGGTAGAAATGAGAACATGACATGATATATTTCCTCAACAAATTGCCGAGGATGGAGCAAAGACACGATGCGATTTGGTTTGTCGTTGACAAACCAATGAAATCGACGCATTTCATACCATCTAGGTTGACGTGTTTGAGAAAAGTTCTTGGGGAGTTGTATCTAGAAAATATAATGAGATTGCATGGAGTTTCATTGCCTGTCACCTCCGATGGAGACACCTGCTTTAACACCAAGTATTGGCAGAGTTTCCAAGAAGCTTTGGGAACAAATTTGAATTTCAGCACCGCTTTTCATCCTTAGGTCGACTGGCAGTCCGAGCGAGTCATTTAGATTCTAGAAGATATGTTACTTGCACATGCATTGAATTTTAGCAGATTCGTGCTTGCATCTAGCAAGAATTGCATACAACAAAATTTATCAAGCAAGTATCAAAATGGCACCGTTTGAAGCGCTCTATGGATGCCTGTGTCGATCGCCAGTGTGTTGGGCACAACAGAAGGACAAGATTATTCTCGGACTTGATGAGATTTGTGAAGGCAATGAGGAATTCGTCGTGATTTATGATCTGTTGAAAGTTGTATAGAGTTGACAAAAGAGTTATACTGATAGGAGACATCGACTACTGGAATTTGAAGTAGAAGATTTCATTCTTTTGAAGGTGTCACCGCGCAAGGGTACTTCGCGTTTTGGTGTAAGTGGGAAACTTGCGCCAAGGTATGTTGGTCTATTTAAGATTTCAAATGTGTTGATGCGATCGTATATAGTCTCAATCTCCCTCCCGAACTTTCTCATGTGCATGATGTATTCCACGTGTTGATGCTTTGAAAATGTCCGCTGAGTCAAGTAGGATTATCTCATTTCACGATGTGTAGATTTAGGAAGATATGACCCACCAGAAGGTGCTAGTTTAGATTATTGATCGAAAAGTGATGAGTCTACGATGCCGTGAAACTCTGTTAGTGAAATGGTGTGGCAGCACCATAGAGTTAATAAGATAAATTGTGAATTAAAGTCAACTACACAAGAGTTGTATTTACTATTATTTTGTTTTTGAGTTGATTTTAAATTTCGAGGACGAAATTTCTTTTAGGGGTGGAGAGTTGTGACACCCATAATTTAATTAAGTGAGATTAGTAGGTAAAGTGGTGAATTAGTATGCCTTCATGTAATTTGAACTTAATTTAAATATTTTATGGTATTTTTAAATTTATCTCACTTTTATTTATTTTTATTTGTTATTTTAAATTTTGAAACAAAATAATTTGTCAAATACTTGATATGCATCTTTTGAAAAACCATGTGCGGGACATGATTTTACAGTTAAGAAACCATCCAACTTTTCTCTATATATTTCTCTCTCCCTCAGTCTTCCTCTCACACTCTCTCAGCTCTCTCTTGCTCTCTCTCTCTCAAATTTTTGATTCAAAATTTGAGCTCAAGCTTTGGTCCTTAGTTGGATTGGTAGCTTAGGAACAAGATTGAGCCTCCACAAACTTGATTTCAAGCTCCGATTTAAGGTTAGTTACTTTATTTTTCAAATTTCAAACTTTGTCCCAAAATTTTTAATTTTCTTGAAATGTTGGAATCCGAGTTCCTTGAGCTTCAAAAACCCTTAATCTAAGTTTATGGGACTCAAATCATCAAGAATCTAGGTTTGATTGGATCAAAATTGGATTAAATCAAGTTTTCCTCTTTTTCTCCATTTTCAGATTTTTTGAGAAATCCTTGTGTAAATCTTGTTTAAAAGCATTAAAAAGTGTTTCTATATGTTTTTCTACCATTTATGAACATTTCCCATGTCTAAGAATTGAGAAAGTAGGTTAGAAATGGAATTTTGGACCGAGACTCGAAGTCTCGGGTCCCTAGATTGTTTCAATTCGACAAGCCGATCATGAGCATCGGTAGGCTAGACTCATGAGTTCGGCATGCCTGATTCATGCCATTGGTAGGCTGAACCTGGACTAGTTCGATAGCCTAGTGTTGTATATCCGGCAAGCCAAACTATGTAGTTCAGCAGGCCGGATAGAGGAGTTCAACAGGCCGACCAGACTTTACGAAATTTGTTGTTTTCATCCATTTTCACCTTTTAAAACCTAGAAAAAGCTCTTGATCGTATATGTGATATTATGATTATAAAAGGCATACTAAGGCACCATGAAACAACATAGTAGCGTAGAATACTGTAAGATTGAAATTGATGAAGTTTGGTTTGCCTTTAAGGTAGTTTGTGGTTCTGTGGAGCTAACATATAGCAGGTCGGGATTGCGATGTTGAGTCACAATGCAGGATATCGAGGTAAGACTCTTACCCTTCCTTTGTTAGCCACCATTTTTTTTAAGGTCATGGAACAATAATTCTTCAAATTTTTGAATTTTTTGAAAAAAGTCGTGGAATCTATATATTCGACGATTGTTTTTTGAAAAAAAAGATCGTCGAAGTACTTTTACACGACGATTTTTGCAAAAGCCGTTGCAAAAAATTTATAATAAACATCTGCAACACAAGATAATACTCAAATAAATTTAGATGGTAAACAAAGTGTTCTTCTAAATCATTGACCATGTCAACCATATTGTCTTGATCATCCATATTATCCTCCACAATAGCTTGCTTTTCTTTCTTAGTAAAGTTGGATTGAAATTAGACTCGCCATGAAAATGCCACGTTTGATAACTACTTATAATTCCATTTGAAATAAACGTCCTCTAACAATTGGAATTGGATGCATCTATGGTTTCCACATTGAACACAAGGACACCAAATTTTATCACCATTGGTATGACCTTTTGGCAAAATTCAAGACACTCTTCCACACCATTCACATACTCTCTAGACAATCAAAATCTCTCATCCATTTCTATCTATTTTGCAATACCTAAATCAAAATAATAAATACGAAATTATTAAATTAAAATTATTTCACAATCTATATATTATAGATATATATACCCCCTATATATATTAATTAATCATAAAATGAAAACATACTACCGACAACGGTCATAAGTTACACAGTCATTATAAAACAAAGAAATCTACCCATGATCCACAATACAAATTTCATGGAATAAACAAAAAAATCAACAACTATTTATCAATTTCGGATTAATTTATACAACACAATCAACACAATTTATCAATTTATAACAAAAACTTACAATTTGGGCTGAGATTAAGTAGTGTGGAGGCGAAAAGGGACGATGGCAGCTGATTCAGAAACGTTTGTGTCTGTATTTGAGAAGCGAGTTTCTGAATTGTATCTGAATGTCGAGGTGGAAAAGGGTTTTAAAGTAAGATACTACGACAGTTTTGTCAAAAAACAGTCATGGAATACTGGAGCTACCATGACGGTTTTTTAAAAAACCGTCATGGAAGGAGGGAGCTATCACGACGATTTTTTAAAAAACCATCGTGTAAGAGGGGCGATTCCACGACGGTTTTTTGAAAAACCGTCGTGGTAGATCCCCACTCTTCCATGACGGTTTTTCAAAAAACCGTCGTGGAAACCCCCCTCTTCCATGATGGTTTTTTAAAAAACCGTTGTGGTAGCTTCCATCCCCTTTCATGACGGTCTTCGTTCAAGCGGG